>JAOXXN010000175.1:2564110-2574663 GCA_026770055.1 Myrmophylax atrothorax | reverse complement strand
CACCCTCAGATCTTCCTGAGTAAAGGTTAAATGGTTGGTCTTTGCCCACTCCAGGAACACAGGTTGGGAAGGTTACTTTTCCTTCTGCTCAGTATATTAATGTCATTTTTCAGCTGGGTACCACTCCACTGCCTCACTAAAATATTCTGAGCTGTGGCACTGTGATGATAAACTGACAAATATTAATTGAGGGCAACAGGAGCCACACGCTGTGGCAGTGCAAACGGTGTTGAAATTACCAGTGCCAACAGTGCCAAGCAAATCAGCTGGGCTCAGCAAAGGGCTCGGGTGCTAGAAATGCTACAGTGGGTTAGTTGATGAGCTTATTCAACCAGGCTGTGTGCAGGAGCTGAGCAGGCACTTCCAGAGCCTTTTAACTGCCTTGGTGCTGCACTGCTTTGCTTATGGAGAAAAACACTTGCTGTGGCTCGTGCTCGTTTGTTATGTGATATGTGGAATCTTTACAACCAGCACTGTGGGTTTTCCTTGCCTGTGCCTAACCACAGTGAAGTAGTTTGAAGTGGTACCATCCTGCCTTCAGTTTACTCTGAAGCCCTTTCAATTACCTCCATTAAACAAACGGTAGAAAAGCAGAATTGATGATTGTAACAGTTGTAAATAAATGGAGGCTCTTTCTGCTTTGCATTTGAAACCTCTCCTGGAGCTCACATTAGCTGACCTTGTCCTTCAGGATCCTTCCAGGTTTATTCTCTGCAAAGGTTTTGCTACACACTCTTTTGATGTTTAGTTTGTTACTGTCCTGCCCCTGTTCTGACCAAACTCCACAGGAGAAGAGGGAAGCTGTTTACAGCACAGATAGTCAGCCTCCAGATGCTGAAAGATCTCCAAGGGTCTGGATACCCAATCACTACCAGAGTGTTCATTCCAACAGATGGGAATTGGTAAGGCAAATCTTTTGGGTACTGCAGATTGCACTCTGATTTTGAGAGAGGAAGAGGACAGATGTCATGCCAGCTATTCTTTTTCAGTCCATAGTGACCTTTGAAAACTTGAAGGTTATCCATCTCTGACTGCTGTGCTGACCTCTGAAGGGAAGAGGTTGCACTTGGAGGTGTTTACAGCCACTCAACCACCTGATCCTCTAATTCCAGAAAATGAGTGATGTGGAAATCTTTGTGCTATAGAATGAGATATGGTCTCCATGAAGAGGACTAGGTTCCAATTCCAGGTTAATCAGTTCCCGTTAGATGGTTGTGGCCATTTCACCTTTCTGAGTATCTATTTGCTGTAAAATAGACAAATGGTCTTATCTTGATTTTTGTTGTTTGGAAGCTGTTACATGTAACATTCTAGCAGGAGGGAACTGTTGCTGGTGAGAGAACTCACAGGCATCATGCAAAATCAATATTTTCCTAATTTGTTCCACTGTGAAAATACATGTTTTTCTGAGATCTGTTCCGTGTGCTTACCTAGAAACCTGTCCCTGCTTTGATGGGTTGTCTGGGCAGTACCGAGACACTAATTGAAGTAAAATGCCTTGATCCTGGGGAGCTCCTGTGGGAGGATTAAGTGAAATCTTTGCAGGGAAAAGTGTGGAGCAGAACATGCACTATGGTGTGGCAGCAGAGGAGAAGATGCTAATCCAGCCTAAGTAACATGGGGAGACTGGAAGCCTCCAGTGGAATAACATTCCTCATCTATTATCCACAAGCAGCTGAGAAGACACATTTCCTTGATGAGCAAAAAAACTCCCCAAAAACCCAAACCCAACAAAATGACCGTCCTAATTTTCAAGCTGTTTTCTCAAATAAATTAAGAAAGAATATTTATTGTATCTGTGATTGCCTGAGGGCATTTTTCTCAGATCTCTACTTGAGAAATTCTGGCACAATAAACTAATCTGGACACAAACTAGGGGTCATTTGTAATACTTGGATGCCAGAAATGTCCTCTGGAGGGTGTGTGTACCTGATTTTTCCAGTGAAGGCCCTCCTTGCTGGGGCAGGGCAGAGCTTGGTGACAGGCATGTTTTACAGCTGGTCAAGACTAACATTTCCAGATGTGCTGAGGGAAACTGAATTGTTGCTGGTATTGGCTGAAATATCAATTATAGATCTGACCCAAAGGAGCGTTAAAACAGAAAACTGAATGCTACAGACTTGTTGCTCTTGAGTCTGATTGGGGTTTTTGTGTTGTTTTTGTTTGTTGGTTTGGTTTTTTTTATTATTTCCTATATGAACACGTCTCATCCACACATGTCCATAAAAAGACTTATCTGCGTTGGAATTCAGGGAGCTTGAGTAATTTCAAAGAGAAACCCTGAAAGATGTGGTTTCTTGGGTGAATATGGAGTAGACTCCACTGCTGAGTAGTAGAAGTCTTATTACTCTTCCTGTTGGGAGGAGGGGCTTGAGTGATTCCTGTCTTAACCCAAAAGTTGGGCTCCAGCTGTTGTTCCTGAAGCAGTCCAGCTTGGGAGAGGTTTGAGCTGTGTTTATATTACTGCTAATTTCATTAATAACAGAGCTGTTGTCCAGGAAAAGAGTTAATTCTTGAACCAGAAATATGCCCAGGTTTTAAAATGCTTTTGTTTACTCTGAGAATGTATTCATCAACATAGCTGGTGTCTCAGATATTTTAATGCTGGTTTTATATATGCTTGCAGTCATTAGTTTGCAAATGATGATTGAATTAGCAAATTAGATTCCTTCACCCCTGGCAAGTGCCACAAGCCTTGCAATTGGAAGGCTGTAAAAGTCTGAGGGGGAGAAAAAGCAGTTTCCAAAAAGGAGAAAAGAAAAAGCCATGTGAAATTATTTGCTGCAGCAAATCAGGTTTTATCTGATATAACTAAATAACTGGATTGTTGTGGGGGTTTGGGGCTTTTTTTCTCCTACACAGTCCAATGAGATTAAAGTGGTATCAGTAGGAATGTTCAAATCCCCAAGTGTGGTTCTGGAAAAACGTTTCCTGATGTGCTGTATCAGGTCAGGCAGGCGAAACTAAAGCTCTGCCTCCTGCAGACTGGTGCAGGCTCATCTATTTTGAGAACAAGGCAAGAGATGTGTTCACCTTCTTAAACTTCTTCCTAATGAACTGTGTGCCTTTAGAAAACGGGCAAGTTAACGTAGTCTTCTCCAGGGGAGGAAATAGTCAGGTGCTCAGGTGGTTTATTATTCAAAGAATTGGTTTGGGGGGCAAGTAACCCTCTATTTGCCTCCTTGAAGATGTGTTTGCTTTCTAAGACTTCAGCTTGGACTTCATACTGAAAAATATGCCCATTGAGCTTAAAGAATATTGTCTTGTAGTTCTTGATAATAAATAATTAAATTTCTGCCTTTGAATGCACAGCTGCCCTCCTAGAAGAGAAATGGTCAATGGGTTGAAACTGAAGTTTTAACACTTGCTTTTTGACAAGACCTGACATATCACTGACAGGGCTGCTCAAGCACCTCTGCTATCTCTCAAAACACTTGCCTGGCCCTTGTCAAGAAGACACCTGGCACCAAACTTACCCAAATTACGTCTTTTATCTGGGACTTGCAGCTTTTCTACTTCTTCTTAATGGTCTGGTCCAGCTCAGCTTAATTATCCCAGTTAACTACTGGGCCAGTGTGACATCAGCATGCCTGGCAGGTCTTCCAGGACTGTCAAAAACTAGAATTTGAGGGGAAAAATGACAATAGTTTTCAGGCTGCAGCATTAATCTGTGGTTCCAGATTGTCCTGAGTCCTCCTTGAAGCCTTGATGTTCACCAGATGGTGTCTTATCTTTCTATTTGATAAAAGAAGCAGGTTTTGATCCATGACAGAAGCCACCAGTTGGTTCTTTCTGGCTTCATGACCCTTCCAACTGCTTCCAGTTTTGAGCAATGTCACTGCTGGTACATGGATATCTTCTGGTAAGTTTGCTGAAAATAAAAAACCAAACAAACCACAAATCAATTCCTTCATGAGGCAGAAAATTGCTAGCCTGTTTCTACTGCAGTAAGTTAAGAGGATATTTTCTCTTATATTTGAAATTACAGATTTTGTGTGAGAGCTACCATTTGTAATAGACTCAAACAAGAAGAATTATTAGTGGGAATACAGGGGGTGCCTGAGGAGATTTTTCAATCTTTTTATTTTGAGCAAAGCAGAATGTTTTGAGGCTTCTAAGTAGCTAGAAAGCTAAAGACAGGTAAAGCCAAAAATGTAGAGATTGGTTTACAGTGCATGTCCTGCATACTGCAAATCTTTGTATGATATTCAGTATATTCAAAATAAACCTATGCTACAAGCTATTTAAAATCATCACCGTAGTCAGAAAGTAAAAAACACTCAAGTACACTTTTAATCTTATAAATAAAATGCCACACAACATAGACATGACTCTCCTAGAGCAAGGGGTCCCTCCAGCAGGGCATCCCAAGTTCCCCCACCCAGGGCCTGCCACACCAGGCAGGTGCACAGGAAAGGTGTGTGAGTAGGGACTGCACCAGAACCTCGGCTCTGGCACCTTAAATCCAAATATGAGCCCCATTGCCAAGGAGAACACTTGCTACTCTGTGTGTATGCGAATATAAGAGAAGGTTTGTCCCTCTTAAAGGAGAATTAGTTACAGACAGTCGATCTGAGGAGCTGCTGAGTTGTTTCAGGAACTGGGGCTGGGCTCCATCTCCAAAGCACCCTCAATGCACTTGTGTTCTGCTCAGAGCAGTGCCAGCCCTTTAGAACAGGCTCTGCCCCTGCTGCTTGTCTTGAGACAGGCTTTTAATGTAGGCTGGAAATGCTCTGGGACAGGCGTGAAACCTTCCCCTGCTGGTATTGGAATGCAATTGAGCCATCACTTAAAATCGGCAGTCACTGCTTTTCCCGCAGTGACCTCTTGCAAAAGGCTCAAATTTATCTTCATCTCTTGCAAAGGCTCAAATGTATCTTAAGCTTTTTTTGTTATTGTTACATTTCCTATTTTTTTTTAACCAAAACCAAAACAAATTGTTGTATTTATCTCCTGCCTTCGGAGTGAGTTTCCTTGTTGTTTGTCCTTATCACTTCAAGCCAGAAAGTTTTAGAGATTTGCCAGGCACCTTGATATTGCAGCTTCAAATTCATGGCTTGGCAGCAGGGGAGGGGACAGAATTTCTTGTTTCCATTTAAACTGCTTTTAGTTCAGAACGAAATCCCATTTAAACCTGAAGGTTTGGATTGAAGTTTAAGGATCAAAGAAAATAGAAAATGTGCCTTTAGCTTGGAGCTATATCTGAAAAGGGTGACCTCAGATTCAGGGCTTTTCTTCCTTCTTCTGCACCCCCTCCAAAATGGCCTTTTTCTTCCAGTTTTTCCTGCCAAGAGTCTTAACTGCATTAACATGTGCGTGTGCCTGCAGCCTTCTTTTGTTTGGTTTGCAGTATATGATAACTGCATGTAAGAAACACAAATGTAAAGTCTTTTCTTATTCAGAAAATAAGGCTATTTAAAATAAGCCACGAGCTAAAATGTAGAGGCAGCACCAAAATTAGAATCACTTGGAATTAGCAGCGTTGGCAGCTGCTGTTGTCAGTCCAAAGGCTTGTAAACTAGGAAATATCTGACTCCTCTCCACCAGGCTTGGGGAAGTGCAGGGCTATGTTAGGCTAAAATTGGATAAGGGCTTGGGACTTGCAAGGTGGAGGGGGTGTGGGGAACGAATTGCAATAATGAGATAGAAAAGGAAGCTTGACTTGTATGCAGGTGACATGCCCAGCCTCGAAAACAGTGAGCCATTTAGCTCTCTGTTTGTCAGAATGTGTTTGCAGCCCTGATTGTGATGGTGGAGCTTCGTGGGTCCTGCCTGTTGGGTGGAACTCCAAGGTGTAGACAACGTCCCGCTCAGGATCAGCCAAAGTGACTTGCCCAGTCACACAGAAAAAATCTGAACTCAGATGTGCCAAAATGTCAGCCCATGAACAATAAGTTGGCCATGGCACTTTTGGGCAGTGTTTTCAGACTTAAGAGAAACTCAAATATCCCCAAAATCAGAAGCACTAGAAGTGGCACGAGGAGTACAAGGGAGACCTTCAGCCCCAAAATGCTGTAGTTTTGTGGCCCAAACTCAGTTGTTTTTATTGATGCTTTTGAAACTTTGTAGCTTTAATTTTTCTTCAGCACCTTTTTACAGAAATCCTTTTGGTTTGATACTCAAACATGAAATTGAAACTTGTGTGATTTTTTTAAGGCTAATAAAAAGAACTGTAAACACTGTCATTTCTCCTTTCAACCTCCATACCCCCCATGGTGAAGAAGCTCTATTTCAACAAGTAAGAGTTAACAGCAGACTTTTCAGATTAGAGATCAATTTTAAGGCAGTACCTGGTCTAAATTTGGCCTGATTGAGTACTGGGAATTACATGGGAAATTATAGGTTGAGGAACACTGAGCATCTAGTGAAATTCTGGGTGTTTGGGTCAGATTCTGTGACTTTCGGCCTTGAAAGCTGGGTGAGGACATACAGCTCACAATATGTAGTGTTGTCTTGGCTGCTGCTCCCCCTCCAACAGTGGGTTCATGTAGTGGAGTGTAGGGAGTGATACACAACAGGAGTCACTCACAAGTTGGTGATCAATAGTCAGTGCCAGCTGTAAATACAGGAAATTCAGACTGGAATGATGCTCTTTCTGATGCATTCTGACGTGTGCATCAATGTGGTTCTACCTCCTCTTGCCCAAAACAATAACACTTAAAGAATAAAAACTGTCACAGTGACAGATGGGAGATGCTTACAGACCTCAAACCAACCCAGATCCCAGGAGACTCCAGCAGCACATACAGAGTGTTTGGTATCATGTTTTCACATCATGTTTTCACTGAAGGAAATATTTTCCTTCAGGGACATAGCAGCTCCCAATAAATTAGGCAATGTGCCAGTTTTCATAGACTTCTAACACCATTAGTAACTCTGATGTGCTGACTGCCCAGCCCTGGCTTTGGCAGATTTGGACTGAGCTGAGGGGTCTGGCAGACCACTTTTAGGTCAGCAGGACCAGCTTCTCCATCCCTCTTCCCTAGTGGACAGCAGATGTGGCTATAGCATATCAGGGCATTCTCTTCTTTGGGAAGAGAAATGACATGCAACTTAGCAGACTGCTAAAAATTAAGTAACAAGCAGCACTTCAAGTTTCTTGCATTGAGATTTTTTTTTCTTTTCCTGTATAGAGAGTGACCGTGATCTTTGCTGGAGCCTTTATGTGCCTTTATTTGGTTCCACGAGGCAAAAAGTCTTTCATAGTTAGTCATTTGTGCATGCTGGAAATAAAAAGAGGCATGTATAAAAAGAGAAAATTGTAGCAATATTATTATTGAAGGTTAGGGGATTGTACTGGCACGCAAAGGAACTCTGCTCTGAATTCTGCACCAGCCTAGTGCTTGGGCAAATTACTTTGCCTTTCTGAGTACTTGCTGCTCCCTTTTTCTGTCCTGGCTTCCTGCATTGGTGTGTCTCCAAGGACTGGGCTTTGTGCAACTCCCTGAGCCAGCAGAAGCTCAATGCCCCCAAGGCAGGAAGTCAGAACTGCCCAACTCCTGCCTGCAGCAGCTCCCTGGATCTGCCGTGGCCAAGGCAGAACCTATCGGGGCAACTGCTCCACAAACACACCAAATAAAGGTTCAAAACAGGGGCCAGTGGGGAAGAGGGGATGGGCAGGCTGTTTGCCAGCCTCCTGTGCTCCCAGGCAGAGGGGAGAGGGGACGATGGGAGAAGGGCTATGTCAGGGAAGAAAATCATGTGAGTGGCAGTACCTGTAAGTCAGAAGAGGGATTGATTTCAGTGCAGGTTCAGCACAGGACAGGAAATCAATTGTAAATGCGTATTTGGCTTGTTTCTATCTGTGCCCAGGATGGGCCTGGTGTGTCAGCTGGTATTTCCTGGGTATCAGCAAAGGGATACTGGAACCTGTTGTAGCATCAGCCTGAAAGCCATGACCTTTCTGAGCCTCTCCAGGTTCCCTTTTCTACACTGAAAACCAGTGTGGGCTCTCAGGGAAGAGAGCCCAACACACATGCTTATTAACACCAATCAGGACTAAAGGTTGATGCCAAACCAATGCAAAGAAAAATGGGGGAAAAACATTTTTATACAGCAGTAACTCGTATTATTACCCTGCTCTATTAAACTTCAGATGGCCAAGAGTTCAAATAAGTACAAGAATGCTGTCTTTGCTTCTCTAAAGCACATCTTATTAACTGTGGGGAAGCTGGAAGTGAATGTGTGGTTGCAGCAGGTGGTAATTATGATGTTTTATTGCAGTTATCAGTACAGAATCTAATAGTAGAAATTGTGATAGAGACTTTATGGCAAAGAAATGCAACAATGGAAACAACATAGCAAACACCATCCCATAAGGTAGGAATCACCAAAGCAAGCAGGTACCCCACACTGTAAGAGCCATTTGGTTCTGTTGTAAATTGCTAGAAATCTGTTCAAAGTTTGGCCTAAAATTATGTGATGTGTAAATATAGAGTAGTAGGGGCAGATTGTGCTAATGTGAGCAAGAATATACTCAAAATAATGCATGACTACCCACAGGCTTGTTAAAGCTTCTGGGATTGTTGGGGAAGTAGTGTCAGTATAAAAGCCTTGTAACACACTGACTATCACTTACAGTCTTCATGTAATTCTGTCAGGAGTGGAAAAAGCTGCTCTCTTCTTGTATCTCCCTCCATCATCTATTGTCTATTTTTAACAAA
Source organism: Myrmophylax atrothorax (assembly GCA_026770055.1). Lineage (NCBI taxonomy): Eukaryota > Metazoa > Chordata > Aves > Passeriformes > Thamnophilidae > Myrmophylax > Myrmophylax atrothorax. The sequence goes on along the minus strand of JAOXXN010000175.1, from coordinate 2,566,000 downwards.
GATTTTCTAGGGTTCACATGGGAAAATCACTACACGCTTATAAGAAAATATTGCAGTGTTTGAAATGGGCTTCGAGCAGACTCCCAAGATTGTCAGGATAATTTCACACTTGTGGTATATGTGTGTGTTGCTGTGTCCTTACTCTGATGGCAGCAAGAGGAATAAAATTCCTTGTCTCTCAAAGATACCCTTGCTATGTGGAGAGCACTTTTCATGATTCTGGATCTTGCCTTTCTTTTTTTTTCTGTCCTTTTTTTTATATTATTGTGTATTTTTTCTGAATAAATACAGAATCCCTTATAATTGGGTATACATTTGCTTGTCAATTCTTTTTAAAAAAAAAGGGGTTTTTTTGGAGATTAAGAGAAAAATATTTATTCAATGATCTGACCATAATATGCCCTGATACCAACACTGTGTAAGAGACAGGCTCTTTCTTCAGGTTAGATCTTTGTATCTCTTATATCAAGAGTGAATTTCACACCAGAAGAGCTCTGTGCTCTACAGAAGATGGATGTAAATCTCATCACTGAACTGAAGCTGGACTTGGGGAGTAAATGCTTGTGGTTTGACCTTGAAATCGCACAGGTATCAAATCAGGAATCTCTGTGTGGCACAGAAATAAGAACAGTTCAGGTGATGTTGTGTGGCTTGTGGTTTTCATCCTTATTTCTTGAAGTGATTAATTATTCTTGCACATGAAGATGGGAAAATTCCAAAGCGGCTGATTCTCCTTCTTTGTGGTGCTGTGTCTGCCTTCAAGCCAAATACCTTTTCCTTACACCTTCCTTGGATTTTCTTGTGACAATTTCTGCATCCCATGAGACACAGATAAGGGCTATAGAAATGCTGGTACACTTTAAGAAGAGGCAAGACAGACTATTTTTTAGGGAACTATTTTATTTCTTTCCTTCACATTTAGACTCTGTCATGTACAGAGAGAGAAAATTTGTTTGCTTAAGGGTAGATGGAACTGGGAGCAAACAGATGAGTCGTAGAGCCTGAAGGAAAGATGTCTGGCAGGAAAGGACCTGGGAGGGCTGTCAACAGCAGCTGAGCCTGAGCCAACGTGTGCCCAGATGAGCAAGAAGGCCAAGGGCACCTGGCCTATCAGCAATAGTGTGGGCACAGGACCAGGGCAGTGATTGTTCCCTGTGCTGGGCACTGCTGAGGCACCTTCAGTCCTGGGTTCAGTTTTGGGACCCTCACTCCAAGGAGGCTCGGGAGGGACCTTCTCACTCTCTACAACTCCCTAATGGGAAGGTGAAGCCAGGTGGAGGTCGGGTCTACTGCCAGGTAACAAGGGACAGGACAAGAGGAAGCTGCCTCAGATTGCACCAGAGAAGGTTTAAATTGGGTATTAGGAAAAACATCTTAACTGAAAGGATTCTCAAGCATTGGAAGAGGCCTCCCAGGGCAGTGGCTGAGTCACCATCCCTGATGGGATTTAAAATACATATAGATGTGGCACCTGGGGACATGGATTAGTGGTGGGCTTGGCATTGCTGGGTTGGGGGGTGAACATGGTGGTCTCATGGGGCTTTTTCAGCATAAATAGTTCTTTAATAGCTCTGGCATCTCCCAACTTGTTTCCGTATTTTCCCCTCATTGTGCCAAGAGCTGTGTGGGCAAGGAGAGACGGAGATAAATATATTGGCCAGTTTTGCTGGTACTTTTCAGGCTTTTGTCTCCTGTTTTTTGATACAAGCTCTGTCTCCCCACTCCAGTGGCTCCTTTCTTGGAAAAGCTGAAGCTCAAAAGATGCAACTTCCTCCCTGGCTGACACAGCTCTCTGGCCTCGGGCTCCCCACTTCTCCCCACCCAAGAAGCTGCAGTAGGAACTGGCTCCTCAGTGACCTGGCTCTTGGCAGCACCAGCAGCTCAGCAGAT
>JAOXXN010000175.1:2528722-2547706 GCA_026770055.1 Myrmophylax atrothorax | reverse complement strand
AAATTCAGTTTTAAATTCCTTTTCCAAAAGCTGAGCCCTTGGAGGCAGATGCAGTTCTCAGCTGTCTTACACCTCTTTTATGGTCCCCTTTATTAGGAAAGTCATTTTATTTAGGGCAGTGAGATGTCCATGGAAGCATTATGCTCTTCTTTGCAGTTTCTTGTCTGTCTTCCAGATGAAAAAGCTTAAAGCAGCAGAGCAGATGGTTGCCCTAACCCAGCTGGTGTACCAGATACTCACTTAGCAGTTCTGGCCACAGGGAGGGATCTGATAACTGAAAGCTTGGTTGGAAGTCACTGGTGGACAAAATATATCCTAGCAAACATACCCTGTTGGTGAAATATTCCCTTAGTTAGAAAAGTAGAGAATTTAAGCCCTAAAAATAATCTTCAATAAGCTGCACATCCCAAGAAATTAGGCACAAAATGATGATGGCATAAACTGTTATCAAAAAATGCTCTGGAAAGTTAGTGAAGTGTGAAATAAGCTTTTTGGATTTATGTATTTGATACAGATATAACTATAGGAAGGCCACACCTGCAAACACAACAATATTTTCATATCCTATTAACCTCCTAAGTGCATTTAAAGGCACATAAGATAATTGACTTCTGAAAGATGCCCATAACTTCCTGTGGCCACTAATTGCAAAGGATATCTGAAAATTTGACTCTTTAATTAAGGTTTCTATTTCTCCTGGCAAGCTCAGAAACTGGAGCTTGATTTTAGCACTATAAGACATATTGTTTTGCCATCTTTCATACAGCTTTGTAAAACACATGACATTATTAAAAGCTGGGGAATGCATTTCTGTGGAATGTGTAACAGAGTAAAATTAACAAATTTATCTAAAGTTTATTTTGCCATTAGCACTGCCATTTGGAGGTCTTTCCAATCATATCTGCCCTTGCTAGCAAACAAGTACCTCAAAATCCTCGTTGCACCAACAATTCAAGTGCTAATGCCCATCACTGTTCCAGTGGTTTGTGTGTGTCCAAGCACTTGTCACACACAGACTTTTAACGAGAACTGAAAAATCAGAGACCCTCCTTAGATGCAGAACATGAACTTTATTTCTGTGGTTATTTAGTTTGCTACAGATTTCCCTCTTAACCTGGCATCAGCTGCTTTCCAGCTATGCTATGAGAACAAAAAGAGCTCCTTTTAAAATAATAATTTATATTCTCCTTCCAACACTATGCCCCCCTCAGCAGTTAGTAGAAACACAAATGAAAAAGTTTGCCTGTTCACAACTACATAGTTCATAAAAATGTGTATTTTAAGATAAATAATGGAATGGAACAGCAAATGGGAATATGCTGTAAAATGTCTTCACTTCGAGCTGTCTTTGTTTCTCTTCTGAACTACATGGTGCAAAGTAGAAGATCACAGCTATCAACATGAAGTTCAGAAGCTGCTCCTGAGAGCCACCTTTGTATAGCAAAGGCAGCTTCTGAACTTCATCTAGACTTCTGGTTGGTTGGTTGGTTGGTTGGTTGGTTGGTTGGTTGGTTGGTTGGTTGATTGGTTGGTTGGTTGGTTGGTTGGTTGGTTGATTGGTTGATTGGTTGGTTGGTTGGTTGATTGGTTGGTTGCTTGGTTGCTTGGTTGCTTGGTTGGTTTGGGGGCTGATTTTTTGATTTGGTTGGTTCATTTTAAAAGCAAGGTACATAAACTGCCCTCTTGGTCAGGAGCATCCGTGCCTGAGCCATCCCAAAAACTTCCAACTTATCACCAACAGGAGCAAAGAGTCACGGCACCGACCCATTGCACTGATGTTTTCTCTTCTGTTTCCCCTTCCAGGCCCTGGACTGGCATTTCTGGCTTATCCAGAAGCAGTGACACAGTTACCAATCTCTCCTTTGTGGGCAATACTGTTCTTCTCCATGTTGCTCATGCTCGGCATTGACAGTCAGGTAAAACTGGTGTGAAAATGAATAAACAAGACACATTTTCTGCAGCTGGGGGGTGCAAGGTTGCCCTGTCCCTGGGCATTCTGTGGTGGAAGTCATGCAGAAGGGTTTCTGAAAGAATCATACAAAGAATAGGAGGTTCTAAGGGAAAACTAAGATACCAGAACACTGGGAGAGTAAAAAAAAATGATGTTCAGACACTTTTGCCCTTTCCAAAATGTTTGGAAGTGCATATAAAACAGGCAGAAAATTTATTGTGCAGGCAAAGGGAACTTCTCTTGGCAATACTCACTGTAAAATCACAAAATTAAAAATACCTTTTCAATGTTCAGCTATTTAGGAGATGCTGGGATATATTTTACAAGATTTAGATACCACAAATATTGCTGAAAGAACACACCACTGGGGCAAAAAGATGCAGCACACATTTCATTCTAAACATGTGAGTCTCTGGAGCAAATTCAGTAGGCAGTGGCGTCATTACTGAGGATGTTCCACGTCGTGGTGTGTTCTGAAATCACTTTCCAGTGGTGAGGATTTATTGGTTGAGGCTTTAACAAGGTTATACAAGGTATCTGACAATTGGAAATGAATGGCAAGGCACAACCTGGGGGGGTTGCTAATCCAAATAATATATTCTCCAGAATGCCTAGATGAAACAATTAAATAATCAAGTCATGGAATCATTTAAAGTGTTTATTGTGACATGAAAAAAGAAAGCCCACAGCACAATATAAAACCTTTCAGAAAGGACTAACAAAGGTTCAACAACAGCATTTGTTAATCGGTGCTAATCTTAATAGAAGTAACAACCACACAGTCAGCAGCAAGGAGAGCACCTGCCTTACATACTTGGAGGAGTCTGGGAGGTGTCTCCTGCCTTCTGAGCTGTTTGGTCATCTTTATGTGACCATTCTCTGAAGATGTGTTGATCTACTGGCAATCAGCTGCAGTTGGCAAACCAGCACTCCCCAGCCCTTAGCCGAGCCTTCACAGCACACAGGACTGTGGCATTTACTGGCTTAGCACTGTACTAGTCTTTCAGTAGAGAAAATCCATCATCTTCTATAAATCCAAGCTGACTTGAAACTGTGATCCAAACCACACAAAAATCAAGAGGGCATTTTATCCTGTGAGATGACAGAAAGCTGAAAGTTTGTATTTGCTGTTTCTTCGTCTTTCGGTGAGGTTCAGGTTTCTCAACCTGGGGGCAAACTGCTGTGAAATTAATTGGGTCAAAAATATTCTTGAAAGAACTTGTCTCTAGGCAACTAACAGCTGAGGAAGGTAGTCTAATATTATTAAAATGAATATATATTTACAGGCTGTCATGCTTTCTGCACTTTCTGACTGTCAGCAAAACATTTCATACACTGTAATTTACAGAAGCTGTAACGATTGGTTGAATTCTGATTGCACTGCTGAAAATTAATAAAACTTTACCCACATTCTGGTTTTCACAATTTCAGCCATAATGATAAATTCATCTGAACACACATAGAGAAAACTCCTGAGGTGTGGAGGGCATATCCTCAGCAAAACCTTTTCTAGGGATACAGAAATGATTGGATTTATTACATATAAGAATCAATCTTGTTTCTCTAACCTTCACCAGGAAGCACTAATCTTATTAGACCTCCCATGTCTGTTGACTTCCATATATGTGAGAAAATCACATGCAAAAGAAGTGATTTCGTAGGATCAAAGGATCAAATCCCCCAGCTGTAGGTGGATCATCTCTATCAGAAGAAAAAGCACTTTCTGTTCCAAGAGCAAGTGCCACAATTCATAGTTTGGAATTTCAAGTGCGTTTCGAGCTGAGAATTTTTTTGCACAGATCTTTTTGGACAGAAAGAAGGATTTTCGGAAGCACAGCTCCCACTGAAGCCAAGGGAATTTTCATTTATCATTGAATGGATGCAGCTGTAGGCCAGTGCTGGGTACAGGTGAAAACTCCTCCCCTAAATGTAATCCTGCTATGTTTGATGTGCAACCCCCCCTTGCAGTTCTGCACTGTGGAAGGATTCATAACAGCTCTGGTGGACGAATTTCCCAAGTTGCTGCGCAATCGGCGAGAAATCTTCATTGCCGTCGTGTGCATCGTTTCCTACCTGATAGGGCTGTCCAATATCACTCAGGTATGTGCTGTGGGGCACTGGAGGCTGGGTCTGACACACAGGATCTGCCTTCCCTGATCCAGCCAGGAATAATTGCAGGGAAGTGCAGGGATCCACCCTCACCACTGTGTATGGATTTGAGGCAGCAGCCACAGACCTGGCAGTGTGAAATGCCTGTAGTCCCTGGATGCAGCGCGTGCTGCAGGGGTCAGGGGACAAAAAATGCCCATCTCTGCACTCTCACAATCCAGAAAGTGGCAGCTGGGGATGTTGACATTGCTTCTAGATTGCAAACTGAGGAGAATGATTGAATTACTAAGCAAAAAGGACTAAAGTGAAATTAAACCAGTTCATCAAATTCTGGCAGCGATCTTGATTTTTGTCAGTATTGACCTCAAGCTTCCTAAACCTTTAACACTTTCACTTTAATTACTGACACTAATACATCCCTAACCTAATCACCACCATTATTTTGTAGCTTGCATTTTAGTCTATCTTGAAATTGGAGCCCCTACTATATTTATAACACTCCCTTCTCATATGTTTCAGGGTGGAATCTATGTGTTTAAGCTTTTTGACTACTACTCTGCCAGCGGAATGAGTCTCTTATTCCTTGTATTCTTTGAGTGCATCTCAATATCCTGGTGCTATGGTAAACAGCATGTTTTTTATTTTTTCCCTGAGTTTTGCACGTCGTAAGGATTCTTCACCTTCTGATCTGTTGGTTTGTGTGTGCACATGCTGAGGGTGGAACCGAAACTGGCCTTAGTTTCTAGGCATGTAATTCCACTGGGCACCCAAAGCTGGCTTGTGGAAGGTACTGCTGCCTGTTTAAACACCCTGCCTAGAGGCCTGGAAGTCATCAGATGGTGGTTGTGTCAGGAATATTAAACAGCTGACATCTCTTTTCTCTTCCCCCTTCCTTGAAAAGCCTTGCTCTTCAGAGGTGTTTGGTGCTGCTGTTCTCAACATAATGCCTTAGGGCTTTGGGGCTTTGAAATGTTTCCTGTCCAGAAATGGCTCTGTCGTTCCAGGATCTTGCAGTGAGAGTTGGGCACCTGGCTCAGTTAGGGCATAATTGCCCTAAAATGCCCAAAAGCCTGGAGTGGCAGGCACTGGCTATAAAGATTAATGGATCTGGGCATATTTGTACATGTGATCCCAGTTCTGTGTTAGCTGCTCCCACAATCACCAAGCCACCTCTGTTTATGTTAAGCAACTGATTGAAAAGCTGGAAAACTGGGGTCTTCCTGCTGGATTTTAATGGGACTGAGAGGGTGGAACACCATTTTCTGGGCAAGAGAGACTGCTGATGAATCCAGCACACACAAATGGAAAAATACACCAGCTCTGTAATGAAGAAATCAAAGTAATACTGTGATAGACAGACCTTTGGGAAGCTCATGGACAGCAGCAGCAGGAGGGCTCCTTTTTGGTTTCATATCCACTTCTGCATGTACATGGAGTGCTCTAGAGGGAAGCTGGTTAATGCTGGAATGTGTTGGGTGTTTTTTATAGTTTAACTTGTAAGATACACTCTAAATTTCTCATTCTAATAAGAGTTAAAATTAGCCAGGGGTGGTTTTCTTGCATGTCACCTTCACATGTACAAACTTCCTCAGTCTTTGGATGGGAGTAAGTTTGCAGGTCTCTAATTATTTAATGAGGATATGAAAGAATGAGAACGGGTGATTTTTGGTGCTTCTGAGTTTGCACATTTTTTTCCCATTCAGATAGTTGAAAAGTTAGTTTGGGATCTCTGGTGAGCTTCCAAATAAATCTCATCATTTATGGCAGTATCTCAGAACAACTGAGCTTCCAGTTGACTGAATTACCTGATATGTTCCTATACTGTTTCTTATTTCTATATTTAGGTGTTAATAGATTTTATGACAACATCCAAGAGATGGTGGGATACAGACCCTGCATCTGGTGGAAACTCTGCTGGTCCTTTTTCACTCCTATCATTGTGGCAGTAAGGAACAAACTTTTATTATATGGTTCAAAGGATGCAAATGAGGTGGCCTGTGTCCTACAGCATTGTCATTTCCACCCCCACAGGTTCATATTAACTCTGACCTCGTTCCTTTTTTAAGGATTTCAGAAATTCTATTGAAGGCAATAAGCAAAAAACTAGTCATTAGAGGAAGCTTGTGCCCTAAAAAAAGAAGTCAAGATTTGTATTAGATTTCTGGAATAGGTAACTAGCCCAGATTTTCATTGGCAGAGATAGAAAACTGTAAAAAACAAACTTTGACCATTTAATCCCATACAGTGTATCATGAAATAATAAGCAAAAAAAAATTAAATTTACTGCACATATTATAATCAACTGGGATGCAAAATATAAAACTAATCAAGCAGCCACTATCACATATGACACAATACTTGCCCCTCAGTGACATTTCTCTGATAGTCCCATACAAGTAGCCATGGAAAAGCAAACAAAGAGCACTAAAAAGACACAGAAATGTGTTTATGTTGAGGGTTCCTTGAGTCATCCCTACCCAGATGAAGGCAGCTTTCATTTTTCTACAAACAAGTGTTCAGGAAAGCATAAGAAATGCATTTGGTTTATTTTCGTGGTGCAGTAGGAAGATGACCAACACTGTCTGTAAAACTGATTAGGTTTCTCCTGTCCTGTAAAGTCCTCAGCAGAATTTGCTGCCAGTCAGGTTCAGAGGAATGAGGATGTGCTAATAAAATCTGCATCTCTGCATTGTCGCCTGGGAATACATTCTGCACAAAGGATCAGCCTGGGCTCAGAATGACCTTCCCTCTCTGCTGGGTCACTTTAGCAGGTTTCCCTGGTGCAGGCTGATTTAGACATTTGGAGCAGCCCAGGATAGGGATCTTCCCTGGGAAAACTGATCACACTTTGAAAACAACACAAAAGCAACCCCTGGGTGCTGCTGCTCAATGGCCCAAGGCACATGTGCATGCAGATATTCCCAGGATCCCACCTTCCCCTACCCTCTGGCTCTGTGCAGGTTACCAGAGGAATTTACTAGTACCAGTGGATCCCCCCAGCAGGATACCTGGATAATCTGAGATGCAGGTTATGTATATGAAAATATAATGTTCATATGGAATATTCATTTTGGTAAGAAGCTTCTTGGGAAACTCCAGAAAAACTCTTGAAGCCAGAGCGCTCTGGGAATATCATTCAAATCTTCCTTTCTGCTGTATTTTACAGGGAGTGTTTATCTTCAGTGCTGTCCAAATGACTCCCCTCACAATGGGAAGTTATGTTTTCCCAAAGTGGGGCCAAGGAGTTGGCTGGTTCATGGCTTTGTCTTCTATGGTGCTGATACCAGGCTACATGGCATATATGTTTCTAACCCTGAAAGGCTCCTTAAAACAGGTGAGTCTCTTTTTGCTGACCATCTTCAGACCTGTGCACGCTGACCAAAGATTGCTGGGCAGTTATTTTCTGTTGGACATTTCCTCTCTTGCTTAGGCCAGGTATTTTGCATCAAGCTGAAAAACATAAAAGCAAGTACCAACCAGAAAAAAGGCAAGAGAGTGTCTGTGCCATCTGTTGTTAAACATAATTGCCCACCTTTCATGTGGTCCTTGTCTCTAGTTTGACAGTTGCAGACACTTCGCATTCCAGCTCCTTACACCTAGAAAACAAAGTAGCAGTTTACAAAATATGTAAATTTGTCCTAATTAATGCAAGACATACTGGCATGAATCAAGGCAGGGGATGCTCTGGGGAACTGGAATCAAACTCTTAGGACTGACCCACATAACTCTTGTTTTGACTGAGTCTGCTCAGTGACCCTGTTTAGCATCTCCCTGCAATGTGCTCAAAGACTTGAGCTGCTGTTCTGCACTACACCTGTTCAGAGTCACACCTTGCCCTGCTGCAGCTGGCAGGAAAGATGCCAGAAATCTTGGGAACACTTCCCTTTAGTCTTTATTTAAGGGATTTCTGTGAACAGTTACTTCATGAAGAACACTAGAAGCCTTTTTGTCATTGAACTGTTCTTTCAGCCTCTGCCTGGTTCCTTATTCCAGTTTTTAAAAGGAGATGACACTTCTCATGTAGGAGAGGCTTCAGTCAGTTTTAAAGTCCTCAGAAATGTGCTTCTAAAGGAGTGGGAAATGCTGATAAGGTTATTGACCCACACACTGTTCAGGAACCACCTACAATCTCCACACCTTATTTTTTTTTTTAATCTGGGTGCATTTCAGTTTTCAGTTTTCTCTTGCTGTGCATAACAGCCAGTTCTTCAACCCAAGTACTGAAACTTGCATCTCTGCCTCTAGAATTGTGGGAACCAAACACTGTCAGAATGCATTTGCCAGTATTTCTGGAAAATTCTAAAATCAGCTGACAGAGCCATCTTTGCAAAGGGCCAGATGATCTTTAGCAGAATTGACGAGTAATGCCTCATGAAATGCTCAGATCTTGATCCAAATATTTGTCTTCAGCAAATTTTAAAAGACTCAGTGAAGCTTCAAAGAAGTCTACAAAAAATTTCTGTGGGGTTTTTTTTCCCTACTGCCTTTTTTTAACTCCTACATGTTGTACATCTTTCTTTGGGTCTAACAGAAAAATTCACCTGCAAAGGGAGAATTGTTGCTCTAAAATACAGCTGCTGCTTGGGCAGAGTTGTATGAGAACATGGTAAAAGTTCCTCATCTCAGTCTTGCTGTGGATTAAGGTCATGTTTTTGAAAGCACTGCCAAACAGTCACTAGGTAATGGGATGAGCCTACACCAGTGACTGGGCACGATATGAACCTGAGCTGGGCAGAGAAACTTTGAGAATGGAGAGCGCAGAAGGATGAGGACAGGCAGAATAGGAACAAAGTAGTCTGAAATACAAATCTGCTTTACCTGTTGTACACTTGGAGAAGCTGCAGCCAGTATTTCTGGTTCCTTGTGCTCCCTGGGGAGGTGATCCCCAGGCCTGAGGTCCAGCGGAGTCCCTGCTGCCCAGAGCAGACTGGCAGCCCCTGTGCTTGGTGGGTGGGCTCCTTGCATCCCTCCTCATTTCTATTCCCTGGGGATGCTCCCTTGTTAATGCCTGCTGGCATCCAGCATTCTACACGAGGTCTTTCAGCTCCTGCTGTCACGTTCAGAGCAGACTAAAACTCTGTCCAGTAGATGTGGCGTGCAGCTGGTTTGGTCCCTGGGGAGACAGGCACTGGTAATTCTAGTTCTAATGGCTCGACAGAAGTGTTTAGGGTTGTCTTTAGAAATAATTAAAAAAAAAAAAAGAGCAAGCTTAGAAACAGTTTTTTGGCTGCCTCATGTTTATTGTTGTCCTTTAAACAGCGCATCCAAGTGATGATTCAGCCTAGTGAAGACATCACTCACCCTGAAAACGGGCCAGACCAGGCCCAGCAGAGCAACTCGGCTAACAAAGAAGCCTACATCTAAACTTCTGCATTGTAAAAGTACCACTCCTCCTCCAGAAAAAACAAAAAATACGGTTGAGTATGACCACAAAATTTATGTCTGAGAATATAATTACCTACCTCTAGTGGCAAAAAAAAAAAAAAAAATTAAAAAAAAAGAGAATAAAGCAACAAGGTCATCTCCACTCTAAGGGAATCGCCATGGGTACGATCCAGCCATCGCGAGCTCAGATGTTGACAGTGTTTTGTGTTCTCCGGCAATCCACAGACTGTTAATGTTTTTATCCTTTCACAATAATAGTTGCATACCTTGGAATTTGTAAATTGATGTGCCAAGACCTTTTTAATCTACCTTTTAGCACGACGATTTGAAGTTTTGTGCTGCTGATTTTTAGTAGTTTACCACTGTTTCTTACCGCTGAATCCCAAGACTGTTATTTCTGACTTTGCAGGAGTAAAATTAAGTTTGGGTTGTTTTGTACAAAAGAATGAAGTATTTTGTAAACAAGTGATTTCCAGTGAAAAAGTCTGCCCTTAAAATTTGTTCCAGCTGAGGCCATTTGAGGGGGAAGAGACTTCCTTCAATTAACAGCAGCCATAGCCTTTACAAACATTCCTAGAGCAAATTGGGCTGTTTCTGGCAGCACAGCCCAGGCTGTTCACTGGCTGTACTCTGCCTTTCAGGGTGACTTTCAAATGAGGTCATAAATTTCTTTAAAAATACATATACTGTTTCTTATAAAAAGCAGGTATCTTTGTGAATCAATATGCCATGAATGGCAGGTGTTAGAGGCAGAAATACGAGTTTTAACTTTTTTAGCAAAGTAATATCCAAGAGCTCTTAAAGAGTCCCAGGAGTAAAATGTAAAGTATTTGCAATCAAAGCTCAGAGTGTTTGAGCTATTATTTTGCTGTTATTATTCTACTATTATTGCATTGCCACCAAAATAGAAACCAAAACAATGGCTCAAAGATCAAAGTAAATTCTAATTTCGGATTCAATTCCTTTTAATCTGTTAAAGGATTTTAACAGTTCCTAATAAGCGAAATACAAACTACGGATCGGTAGCACTTTGAGAGCAGTTCCATTTTGATTTCCACGTGACTGGTGGCGATGGAGGCACGAGGGGAAGCTATTTCAACACGATGCCATCCCACTCTGGGCTCTGCCTGCCTTTGCCACGCAGCCAGGATGCCCAGGCAGCTCCTGGGAGGTTTCCCTGTGTGGCATGGCAGCGTTGGCCCCGGCTGGCATTTCTCGTTTGGCAGCTATTTGACAGACACGGAGCATTAGGGAGGGTGCAGCAGCTGATGGGTGATTGTAAATGACTGTGACAGAACTGTGCAATGAAACATGCTTTCCAGCAACTTTTTGTGCACCGTACAATGTTAGATAGCACAATTTATGTAGAACTACTACGTGAAAAACATGTTACCTGTGAATGTTGGGTTTTTCGTTGTTCTTTTGTCTGAAGGTGACAAACATGTTCTTGCAATAAGGTATTATTCTCAGAATGTCAAGCACATTATGTAGAAATAATATATATATATAATACACATGTATTTCGAACTACATCATAAAATTTCAGAGTATGTTCAGTAGATTCTAAACTGTTTCATAGATCGATTGTAAAATACTATGAGATCTAAGCTACATCCTAAATGGCCATAGCTGAGATGCAAACATCCTGTAAGTCTTTGGGATTTAGAGGAACCTGTACATCCTACACAAACATTACACATGCTACATGCACATCATAATTGTGGATTTCATTAGACTAAGGATAAAAATTCCAACTTTATTGTTTAATGTAATCAAGTCCCATGTTGTTCTAAGAAAAATGCAGTATTTAATGTTTGATTGTAAACAATTATGACAGATGTTTGACAGACCTGCTCTTTAGCAAAAAGCTGTACAAACGTATCACATAGCACAAACTAGTGTTGTAGAACTTCTGTGTGTAAACTGTGAATAGCTGTATCTTTTTTGTAGTACTTGCCCTGAAAAAAAAAGATTATTGTATGATCATATATGCTTTTTGCAATAAGGAAATATCCAACACCAGGCAAATCTATCTCTATATAAAAATATATATGTAATATATACATATTCAAAAATATATACAGAGCCTGTTTAAAAGAGTACAGTATTATTTAGTAAATTGCAACCTGTTCTATGGACCAAATGTAAAATATTTATAAATTAAGATGCATTTTAAATGTCTATAAACGGTGTCATAATTAAAGCACGATTGTTATGTAAGTTTCCAAGAGTTTAGAGGAAAAAGAATAAAGGTTATATTATACATTACATTCAGAATTTTGCAGTCTTTCATTGGACAAACCCAAAGTGTGTTATGTTCTGTGAAGCACGTTCCAAATATGTCATATATATCTATATCTATATCTAAACATCCTTTAAATATCCAAACGCTGTATCCCATTTGTGATGTATATAATTAATCCATGCTATTTCTATGCTGTATGTGCATACATTATACAGGGAGTTTAAAAGGGGATAATTAATAGCCCTTCCTGGCATCCTGCTCCTTTAATTCTCCTGTGGGAAGATGGCAGATCAGGGGAAAAAACCTGGATTTTGAAATGACCGTTCCTCAATTGCACCCCTGCTGATGCTTTGGGGTGTGAACTGCAGCACCTGATGTCCCTGACCTCTGAGCCACCCCAGGCTGAAGCCAATGGGCTGGTGAAACAGCACCTGGATACTCCACAGACAGATGATCCACTGCTACAAAACAAATCCTGGGTCCCTGTCTCAGCTGCCCTGGCAGGGTGAGAAGATGTGGAACTGCGCCCGTGCAACGCTGCGGAGGGACCCGCCGCTCCTGGGCTTGAAATTTAATTATCTCACTGCAAAATTCCAGCAGGACTTCATGCTGGGCAAGAGTCTAAGCAATTTAGAGAACCTGATTAGAACTGAAAACACTCCTGATAGAGGCATCTAAAATCATAAACCTCAACCTGACCTTAGAATGGAGCACTCGGGAGTTCGAGGATGCTGCGAGGGCAGAGCCACCTCCTGCTCTAAAGAAGGTTGGGAGGAAGGGCAGCAGCAGCCAGGGGATTCTTCTGGAAATGGGAGAAGGAGCAACTTGCATGCTTTTGAAGCACAGAGGAAAATGTGAGCTGTGTTTCAGGTTTAGTTCCTGGGCATTAGGTACTATGGCCGTGGGGGTGGCAGCTGAAGTCAGTGCTGGGTGGGCGAGGGGCAACGGGGGGCTGAGGAGAAGGAACCTACTCCAAGGGTATTGTGTTAGTGCTGTGATATTTCCATGTTCTCCTGGAGGAATTTTGTCTTGCCATGCTGCAGAAATCCCAACAGCAACTGAACAAGAAAAATGCAAATAAGGTCACTTCTCCCCTACAGGACTGCAGGATGCCCTGAGAGAAATCTATGTCCTTGCTCGTCAGGAGTATTAGTTCAGCTACATGTGCTTTTATTCTAAAATAACACTGTGTTGCTTTTGGGGTTTTTTTTGTTTGTTTTAAGCCTGATTATTTCTGTTTTGTTCTGCTCAGACCTCAATAGCATTCCAATTAACTATTACAACCGCTCAGCTCCCACTGTTGGCTGGCTCCTGGGGGTTGGAACCTGAAGGCAGGGTTGTGCCGGCAAGCTCGTGGCCTGGCAGTGAGCACAGGGCAGCAGCTCCTGCCTGCCAACACCCCTCCGTGGGCACAACCTCATCTGGCAGCTCCCTTGAACCCAGCAGGGAGCAGCAAAAGAGGCTGCACTGAAGCATTTGGACACTCATGTCTTGGGCCCTTTCCGTTCAGGATGGATTCACTTCACTGGGATGAAGAGTCCACGAACTGGTGCACAGCTACCTCCAAACACCTACAGCCAGACACGAGGAGGAGGCAGCAACACAAAATCCTTATTTCCCAGGAACCTGAATGGATCAACTCAACGCCAAGTGTGAGCTGCAGCAGCTGCCAGCCAGAGTTTGTGGCTCTGCCAAGGCACCACAATTACCCAGTTTCACTCTTGCTCATCAGAGCAGGAAGGAAGGCACCAGGCTTTAGATTCTAAAGGGTCTTTTTACTCCCTCCTCACTCTTCTTTCCCAGCTTCTCACACTGTTCAGGATGTTTAAAATAAAACCAAGAAGAATGAGGTGGGAGGGAGGGTTTAACCCACATTCAGTTGCTCCTGGTTTTTTAGCCCAGTCTAAATCTGCCTTACTTCTCTCTTCTTCCTATGAAGTTCAATCAATCAATCAGAGCACAAAAGGGAATTAAATGGGCTAAAGTGAACCATAATATCAGCCCCTCTGCAGAGCCCAGTCTTCTTAAGAAGCTGATGTAAGTATTGCCACTTCTAATTCCTGCCTCTGAACATTGAGACCAGTCAATAATTCCACCACTCTTTCCTGCTGACAATTAATGGACAATGGGCAATTTCCCTCTGTTGTCATAGAAATCCAATTAATCTCTAGAGCTGTATTGCTGTGGTTTGTTCCATCCTTCCGACCACACACTAGACCAGTGCATTCATTCAAGATTTGCCCCTATTTTAAAAATGTGGGAATTGGAGGGGGAGAACTTCAACTATTGACAAGAGCCTGGAGTGACAGGACACAAGGAATGACTTCTCATTGGCAGAGGGCAGGTTCAGATTAGATGTTAGGAAGAAATTCTTCTCTGTGAGGGTGAGGAGGTCCTGGCACAGGTTGCCCAGAGAAGCTGTGGCTGCCCCATCCCTGGAAGTGTCCAAGGCCAGGCTGGGCAACCTGGTCTAGTGGAAGGTGTCACTGCCCATGGCAGGGGGTGGGCTTTAAGGTCCCTTCCAACTCAAACCAGTCTGTGATTCTGTGATTCAAAGATTTTGCATCTTAATACCTGATCATTTTTTCCCCAGGTTTTAAAGTGGTCTCACATTAAACTCAGTGGCAAATATTCAGTTATTATTTTTGAATATCAAACAGGCTGAAGTAATCCTGTGAGTTATTTGTGAGTCATAAGTACATGCTGGTGCTAAATGTGTCCAACAGTGCCTAAGAGAAGGACAGGATGGATCAGGAGCTGTCACAAGGGCAAAAACTAATGTGTTTTGCCAGCAGTGGTGCTTTAGTCATATTGGAATAGCTGCCCGACGTGCCTTTGGGTATAAGTAGCTGAGAGGTGATTATAAACAAAGTAACAGTGGGTAGAAAATAGCCAAAATGTCCAAGTTAAATTTGAGTCTGGAATTTCCTCTACACTTCACCAAACTGGTGCTAAAAGGGGAATAAAACTGAATAGAACAAGTCGCTGCCTTATTCCTTCACATCACGCAATTTCTGTTCATTACCATTATTCTAAAACAACCTGGGAGTGTCTAAAAATGTTTAACATTTAAAAAAAAAAGCCTAAGAGGTTAGTTGTAGTCTAGAAAAATATTTTCCAGACCCCACCGGCACTATCATTTACTGGTCGCACCACATGCAAACAGCAGCTGCCTTTGCATCCCAGTGGCCCTGTGGATTGAAAGCCACCCCACACACAGTCAGTAATCACCCCCAGCCAGCACAGCCAGGCCCTCTGCCCCTGCTCAGGGCCTCATCACACTGCACCACACCCTGGCTGTGACTCAGGAGCCCCTCTGCCAGGGCTGAGTCCTGTGAAACTGCTGCAGTTCCTGCTGCCAGGGCTGCACCTCTGGGCAGCATCCCACGGGGCTCCTCCGGAGCAACACAGGCAGAATTTCTGTCCCAACACACTCAAGTTCTGAGGCAGGAAGCCACTTAATATTGTCTTGTGGATATAAAGCTGTCTGGTATTGCAGGAATGGAACCAGCCACCCTGGAATGACTGAGGGGCGTTGTGATGGAGATATCCTATGTGCAAAAGAATAAATCTCTCCCTGAATATAAACCAGAGCGTCAGGTTGTGTTAGGGAAACATTTCTGGGTTGTTTCAGTTCACTGCACTGCACTACAAATACTTCCCTGAATGAATGACCAAAACAATTAATCAAAACGCTGGAGAGAAGCACCAGCTCACACTGTAGGCAACTAACTTTGCCTAAAAGTGACAGAGCTGGGTGGTTTTTAACCTGCTCTTCCCCAGCTGTCACACAGCAGCAGCACATGACCTTTACTGCTGCTCTTTCCCCAGACCCAGCCTCAGACTGGGGGCATGAGGGTGACCTTTCCCAGCCTGATTCCTCCTACTATGTCGTGACAGGACTTGCCTGTCAGGATCTGCTTCAAAACAGCAAAATTAGACTTGTATTTGAGTTAAATCCACGCTGCCTCAATCCAAACACAGTGCTTAGGGTAGATGAGTCCCTCATTCCAGTCCACTTGCCACTGAAGACACTGAGCTTCCAGCATCTGCCTCCAGTGATCCATCAGGTCCAACAGCCCATCTGAAACAAAAAAGTGCAAGCTGGGAAGAAGCCAGAGAGGGAAGATTTGTTCTTGCACAACTCAGTTGTGACTGTTACAACTTACTTGGGGGCGAGGTCTGCAGGGGGATCACTGAGGTGTCACCAGTAGGCACAGAGAAACAGCTGGACTGTGCTTATGAGGGAATTACTTGGTTATCTGTGTTGTTTCACTTCTGTTACTAATGTACAAAATAACCACCTGGGGTGTGGCTTTAGCAGCAAACATATCTGGCATGATGGCTCGTGCTTATGTCTTCTTGTCCTGTCCCTTGTTCCCTGGGAGCCCAGTCTGAACTCCCTTGGCTCCCCCCTCCTGTCAGGGAGCTGCAGAGAGTGAGAAGGTCCCCTCTGAGCCTTCTTTTCCCCAGGCTGAGCCCCTCCAGCTCCCTCAGCTGCTCCTCATAGGATTGACTGTCATTACTTACTCACTTTATTACCCTAAAGCACAATTTATGTGATTATTGATTGGGGCTTTGAGGGGAAAAAAGACATAGACTTGAATGTCTGTAATTAAATAATAAAATGCAACCTTAGAAGAAAATGACATAATAAAACAAGCCTAGAGAACACCAAAGAACCAATCTCCTGACTTTTTCTCTTGGAGAAGGGAAATCGTGCTCAGTTTCATCACTCAAAGTTATAAACCTGTCAGCATGAAACACTGTGTGTGTGTTGCTTTTAAGTTTCTCATTTTCACAAAAAGCTTACCCATATATGCTCTGAAAAGTTTGTTTCTTCCTTCTCTACATACTCTGTGTTACTTAACATTCAATATTTTATGGTATGTTGTGTTTTCAAGTCATCCTTCTCCGTTGTAAGTCACAGACTTCTCCAGGGGTTTCTGCCATGCTTATTTTGTATTTCAGTGTTCTGCTTTGAATTTCTTTATCTTATGAAACACAGTCCTCCAAGATTCTGAAACTGGAACTAGTGGGTGAGGGTTATTTTTATTTACTGCTGGCTTTTCAGCAAACAATTTCAAATTTTCTGAGATAAATTACTGTTATAGGAGAGTAGCCTCATTAGAAGCTGATATTAATATAAATATGTCAATGAGAGAATGCTCTGGCACCACCACTGCTGGCAAAGCATTGTCCCTTTGGAACACCCCCCTCTGCACCAGCAGTTCACCCTCCTGTGCCCTGCCCCAGCCACCTTTTCATGGCCTCTTTTTCAGCATCACTTGATAGCACCACTCCTGCACAGGCCACTTTTCCTTCTCTAACCCTGAGTTTGGCCATAGTCAGAACTCCTCTGGCAAAGCAGAGTCAAAAATAACCTGAGCCCTTTCCTGTGCTGGGCACTGCCAGCTGCAAGGAGCGCTCCCTGGGCACGTGTGCCAGCAGGCAGCAGCTCCCAGGGCCCTGGAGTCAGCTCAGGGAGGGAGAGGAGGAGGCAGAAGGCCACAGCCCATGGTACATTAACCAGGAAAGTTTGGAAATGTAAAACTCAATGGGCTGTCAGAACAATGTTCCTCCGAAGCTCTGCACAGAGCAGCATTTTGGCAGTGTAAGTACAAATGCCAAAACTGGCTAAGTCTTCAAACGAGCCAGGGACAGTTTTATAGGGACTGATGTAAGTAAGGGGAGACAAAAGAGCAGGAAAATTCATTTTCCTTAAAATCCCTACTAAGTGCATATGCTGGACAGGGGGTGGCTGAATGCAGGACAGCTTGTCCCTTTGGTGCAGCGAGATGAGCAGCCTCAGCTCACACCAACCGGACAAGGTTCTCCATTTAAACTGACCCCGTCCAGACCTTGCTCAGAGCCCTGTGCTGCCTTCACAGGCCCTGGCAACGTCCTCATGAATTTTAAAGGGAAACAAATTGCAGCTTGTAGGACTGCATTAGGCCTCAATTAGCTGTATGTATTTTAACTTTGCAACCACTTGTAGTTACTAAGGCTGATGTCTGTATCTGCTCAGTGCAGTTTATTGTTATTTCCCGCTGTCACTGGAGCAGCCTGAGGGGCTTGGCTGGGCCAGGATCTCATGCCTTTGAACACTGCACAAACACAAAGCCACGGGCAGTATTTTGTGTTTTACCTTGGCTTTCAAGGCAGGGCAAAATGTTCATTCACCGATCTCTATCTGTTTGTTTCTGCTACAAATAAGTGCAAGTCCAAAGTATGGCAGTGCCCAGTCCATTTCCATGGGAGGGTGACATTCCTGTCTGTGCCAGGACACGTTTACATGACATTTTAACTGCATGAGCCTGTGCTGCAAGTTGCTCCTCACAAGCTCCCAGGAGTTCCTCACAAGCTCCCAGGAGTTCCTCACACGCTTGTATGAGATGTGTTAACCTATAGCACCTCAAACCAGGCTCAGAGCTGGATGACCTCCCTCTTACTCTGGTTAACTCCTGGCCCAAAGCTATACTGCAAACCCGATGAGAATCCACCTCTCCATCTACAGCTCTTTTATAGCACCCTGCAAGAGTTCAGCACCTGCTCACAAGAGCCAGGACAACCAGCTCTGACCTGGTTCAGCTGCCCTTTTGCAGTCTGAGATGTGCTAGGGCACTGCCCAAACAGTGTGTTCTGAGCTAGGCTTCATGTCTTATTTTGATTTAGGCGTGTCAGGAGGCACTCAGACAAGCAACTCAGCTGGACTGAAAAGCCCCAGTTGTGCAACCTGCAGCTGTGGACAAGATCCTGGGCAGGAGCTCTTCCTGCAGCTCAGTTATTTGCAGAATGCTCCTCTGCTGCAAATTAGTTTCCATTCCAGGCCCATCAGACGGTGCAGTCAGGTACTGAGCAGGAGGGAAGCACCAAATTCCCCAAGAACACTCATCTTAAAACCAAACCCTCACTTAAAATCAACGACTAAACCCACTACCTTTTTTAGGTATGACTCCAGGTCAGTGTTCCCTGAACTGCAGACAAGGCATGGGAATCACTCACCAACTGCTCCTCCTGGAAGGCTGCACCCTCATGGGAAAGGAAAAGAACAGCCTTAACATGGGAGGTGCTCAGCACCTCCTAAAATGGGCCCCACAAGGTCCAGCTTCCAGTCCTGTTGGAGACAGGGATCTTTCCCAGAAATTTGAATCTTGTATCTTCAGACCCCCACTAAAGATCTTGTGAAATCCTTAGAATTTATGCCACCCATTTGTGGTAAATACTCCATATTGCTGCACACCTCCCACATTCAAGGTTACATGTCTTTTGTAGAGACACTGCTGATGGCTGG
>JAOXXN010000175.1:2517013-2528622 GCA_026770055.1 Myrmophylax atrothorax | reverse complement strand
ACCTATTTTGAAACTTTCTATATTCTCCTTTGAGCTCCACAGTAGTTTTTTTCTCGGCTCATCCCCATTCATGAATTAACTAAATTCAGTTTTTCCCTTTGATTCTCTCTGACGAAGATTTTGCACATACAATGGATTAACTAAAAGAGCCAAGTAGTAGAGAAGGGTGGGGACTGTAATATTTAGAGACCAACTTGAAACCCCAGAGGCAGCTAAAATAAAATAAAGGGCTCAAATGTTGATATGCACTAATTTGCAATTTAATTCATACACTTCTGTTGTTGAATGCACACCATACATTGCCAGGTTCAAGCAGCTAATGTATTTAGAGTGGGGAAAGCAACTTGTTCCTCATGCCACGGTGGCACTGTGGAAGTGAAGCAGTGTGCTGAGGGTAGGCACTCTCTGGGAAGCTAAAATTTATAGGCAGGCACTTTTTTTGCCTGAATATGCCCTGGTTTGAACCCTTCAAGGCTGCAAGTGAAAGGCTCTGCAGTTTCACACCAGCTCAACTAGACATAAAGAAAGTGGCATGTGCCACTTTGAAGGGACACTCTGGGAGAAGGGCTGGGCATTCAGCAAACAGCAAGAAGCAGCGTGGCAGCTCCAGGACAGGGAGACTTGACAGCGCTTCATTCCTCCTGACCTGTTTGTACTGCCCTCCTCTGTCACTGACGCTCACACAGGCACTGGAAGGAAAAAACCCACGAGCAAACCAACAGCCCCTGCCCCTCTAAAAAGCCTTTCTGTGGTAAGATGGCAGCTGCACCGACAGGTGAAAATGAGCTCTATCTGCTACATTAGAGCTCTAATTTAATTTGGCAGAAAATCACTTGCAAATCAAGCAAATGTGACACAGCCATTCCCCCTTGTGTTTGGCCATGTCCAGCCACAGCTGTTTTGTTTTCCATGCACTGCTCTAATGCACTATCGGTGAAAAATAAACCACATTTTCCATCGCTGCACTTGCTTCCCTTTAAGACCTCTTTGAATTTTTCTTCCATTCAGGCTCAGCTTCTCTGGTAATAACAATAACCCTGATCAGTGTCTTCACTACCAACATGTGGCATTGCTGCCTGACCTGCCCGTACACCACACACTGCGTTTCACTTTAAACAGCGCCCATTTGCAGACCCCAATGGGCATGACACGGGCACAGCACATTGTGAAGGGCTGCTGTCCTCAGCTCGGGTTTGAGGAATGATTTCTGAAGGGAGGGCTCACAAAGGATTCTTGCAGCTTCTCAGGTTTCAGGGAAACCTCTGACACCTGACAAAGTCAGGTGCTGATGTGTATACACGACTTTCAAGCCAACTAATGTCCCCAAAATGACATGCTGCATGCAAGGTGTAGTCAGATGATCTTAGAAGATCAACAGACTTACTCTTAGGTATTGATTTTGTATGTATTTATATTTAAAATAAATCAATGTTAAATATCAGCTCTTATCTGGATTCTTCTGGTTTGTGTGTCTTTGAACTCTCTTCTGTACTGTTGTTGCTTAGCTCAGTGCTGGGAGTTGACCTTTCACTGCAATGAGAAATCAGGCCTTGGGCAAGGCAAGTACAAAATAAATGGACCAAAGTAAAATCTGATGGATTGCTTGAGTTATAACATCCAACTGCTAATGCAAACCTTATTCCTCATAAATCACTTTACTTTCCTAAACTTCCTCCACGTAAAATCAGCCTCTACATGTTGTTGCATCATCCTCACTGACAATTTACACATACCTAAGTGTAATTCCAACCTGCCTCTTCTAAGGGGTGGATTAATTCTTCCTGAGAAGCTGTGAAAGTGTTAAATTCTTTTCTCCAAAGAGATGCCATGTCCTCCTTCTGTGACCTCAGAAAACAACCTCAAGCTACATGTCAGTGCTGTGCGTGCCTGTGGTTGAGCTACAGAGCAGTAGCTTCAGAGTGGGTACTGTTGAATGCTGCTAAGTGGGCATTCCACCCCCCCAAAAAACATTAAAAAAAAAAAGAAAAAGTGATTTTACCAGTGGATTTCATTCTGAGCCATCCTGAGCATAAAGTTCTATCAACACAACATCACAGGAATTAGAGCAGTGTTGTGCCAGACAGCATTGAACAGGAGGTTTAGGCATTACTTTTTTGTTTTTGAGATTCTCACAGAGCTGGTGGGGCAGGTCCAGGCTGTAGACAGGACTGCAAGAGGACATCCAATTCCATCCTAATGTTCTGGGAAGCAGGAGCAAGTCCTGCTGATGCATGTTGTGTCAGCCAACTCACCCTCCACTCCAACAGGCCCACAAGCATCCCTGAACGAAGCCTGAACAGTCCCTGAATGAAGCAGCCATACAGGCTGCACTAATGATGTGGAAGCAATTAAGTTTGCCAAACTGGGAGAAGGAGGACAGGACATATGTCACTGTTATGCTCAGGAACTCCCTGCAGACAATTCAGCAAACTTTAAGAAGGTTTCTACAGGAGCATCCTCCAGGTCAGATCCTGAAAAAGCAATTTTAATCATGTTTTAAAAAGAGCATCAAAGCAGTGGTATAAACAGGCTTCTCCAGAAAATTTATTTCTCCAGGGGACTCTCTGCTCAATTCCCTTTGCGGGACTTAACAGGAATGAATTTTGAGTCTCCTTACAGGATCACAACTGCTCCCAGATTTCTCAGTTGGAATGCCTTGAGTCCAAGAAGAAGCTCTGTTATATCCAGCACTGTAGGACTGGATCTCCTTGATCTCAGAAGAGACACTTTAATAATTAAATCCACTTTGTGTGTGTGAAAGAATTTACTCATTAGCACCACTGATTTCTCAGTGTTAGACACACACTGGTCAGGATCCTGCCTCAAAACAGCAGTTTTCCTCTAATGCCCCACAGACTTTTGCTCTCATGGGCCAGACTGTTGTCCTGAACAACTTTGGTTAATTTATCTTGCTTCCTTGACACAAAACCAGTGCCAACCCACCACAATGCCATTGCCCTCTCAACCTTATGGAGGGGCCATTTCAGCCAGATATTCACTCAGCAACATCTGCACTGGAGTAACATCAGCTTTCTAAGCATTCTCGGCCTTATTGTACAACAGGCCTCTACATCCCAGAGCCATGAAAATCCTCATTTACACTCAGGAGCAGTGCAATGATTTACAAACTGTGGGCCGGAATTGCAGCATCGTAATCATTCTTCCTCTAAATTTACTCTGAACAATGAAGACACTAATGGTCTCATTATCCTAATCTTGCCTTAATGCCTTTATTAGGTCTTTGGCAGACCATTCACTTCCCCAACTGACCTCTGTTTCCAATGCATAGACAGCTTCTTGCTTGTCACCAGGTTATCACCTCTCAGTGTGAACATGGAGAAGGGAAGATGGGAAACTCCTGTTGAACCACAAGGAAAAGAAGTTCTAATGAAGTGGTCAAAAATCCTAGTAAGCTGGAATCAGAGTAAGACAAAAATTTGACCCATTTTTTTCTGGGTTAATATTAATCCTTAATTATATTTGAATTAACGTGTCTCTATTTCCTCTCTACATACAATGAGGCGCATGCATAGAACTAAGTGTGCTCACAGGTAGGTGTAGATCCATTCATTCCAAAGTTGTAAGGGATTGAACTGACAGCAAACAAGCAAAAGACATAAAATAGCCCGGAAAACAGTTTGGGGAAAAAACTTGAATAACTGACTGGTTGCTTAGTGGTACAAATCAATAAAGTCTAAAATAACTGATTCACAGAAGGCTTGATATCACAAGTTCATGTCAGAATTAGCAGCTTTGGGAAAGAACTTGAAAAACTCAATTTTTTTCTCAGATGATGTTGGCCACTAAGTTTTCCTCAATGCTGGAAAATCAAAGTGTAAAGCTCACCAGTAGTTGGATACAGAGCAACTACTCCAAATCAAACTGCCAACATGTGATCCATGTCTTTCTGTAGAAAGCCCATAATGCTGACATAACAAATGACTACTTAAGGAAAGCAAGGATTGTAGGCAGAGGTGCTATATATACACATTTTTGTTTAATTTTGGCCCAAGAGAACTGGGATAAGCAAAAATGCTCGTTTTGTACTTGACAAGCCTTCTTTAAGGCTGGAAGAGAAGAAGTCTTTAATGTTAAATGCAAATTGAGAATCTTTGATGAATCTCATAACAGCTAAAACGATTAACTGCCCTCTTATAAGACAAACCCCTGAAAGGCAGAAAGCAAAGTGCTTGCGGTGCAGCCCCTCAGTGAGGGGTATTCAATGGATAGATTCTTTCAATCAGCTCCTTTTACATGCTCTTCCAATTGAACATCATTCAAAACATGTCTCAGGCTATTTCCATTTTTTCTGGATAGCTTTGGACTCTGTCAAGTCGTGGTATATAAAATACATTTATTTCCTGTAATATTGGAATATTTCCTGGAGCAAT
The DNA here is from genome assembly GCA_026770055.1 of Myrmophylax atrothorax. NCBI lineage: Eukaryota > Metazoa > Chordata > Aves > Passeriformes > Thamnophilidae > Myrmophylax > Myrmophylax atrothorax. The sequence continues at coordinate 2,524,231 of JAOXXN010000175.1, read as the reverse complement.
TACTTTCAAAGACATTCGGATGTCTGCCTGTATCTTTGGTGAATTCTTGCCTTATTAAGGTAGAAATCCATGTGAGCTGCTGTCAGGGAACTCTAAAGTGGACCCTGCCCTTACACTACAGATTTTCAATGACAAGAGTCTATTTACCTGCTGAAATGTTATGCCAATTCCATACATGATTCCTGAGTTTATGCTTCTGCCAAGCAGAATTCTGTTAACTTATTGTCCTCCCATGTTGCTTTACCTTACAAGGTACTGCTACAGGGGAGGCTTTAGGGCTCTGAATAGAATTATCTTCCCCCATAAGAGTTATAATTTTTCAAGTGCTAAATAATATTGCTGCTCACTGTGTATTATTTTTGCTGTCACACTAACACCTATCTTGTCCCAAAAATCTGTGTCCTGGCAATCCTCTACTGAGTCCTGCAGAGGATGGTCTGGATATCCCAACACTTCTCCTCTTGGGAAGTCAATGCCAATACCAAGAGGGGAGAGGTGAGGGAAAGCACCTGGTGTTTGATGCCAATGTCTGTGGCAACACAAACAGACTGAAATGAGTGTTCCATGTGAAAGCTGCCCCTTGTCAGCCATCCCTGATTGAGACCAACTTCGTTGTCATTCCAATATTTATCAAAATGTCCTGGAATTACTGGCAGCAGATATTGTCAGAACTTCTCAGTGTCTAGAAAGTTCATGGCAAGACTCCTTTTGCCATCCAAAAAATGTTTTGGTTGTGCTTCTCAAGGGGAAACTCTTGCTCCACAAACATCCTGGACTGACCTGAGGCTGTTTGGTCCCTTGGCTTCCCCTGACTGACTCTTTTCTCCCCCTTTTCCCTGCTTTCCCAAGCAAAGGCTTCCACATCATCTGCTACCAGCTACCAAATTTTGCCATTTTTCATGGCCCACAAATTCCTGGGGTTTGACAAATGAAAATGAGATGAGGCCACAAACATTTTCCAGTCATAACTACCCATTAAACAACAAACCAGTAGATTTATTCATATTACTTTCAACCATTCAAAGAATTAAATGGTACTTACTGATTTGGGAGACCAAATGATTGCCATGTAATGAATATTTTACAGAATATACCTCTCTGCATTAAATTCCCCCTCCCCAAACCACATTAATTTATCATTTACCTTTGTCTGGAAATTAATCACTTTACCTTCTTATATGGATACTTATTCCAGAGTTGCACTTTCTAAAAATCCATTTGATATATATATTATTTTCGAATTAGCATAAACTTAATTCAGAACTAATAAAGGAACTAAAACTTGCCCTCCAAAGCCAATGCAGGTGTTTGGTTGCCATGATCTCTGACCAAAGACCAGAAAGCAGGTGGGACATGTGATTTCTTGATTAAGGTCCAAAACCAGAGTGCAGGAAAGCTGTTGTCTCTTCCTACTCCTGTCCCAGGCTTCCTCCTGTAGATCTATATCTCATAGCTATGGGACAAAGTTTGACTCTTATTTTTCATCGTATTTTGCTAATATTCACTGGATTTGTAGTTGCATTACAGCCTCCCCAGCAGCCACCTCAGGCAGTTTCCAGGAAAAATCTACCAGGAGGATGTTTTAAATGAAAAACTGAGTTCTGTAAATTGGAATGGTATATGAGAGTGCTCTTTTCTAAGCTAAGAGGTACAAGAGTGCTCCTTCTCTAGTTTTCTTTGCCTGCTGACCTTCGCATTCTGTCTAGCTGATGTTCAATTTTAATACTTTTCAATTTCCTATTTATAACAATGACTCAATCACATTCATGTTGTTCTAGAGTAAATCTCTTTATCTTCAAAAGGCTCTAAAGGAGAGAATCCCAGGAAATTTTGCTAAGGATTTTTACTCATTAAAAGCAGAATTTGCTTTTAAATCCTTCAGGTTCTCACAATCGAAGGGAATCTCAGGGGTTGCAGCTCCTCTGTTAAGACAGAGTCAGTTTGAAGACCAATTATCACAGACCTGCAGGCCTTGATGACTGACAACAGTGGATAAATACATTTCTATATGCTCTTATCCCAGAAATCAATTTGCAAGTTGCTCAGATGTGCAGTAAGATGATGTCCAAATGCTCTTGATGTGCAAATGATGACCACAAACAACCTTAGGCTTCCAGAACTATTGGGTTCCTGGAATTTTGCCTTTCTCTGGGCCTCAGTTCCACTGAAGATTGCATGTTCAGCACTGCAGCATGAGAAGAGAACTTTATTGTTTCGCCTCTTTCTTGGAAGATGAGGAAGAATACCTAGGAAAACTTAGATTTGATTCAATCTCTGAAAATTGGCATTTCCTTTAAGCCCTTTATTGCTTTTTCTGCCCTTCAGGACAGCACTGTGAATAATTGTAGTCAACAGCAAGGGGCTAGTCTGTTCTTCATCTGGGCTTTCTGTAAATCACGTTCGAGCTCTGAGATTCTCTCATTTTCTCTGGTAACCTCCTCTTAGTGCTGTGTTAATTTCAAATTCTGTTTGGAGAACATTTCCTGTAGCCTGGCCCCATCTCCCTTTCAGTGAGATGTTCCACCTTGACCTTGCTCCCTTCATGGCAGCCCTTTAAGACACATGCAACTTTTAAGATGCATTTAATTGAAGCCTGTAGGTCTGTTCTCAGCATCCTAATTCAGCTGTTTTGTTGTGCTTTGGAGGAGTCTGAACCTCATGGCCTTCATTTTCCCAAACCCTCCAACCTCCTAATTAAGCATATGATGTAAGCAGGAAAAAAAAATAAAAGCCATGAAATCTTGAGCAATGAGCTTCTGAAAATCTGCCCATCAGCTTCTCACAAGCAGCTACCAATGGGATTTTAAAAAAGAAATAATTAAATACTGATTGATTACTTGATTGATTGATTAATTATTTATAAGCTAGTCCTTATTTTAGTAGCAAAATACCAATACCTCAGAGGCATTGTGATCTTTCAGGTATTTGTGCAAATGCACACAGGAACTTTATGAAATCCAGTCAATTTTATTCCACACACATCCTCTTTAGTATCATCAGCTCTACAGACAGAACTTCATACCAGAAGTAACAGAATTAAAGCTGTGTGCAGTAACCACTCCTGGGATAACACAAATATGTGCTTATCAGCAAAATATGGAGGCATGTGGGGAGAGACAGAACAATAATTAGACTTCAACTAAGAATGCAGAATATGTGGAAAGAGCAAGCCATCTGCTTGAAGAAAAGATGGAAGGTAATAATCCTGAGATTTGCTCAGTGATGACCCCACACTGGTCCTGGGGTGTTGTGGAGCCATAGCAAAGAGCCTGGCTGGCATCTGATCACCCTGGTGCATCTTGTCCCAGTACACCCTGCAGAGCTGATGGTACCCTCTTGCTTTATTAGATTGATGTCTGTGGAGAAGAAAATGTTGTTTGTCATGTTTATCAGTGATAGACAACCACGACTCTGTGTGCTTGGAATCAGCATATCAACACAGGGCAGATTAATGTTTGGGGCCTTCAGCTGGAAGAGAGAGGTTGATCTCGCTGGGGCCAATTGAGTTGGCTGCTCTGCAGAGGTGAAAACCTCATGTGGTTCTGGTCAGACAGACCTCAGACACTGTGGGAAGCAGATCCCCGACATGCTCCTGCATTTACCAGGGTAATTCAAAACCAAAAAATAAAATCAGGACAATTCTGTTTACTGCTCTCCCACCTACACAGGTTATACTAATCCATTTCCACTCTGTGCTCCCTGTCTATCAAACCAGAATAATTCCCCACTGGTGAATAGTAAAGTTTAATTAACATTTATGAACTACTGCCTAATATTCATGTGGAATTAAACAGAGAAAGAACTAATAATGAAGCGTATATACAATTCAAAACAAAGCTGAATGTAAAACATGGGGTGTATAGTCAGGAATCTCATTGTCTGCTTGAGTGTGGTGCAATTTAAAGCACATTTTTAGCCTGCTGTTTGTGCAGAGGAGGACAAATACTATGCAGCTTTAAATAAATATGCATTTTTAAAATAGGTGTGTGTGAGACCAGCTGGCACATTATCCAAGGGAGACTAGAGTAGACTTCTCTGTTCCTTTGCATCACTTTATTTCTCCATCTTCTGTTTCCATACTTCTTTATTTTCTGTTCCTTCTCTTCACAGTCTGTCGTGGTATCTCTGCTTGGCCAGCCCAGAAAGCTCTGCTCCAGTCCACCACATTCCAAAGGGCTGGAGCAAAGGAGTGGGACTATTTCTGCACGTGAGGAACATCCCCAACGACTCCCCTGCGTTCCCAGGCCCTGCATATGAACGTGTCAGGATAGATCCAGAATCCGAAACCAAAGCAGCTCAATGTGGGATGTAAGTTGCTGCCCGTTGCTTAGCAACGCCCCAGTGGTGTCACACAACTCATGACCTCAGCAGCAGAGTCAACACTGCTCACACAGATATCTGCAGCCCCATCAGCTGATCCGGCAGAGAACAAACCCCCACGTTCTGCCGCCCTGAACGGGCACTGCGGATGCTCCGCGGGCCAAGAGCACGTTGGACTCCTGATAAGCCCTGAGAATGTGCATGGTAATTAAAGGAATAATCTTCTTAAATTATTAAATTCTGACCTGACAGAAAGAAAGAGCAGCTGGAGTGAAATAATTAGGCCATGACTCAATCAGATTTGTATGGCAGATATTAGAACTCCATTGAGAGGAAACTTGGACAAGGTGGGCAATGAGCTGTTTACCTTCTTCTGCATCACATCTACTTTTTTGATTTCTCATGAAACATTTCTCTCTCATATTCTGTCATTTATGCTTTAATTATATTTATGAATATATTAAGTTAGAGAGCGCAAACATTTTCTCTTTCCTTTCAGGAGAATGTCACAGTCTGTTTCCTTCATTAAATAGCAAAACTCAAAAACCTTTGAGATATAAAATCCAAACCAAGTTAATTAATAAGACCAAAAAGAAAGCTTAAATATTTTATATCAAATTTTATATATATATATATGTTCTAATTACAAAAATTAATTACATTACACTTTGCCTTTTTTCTCTTCAACTGGAAAGAACTTATTTTCTTCAACATCAACTCCTTATGTAGCATGAAAAAGAAAACAGAAGGCCGGATTATTGCAGACCTTTGAGTGTGGAAAGCACTTGATGAAGCTGGAAAAAAATTTTGCTCAAGGCACCCACCCAACAAGAGTGTTCTTGTCATCAGGCTAAAGCAACTCCAGGATGCTGCTGAGCAGACCTTTACACTACAAGCTATGGAAGATTCATGAAGAGAAAATATTCTCCACCTCTGAGTTTGCTAAATCAAACCCCTGACTTTCTCCTCCATATCCTTCAGAGATGGATACCAAACCCTGAAAATCTGTCCTCTTCCCACCAACCTCCTCCTAATCATAATTTAATAGATAGATAGATAGATAGATAGATAGATAGATAGATAGATAGATAGATAAATTTATTTTAAAAAAAAACAACCCCATTCCTGGTTTCCTGAACACTTAAAAACTAAGCCAAAGCCATTGGCCCACGCTAAACATACAGTCCCAAAATAGTTTGGGTTGAAAGGGACCTTAAAGCCCATCTCACTCCATCCCCCTGCACCTTCCTCTAGATCAGGTTGCTCCAAGCCCTATTAAATCTGGCCTTGAACACTTCAGGGATGGAGAACTAATTCAGTGTAGACATCTGCAACCAAGAGGCTTACAGAAACAAAAAACCAAAAACAATTAAAAAAATAAACCAAACCCAAATGATCTTCTATCCTTTTTTTTCTTTACACAAGTCCTTATGGATTATACAGACATTAACACACCTGACTGCAGAATTTCCTGAGCTTTATCACTGACCCAGCACAAGTCTTCCCTTCCACACATTTGAGCTTTGCAAAAGCAGGCAAATACCAATCTGTCAAACCCCAATCAAGCACATGGCAGAAGGCAGCTGTTTAATTGCCATAATATACATAAAGGAAAAAATTGGAGCAGCTGCTCCCTAGCTGGAACACAGGTTTCAGCAGATATTAATGATAAAATAGCAATTTTGGAGTAGTGGTAGCTTGAGTCTGCCAAATTGAAAAGGCTGCCCTTAGGATGGTCTTGCAACAGAAAAAACAACATGAACTTGTTGGCTATTTCTAGAAGAATAATTGTTTGAGGACAGTGATTTTATGGGATTTTCATGAAATCACAGAATGGCTTAGAAGGGACCTGAAAGATCCTGCAGCTCCAACCCTCTGCCCTGGGCAGGGACACCAGCCAAAAAGACTTACTAAGTGTTTCCAGTATATCCTCAGAATATCCCAGGCCACTAAGTTACAGCAGGAGAATTCACCTAAAATGCCATGACTGTGGGTAGAGCAAGGTGTGTGTTAATCCTTGGCAAAATCAGCATTTATGTGCCACAGCAGAGAGTGACAGAGACCAGAACTCCTCCAGGACAGGGTTAAGGAACTGGTTTGCTGAGATGTATCTCAAGTGGGCTCAGAGGCAAATCTCACCCTGTACTGGAGAGGAATCTCATTCCTAAGTGTCTACCAAACTTATCTGAGAATCAAAGCCAAACAAATAAATTAAATAAACCCCACTCTTGCCCTGCCCTGCAATCCAGAGGTCAGGAGTGATCTGAGGGCCCTCCAGCCAGACATGCAGAGGATCCATACAAACAGTTCACCCTTTCCTTTTCTTCCTCTGCACATGAAATGGGGGGAAAACCTTCATCCATATCTCCAGGGCACACAAAACTGGGGAAAGGTTAATTTCTTGAATCCTAAAGGCTATCCAGACACAGCTTGGATGCACCAAAAATGATGAGACACGCTGGTTTTATAAGCAATGTGTTCATTTTGTAACAATAAAACATACTATAGAGGCCATGTCCCTATAAAATAATAGAAGAAATAATGGAAACATAAACAGAGAATAATGGAATCATGAGCAAGAGACACAATAGAGTACTTGGGAAACAAACAAAAACCAAACCAACAATAAAACACACCAAAGAAAACCTGCTGATGAACAGGTCAGTTATTACAGTATGGTTGGTTTCCATATATACACAGGCAAATTTAATAATGAATCTTAAATTTTTAATTTGAAAAACTACTTCACATTGACTTGAATAAAAACAAGTTCCGTGCACTGATCCTCCACCAACAGGAAACACCATTCACAGCACCCTGACCCTTCAGTCCTTGGAAGGATCAAACAGGAACCCAAAGCTCTCCCTGCAACGGGAAGAATTGGTGGTTTTCTCTGAT
>JAOXXN010000175.1:2503749-2516438 GCA_026770055.1 Myrmophylax atrothorax | reverse complement strand
GCTCTCCCTGCAACGTGAAGAATTGGTGGTTTTCTCTGATGTAATAGAGTCAGGCTGTCTCCCAAAAAACTGGAGCATGTTTTCAGAGAAAAAAAGCCTGTACTCAGCCTGTTCACAGAGGGGGAAAAAAGACCATGGCCAATACAAACAGTTCCACAGTGGCTAATACAGTACCTGGTGGTTCCAGGAAGTTCAGGCTTCAAAAGTTGGGACTCTAATAAAACCAAATTAACTTGGAACAGGGTTTATCTTCAAGCCAGTGATGTGGAACAAGCTCGAAAATTTAATCCAAGCATATATTGATGGCTTAAGCACAGGAATAAGTAAAATGATACCATAATTTTAAGAATAATCTAGAGGTTGATACTCAAGTCATGTTATTAACACTTATATTTGGAAACTCTTACCTTCTTTTCTATATACTATTCATCTGAATATAAAAATTCATATATCACTGCTGTCTTCCTCAGAACATTACAGTGAGGGAAGCTGAATGTGCCCTGAAAAGCACCTTTCAAGGACCTAATACTTTTATGGTCAACTAATGTACCTTCAGGCAATTAGCTCATACTAACAGTCCTGGCTCTTCATAAATCTCAGGAAAATGAAGTCTGCTGACAGCATAATTCTTGGGCCTGGCTTCCTACTGATGACATCCCCTCTGTTCTGACCCCACTGCCTATCTCAGCTGCCTGTTTAACTGCTGATTTACTGCTCTGTATCAGCAGCTCTGTCACACTAATGAATGTCTCTACCTTCTATGTCACCCTGTGCTCAATGTCAGGAGACCTGATATCCCCATGAGGTCTGGCACACCTTCTTATAACTTCATGAGTTCTCTTAAGCTCTCATTGCTTTTCCTTCCTTACCTTTCTCTATTCATTACATCTTTTTGCAAGCCTTACATCCTGCAGGTAGTCAAAGCAGCCTCACTGCTTTTATTCTCCCACCACTGGAAGGTTCCTGCTCTCTCTGCATACTGGAACAGGTAGAAGTGTAGAATCAGTGAGGAATTTATCCAGAATTACTATTGGCATTACACACACTGCTGCTGCAAAGCTCAAATATGAGCAGCCTCTCAACTTCTAAATAACATAAGAACAATCTCTGGAGGATTGTAGAGTCTCTGATCAAATCTAAAATAGATTTCTGGGATAAATACTGGAGGCTGTGATGGGACTTTAAGTCATCAAACCATCAAAGCAATCTAAAAATAACCAACTGCAGCTTGCAGCCACTTGATTTCAATTTATAGTTTAAATAATTGAGGGTTCTAATTATTTCCAGGTTGCATGTTTGATTTCCTGCTTTTTAGACTATTGCAGCTCTTGTGACATTTTATACCATGAGAAAGGAACATTTATCCAAAGGCCCAGTAAAAGCAGTGCCTCAGGTGTATGAAACTGCAAAACTCATGGCTTGTTCTCTTGTAGGAGTTGGAGATTTTGGGAAAGGGGGCAGGGAAAAAGGCTTCTTACACTCTTTGCTAAATGACTTTTTTTATCCTGCAATAGTGCAATGGCTCAGCTTTGCAGTGGGAAGTGCTGGGCTTTGAGCACACATTGCAGGGCCTTGAGTTCTGCTTAAGGAGCTGCAGCACTTTAAAGGAGACATGATCAGTGGTCAAAATACTTGCCTGTGACTCAGAACACACAGGCTGCTGTCCCGTGTGGCTGTTCTAAGACACATCTGCACCACCAAACCACAGAAGGACCTTGGTTAGCAATGAATAAAGCAGAGACATGCACATGAATAGAACTGCTATCAGCTCATGGTCTGGGGCCCTCACATCCTAAACTACTGTCCACTAATCCTGTTCAGAAAAAAAATCTTATATACAGAAGCACCGCAGTTTCTAAATCAGTTTGTCTTCTAATTGCTTTTTAAGAGAGAAAGAAAACTTTTAAACAGCCCCTGCCTGCAGGTCCACAAAGGAGCTCTTTTCACTTTCCCCAGAACTACAGTGTTTGCTGTAAGAAAGGAGATGCCACACAGACATTTCATAATGCCAGCAAACAACTTGAATGCAACAGCTAGAGTGTGATGCATTCCAAGGGCTTTGCATGTTCTATATGGCAAATAAAGCATCCTACAGGTAATTTTTAGCAACAGGGTCTGGTTTTCTGCAGCACTTTGCTGATTCCTGATGATGATGTTCTCCGTGCTAGAATGTGTGTTGTCTGTTAGAGAGACCAGAACTTGCTCACCCCAATTTTCTGCCCTTGAAGAGGAACAGCAGCCACAGCCTCATCAGGAATTCACCTGAAGAAATGAACATCTCTCTTATCACTGCCCTCCACAGCTACTGATAAACCACCTTGTTCCCCTTGTCTACAGCACAGCTCTTAATTTTGGATTAGTTTTCCTCTGTATTATCAAGTACTAAAAAGAACTTTCTGAGCTTTCAGTTGTGCCTCTTGGCATTGTGCTGGCATACTTGCATTTTATTAGGTGACTACAACAGAAATTAGAGTTGAAACTTCATAAAAAGGAAAATACTTTCCTCATTCCTTGCAACTGATTTCTCCTGTTGGTATTTAGATCATTAGAGGGTTCATCCTGTCCTACTCAGGAGTCACAAGGCAATTAAAACCTGCCTTAACTGGCAACAAAGGAATTATATGAAGTGGAATGCATAGTTTGGAAAAAAAAATGGAGATGGCCTCTCACCCACAAAGGAAACTTGTTCAAGAACATGGGCCTGTTTCAAGGGGTTCATATGGAGAGGCCCCAGTTGACTGGAAGATGGGAAACATTGTCCCAATTTTCAGGCAGGGTAAGCAGGAAGACCCTGGTAATTATATGCCTGTCCATCTCATTCCAAGGCCTGGTAAAATTGTGGAGAGGGTTATTCTAGAAATTATTGAAAACCACTTGAGCAACAATGCAATCACTGGTCAAACCAGCATGGGTTCATGAGGAGAAAGTCCTGCTCAACCAACTTAACTTCCTTCTGTGGCAACATCACCCATCTAGCTGACCAAGAGAAGCCAGTGGATGTGGGTTTGCCAGATTTTATCAGAGCTTTCCATACTGTCTATCACAGATTCCTTCTGGACAGACTGTCCAGCACACAGATAGGAAAATGGAAGAAATACTGGATGAGGAATTGCCTGGGTCAGTCTCAAGGGGTTGTAGTAACTGAGGTGGCATCAGACTGGAGGTCTGTGGGGTTCCACTGGGCTCAATTTTAGGGCCATGCTCTTTAAAGTTTTTACAAATTATCTGGATGCAGGAGTTGAATGTCCATTTGCTAATGATACCAAAAAAAGAGGAGCTGTGGATTCCCTTGAGGGCACAGAGGCCTTACAGAGAGTCCTGGATAGACAAGAGAGCTGGGCAATCACCAACCATATGAGGTTTAACAAAAGGAACTGATGGATTCTCTACCTGGCATGGGGTAAATCTGATGCAAACAAACTGGGGGACAAGGACCCGGAGAGCAGCCCCACAGAAGGAGATGTGGGGGTTTGGTTTGATGGTAAATTGAATATGAGTCAGCACTGTGCCCTGGCAGCCAAAAGGGCCAATCATGCCCTGGGGTGCATCAGGCAAAGCAGGAACAGTCAGCTGAGGGAGCTGATTGTCTCACACTGCCCTTGTGTGGCCTCGCCTTGAGTGCACTGTGTGTAGATTTGGGCAGTTTTTAAGGGCACCAAACCATGAGAATGTGTCAAGTGACCAAGAGGTAAAAGGCCTCAAGGGCAAGACTTGCAAGAGCCAGCTGAGATTATTTGGCTTGTTCCACTTGGAGAAGAGAAGGCAGAGGGGTGACCCCACTGCTACCTGCACCTTCCTCAGAAGGGGCAGGGGAGAGGGAGGGGCTGATCTCCTTTCTCTGGTGACCAGCAACAGGACACGACAGAATGGAATGAAGCTGCATCAGAGAAACATTCCATTTGGACATTAGGAAAAGCTTCTTCACTGGGAGTGAAGAGTTGTACACTGGGACAGGCATCCCAGGGAAGTGGTCACAGCCTGCCAGAGTTCATGGACAGCCTGGACAGTGCCCTTAGTCATATGTTTTAGTTTCAGGTAGTCCTAAGAGGCCCAGAGAGTTGGATTCAATGATCCTTATGGCTTTCTTCCAACATAAGATAGTCTCTGATCCCTTCCATGCATAAGGCAAACAATTGGGTTGGTCACAGCTAACTGTGATTCTGCTGTGCGCAGATTTGTCTGGCTGTCAAGCAGAGACCTGAGTTTTGCTTTGAGGATTTCAGATTGCCCTATTCAGTGATTGGGATGGTGGGATACAGAGAATTCCTGTCACCTTGGGATTTTCACAGTCAGAGAGAAAGAGCAAGTGATTGAAGAGGCTACCAAACATCTTAACAGCTTTTGACTGGCCACTGTTGTGCTGGTGACCCTCCTCCTTGCTCCTGCAGGTTTTCAAAGCAGCTAGACTGAGATAGCCACCTAGTCTATATTCAGGAAAGAAGCTGATTTACTTCACAGCTAAAATGGTGCAACCCTCCTCTACAGACCTTTAAATCAACCCTTTATTATAGATACTTTTCCAGACTTCAACAATTCTGCAACCGCTTCTAGTTCTTCCAGTTAAGGCAGAACCAAAAGCCATCAGTTCTCTATTTTTTTTTTCCTGAAACACAGCACAGCATATCTGTTGCAACATTCAGGTCAGAACATTTCCCTAGAGTGGTATAGCCATCATTGTCCTATACCTTCCCAATTTATTATCATCACTTCACCAGCTCTGCTCTCCCCTTTGCGTGCAGCACTCAGGCTAATGTAATATGTCACATTGCACAGCCGTGGCTCTGCACGCTGAGGAGCTGCACAAACAAGGAATGCTCCAAAAAGGCTCTGAGTCAGGACACTGCTGCAGGGCCAACAGAGACGTGTTCCACATCCACCATTCTGGCAGAGATTGATCAAAGAAAGGGCTCACGTTAACAGCAGTGGACAAGACATTTTCTAGCGGCTCCTTAAGCCATCCATCACTGCGCTGTTGTGTCAGGACTAAATCAAAACTGATCCTATCAAGATTTTGAACCCTCTGAATTAATATAATCCCCAACATGTGCAAATTGCACACAGGACAGCAAGTGTTGGGGCCGGGATTTTTCTTTTTTAAAGGTGAGGGTGTATGAGCACAACCCTAGAGCATATTTGCAATAGGAGACCTCTCAATACATGCAAATGTGACTTTGCCTTCAGCTGCACCTGCCTTTACATCTTCCAAAAATACCTCGATTGGATGAATCATTCCCAAAAGCTTTGCCCCAAGGAAAAACAGTCTTCCAAGAACTTCAAATTCTGACATGAAACCCTAAAAATTGCATCTTCAGGAACTCTCCTTCTGGAAGTATCAGTGAGGGGATGAAATTTTCATTAGCTCTGGCCCATAAGCAATAGCAAGACAGGAATAGTTGAGGAGTTTATGTCTCTAGACTAGCAAGGATGATGCTCCAGCAAGCAAAAATATCTGCCATTTTCTTGGTTTTCTCTTTCACTTCACCTTCAAGTCTTTAAAACCTCAAATTGTCCTTCATGCAATGCTTACATCTGTGTAAACATCTTTGCTAATTACTCAATTTTTGGTGTCTAAACAGAGCCTCTATAGGAGCCTGACAGTGCTGAGTCAGACACTGAACCAACACAGAAGATACACTTGGGTTTTGAGGCTGGTAAATCAGACAGGTTTAGTTCATTGCCTCATTCAAGGTACCACAAGACATTCAAACAAGGAGAACACACGACACAGATGTGCTGAATGTCTGCTTGTGTCGTGTCTGATAATTACAACTCCTCATCAAATAATGCAGCAGTGAGTTCTGTATGATATTGTGGGCCTAGTGCAGAGTCTGCTGGGACAGATTCACTGCAGAGTCAGAAGTTCACTGTCCAAGTGGATTCAAACAGGTATGTGATGATTAAAGAAAATTTCAGACTCTGAACTTAAAAACAGGCAAAATGAACATACAGAGTATAGCAAGATTTTTCCAAGCATGGATCTACATCAGAAAAAAAAATAAAAAGAAAAAGCAGCAAGCTAAAACTATATTATCCAGATGATGGTTTAATATAGTATGCAAGGAGAAACTTTTTATTCATAACTATTAATTGGAAATGGAAATGAAGACAAAAGTATCTAAAGGACAAAATTAGTTGTGAGACTAATTCTCCCTGAAAATCTTTCTCCTGGTCATTTTTCTAGTTTATAGTTTGCTTTCCTCTACAGTGACTCTTCCCCAAAAGCACCATTTTTTTGAGAGAATATGAGATTTTAAGGAGCTCTGTGTGACTTACAGAAGATCAAATGCAGTTCTGCATCCCTGAAAGTGCGGCACTCACTGGGGTACAGGGGGTTGTTTGCAGGTTCACAGCAGCAGCAGAGGTGCCCTGTGACCAACAGCAGACTCTGGCTCAACCCTGAGGGGCTCAAATGCTTACCTAGAAAAAGGCCAAGTATTGAATTTTTGTGATTTCAACCCACTTTAAAAAGTGCCCTGTCAAAAAGAAGTCTCCAGAAACAATTTGTACAGCTGTAGCCAGAGAAAAGCTCAGATTTGTCAGAGAAAATTACTCTGTGGGGGGAATCATTTGCCACGCAGGGAAGGCACCCTGAGATGGAAGGACTTGGCCACACTGGCACAGCTGCTCAATACCAATTGTGCATTTCCCTGCCAGGAATGGTGTGACCCACTGTGTGCAGTTAGAGAACTGAATGGGCTGGGAAAATGTTACACTTGGGAAAAACAGGTTGTACAGATGGAAGCTGGGCAGTAATTTACCATCAAGCCTTCAATGAAGAGAGCAGAGTGAAAAGCACAGCAGAGATCCCCCAGTACCTTGTTCAGCTCAAACTCTCAGGTGTGGATTTTCAAAGGTGTTTGGCTGGTTTTTGGGGGGTTTTGAGCAAGGAGTCACCTTAGCAAGGGCAGTGAAAGAAATTGTGGGTGTGTTGAGGAAACTGCCTAAGCCCAGAGGATGCTTCTGTCACTTCCTACAGGGCATTTTGGGGCTGCAGCTGGAAGGAGCAGTGAATGATAACAGAGGTGACAATGGTGGGGACTGGAGAGGTCAGAGCAGGGGCTCCAAGACAGAGCTGTGTCCTGTGTGCCAACACAAACTGGTCCTGAGCACTTCAGGAATCTCTGTTTCTTCAGCATGGGTGGGAGGCCTCTGGAAAATAAGATCCTGTTTAAGCCAGGGTCCACCTTCCATGGAGCAGGGACCTCTCATCCTGCTGTTGTACATCAGCTGCTTCAGAGCAAATAACAAATATCCATGAATTTTGAGTACTACTAACAAATCAGTTCCTTACACATCCTTCTACAGGGACTTGGAACACACTTCAAATCTATTATTGAACTAACACTCACCCTTTTCCCTCTTTTTATGTCTGCATGCCCCAATTTTATTTATATGAGTAGTCCCCAAAGGATCTTACTGCACACAGTGAATGCACCTACAGGAAACATTTCTCTGGAAAGCAGGCCAGGCAGATATCATCCAAAAAGGTAATGTCTCATAATTATTATTTAATTGCTACTTTTAGTTCTAGTCCTCTTCAGACTGCAAAAGCAATGTTGATCTAACCAGGCAGCAGGCAACTTCTCCAGCCAATTACTGCTCACCAAGAGAGCTGATTATCAGGCAGAGAACATCAGGTGCTCTTTGGGAAGTATTCAACCCCACAGACAGAGAGGGAGCCCATCATAGCTAAAGAGAGGCAAAATTCAAGCAAATTATTTGCTGATGATGAGTTCTGCAACAAACCCATTATCCACCTTGGCTTTCGAGGTAAGGACTCCAGTAACTCCTCATTGCCACAGATCCATGAAGTCAAGCCCAAAGAAGGAAGAGGAAAATGAAATGTCTAAGATAGCTCAGTTGGTTAAAATTTGGTTGTACTAATGCCAAGGTCATGGGTTCAATTCCCTATGTGGGCCATTGAACTAAGAGTTGAATTCGATGATCCTTGTGGGTCCCTTCCAACTCAGAATTGTCTGGGATTCTGTGAATACCATTCCCCACCCACCCCTGCAAAAGAACTTCCAACACTAAGATGATAAAACTCAAATCCCTAATGAAGCCAGAGTCTTCCAAAAGAGTCCCCTGTCCCTAAGGCTCTGTGACTAATAGCTTTGTAGCTTATACAAAGAGGAATAGTGTTAACAAGAGAGAACAGTCTGTCAGCTAAGACACTTCTTTGGAAGGTTAAGAGATACTGGTTGACATGCCCTCAGACAGAAGTAGAGGCGAAATCCAGGCCTCCAACATTGTGGATGAGCCAAGGGTTAGATTAGTCCAAAAGCAAAATATTTTTTTTAAAAAAGTAGAAAAAAATAGGAAAAGATAGAGATAGAGAACTACTACTCAGCTCTGTAAATTATACTGAGTACTACCTCGCTTACTTCCTTCTGTGTTCCTCCTCAGATTTAAATGGAAATATTCATTTCAGCATTTCATTTGAGGGAGATCAATAAAAAAAGGACACTGAGCCCCCTTGGTGTCAGAGGGGAGCAGTGGAGGGGATGTGCTCGGGGTCCAGGTCTGACCCCACCTGCTTTAAAGCAATCCAGGGAAGACAAGGTCTGTCCCAAAATTCTTCAATAAGATCATTAACAAGAAGGAATTTAGTGCTTTTTTGGAGCATCAGAGATGTTTTATTGCAAGGCTGAGCAGCAGTTTTATTAACCCTAAGGCCAACACTCCTCTGCTGATGGGGGGGTGGGGAGAGGAAACAGAGTAAGAGGTTGAGGATTAAAATGCTCTTCACCCTCACACTGATTGAGGTACATCAGACAGCAGCAAAGTGTCAGGTCACACAGTGTCAGGTCTTCAAAGGCACTCATTAGTTTGGAAGGAAAACAGATTTACTGAAACATATTAAGTTGTGGGATATTTATATATGACATGAAGCAAGTTAACATTCCCTTTGCTAACATTGGATTATCAGTTAGACCTCACATACACACACAGTGTAACAAGCAGTGACCCTGCTGAGAGTGCAGTTAACTAAAATATCAGCATTTAGGTAACTATCAGCATTTAGTTAACTAAAACATCAGCATTTACACCAGTATGAGCAGACAGGCTCATCTGAGACAGCACAGCCACACCACCAGGGTCCCCTTCACATGGTAAGGTCATACATTGCTGTCCCTGCTAACCTTTTGCTAGCCAACAAATACAAACTCTCCAGATTAGACCTTATTTTCCAACCATTGACTTTCTCAAAACTATTTTTAAATGCTTCTTCATTTTTAGGAAGAATATTTTTCTTTAAGAACAGGCACTCATTTATCCTTAGACATCAGTACCATTGCCTGGCAATATCACACCATGTCACCCACCAGACAGCACTGCATCAACATGAAGTCCTTTTAGTCTAGTTTATGAAATACACCCAGTAATTTCAAAGATGTGTTTCCTGTCTCTTCATGTGTGTTTCCAATTTTTAGAGGTATATCTGCACCTGCTAAAAGGTATCTCTCAGTTTGACTATAAAGGGGTAATTTTGTGAATAGATTAGCGAAAAGTTCCAAAACTGGCTCAAATTACCCTATCACAGCCAAATTTAACTTCTGACAATTTTTATTATAACATCCTGTCAATTCTTGGATGCAGAAGGTCACATTTTGTCCTCAGTTACCAGTATTTACTTGCAGAAGAGTCATCTGAGGTAACAAAACTCACAATCACATCACTTTCAACAACGATGTAAGAAATTGCTGTTTCTTCCTCCTTTTCATACCTTCCTCTCACACACTCCACAGCCAAACAAAATTTCAGGAGTCTGGAAGGATAAGAGAATTGCTTCTCCACACTGAGAACCCGAATGTGTTACAATTGCAGTTCAAATTTACATTTCCTTGGGGAAAGGATTAGCCAGGTGACTTATGTGATCTTTAAAAATAAAATAAAAAAACAAGACACCCCCAAAAACCCCCAAAATCCAAAATGAGCCCTGAGATGAAGGAAGGACATGAGCTTACTGCTCCTCTTAGCATCAAAGGGTCACTCATTGCTCAGTCCAAAGCCATTCTGCATCACACAGCTCTGCTCAGGAACAACCAGGAGCCCAAATTTCCCTCCCATGGCAGGTGGAATTTAACTGTTTCACTGCAAGTGACAGCAAAAGCAGAGCAAAATGATTTTTTCCTTGAAAGAGCCAAGTTTCTTCTTCAGACAAACAGGCTGGAACATCTGGATGACAATTAAATGTAGAGGTGCAGATTCTCAGGCGTTGCATTCTATCAGAGCTCCACTAAGTGCACCAAGTTATGTCATTTTATCTGAAATAATAACCTTTCCCAAATACTTTCAAGATCAATGCCTTCTAAAAGGAGGAGGAGGAGGAGGCAGGAACTGCTGATGGAATCCAGTTTCAGTTCAACATTAGTCTAATCTAAAGCAAAGCAGAGCATTTTCAGGTAGAGGATCAGCTCATTAGGCTTTAATGCAGACCTGTTGAAAGCCAGTTATTAGAAAATGATTTCATGCTGCTTTATTCATTCAGTACAGTTCAATAATTAGAAATGTTATAAATCTAATTTGTCTTAATAATATCATTGTGATATTGGCATAAATGACTCTTTTTAAAGAAAGCAACCAACCAAGTGAAATTCAAAACCTTTCCCTAGAACAGGAAGATCCACCAGATATTTGAACATATTGGTTTACAACACAGCATGATTGCCAAGGGAAACATTCCCAAACATTCTCTGGTAAACAGACATAATTTATTCATTTATTCTATGAAAGACACATGCTGTTTAGGACCTGCCTGACCTCCAGTGTAGCAGAAACTGTATACAGCAAGCAGTTAAATCCATGCAGAAACCAATAAATTGCATAACTGCTATCTAATTTATGTTCATCTGGATTCAGTTTTTATATATTTACTTACATTTCTCCAGCAAAGAGTCTTACTATTGTCTCCTTGACATCATTGTAAATAAATTCCCTGCTGAATAGCATTTTACATGGCAGTCAATTCCAGGATTAGCCCAGAAATGCAGAGGCTTTGGGTTTTTATATTCCACATATACACCTCAAGTTGATGCACTGTAGGTGATCCCATCTCCTTCCACTGAGTTTGTAAAATAAGGTACATGGATTGTGGCAGGGTCAGAGCCATGGAATTCTTTAGTTGTAGAAGTGGAATGCACATTTTCCATGATCTTGCATGAAACGCAAGTATTTCTATTTTGTGGACCTTGATGAATAATCTTTCTATTATTTTTAATTTTTTTTTAAGTCAGCATATGCATGAAGAAAGATGTGGGCATTTGGATATTATAATAAAGCTACCATAGAGGGGGAAATACAAATCTGAAGGAGCAGATCTGCTCCAGGCAATTTTGGAAGTTGAAAAACTCATTGTGATGTCAGTTCTTGAACAGTCAAAGCCTTTCAGTTCAGCATTAATCAGGATATGTTTTAATCAAGAAGAAATAAGTGAGCAAGGAATAAATCAGAAAATTAAGCAATAGCAGTGGATTTAGAAGTTAAATTATTTCATGAAAAGTAAATTATTGGTGTTGGGTGTCTTTCAGCATAAACTTGTGGGATGGTTTTAGGCTTTACTGTAGGTAAAGCTGCTTGGTAAAAATCCACTGCATATTTTTACAATCACTTAACTAATTAAAGTAACACACATGGCTTTTTCATGTGTATAATTAATGTGTAGAATGTTTCTAATTCTCAAGATCAGGGTGAAATGAAACTGAAAGGCAGATGACAGAACCAACTGGACTATACACCACTTCTAGACCATTCCATGGACACCCCATGGCAGTGCCAGGGATGGTTCAGCACCTCTGAGAGGAACAGCCCATTTCACTGCAAGAAAACATGCATTTGACATTGTACTTTTGCTCACAAAGATAATTTTCTATTGGGCACCCAAACTCAGAGCAGACGTTGTAGCACAAATTATGTAAAATAAGCCAATGTGAGCTTTTCATCTGTTTGTAATAACAGCTCCTGACACTGGAGCCAAAGGATGAGCCTTTCCTCGGCCATTCTGCATTCAGGAGACTCACAAAAGTTACCTCATTTCAGGTTCAGGGCTCTACAGGGTTTTTTGAAACATGAAAATGCTCTGATCAACACAGAGAGCTGTCTCTAAGGAGGACTGTCAAGTTCATGTATCCATTTAGATGTTTCTCAAAATGGTCATTTTTAAAATACTGAATGTGAAGGAAAACAATGTCAAAAATCACAGAAATCTGCTGTAGACTACACACCACTTGGAATTTGTTCCACACTTTTCACTGTAAGGAAACAAAGAAAGAAACAAGAATACAAGCTTTTGGTGATGAGGAAGAAGAAGGAAGAAAGAGAGCTCCAAGTAGCAGAAGAAAAACATAAATGACAAAAGGTAAGTGAAACGGACTCATCTTGTCCATTATATTTTTCAGGTGTCATTTTCAAGCAGTCCACAAGACATCCAAGCACCATTCCTTTTGTTTAAAAAGGGGGAAACTGAGACAAGCATTCCAGCAGAGAAATGAAGGGGAAAACCTGTTGGTGCAGATGATGGCACAGTCCGGTCAGAGTGGTGGGCTCCTCCTGGCCAGGGTCTGCTCCTCCTCTGGATCTGACAAGTGGTCCCAGAGGTCTCCAAACCCCAATATTCCATCCCCTCAGGTGCAGGTGGGAGCCCCCAGTGCCTGGCCCAGGGCAGGGAGTTCCACCCTGGGGGATGTGAC
>JAOXXN010000175.1:2492162-2503649 GCA_026770055.1 Myrmophylax atrothorax | reverse complement strand
GCCCAGAGGGTTTAGAATGCCCAGCTTTGGTCACACCCACACAGGGATAAACTGGTCCCACCTGCTGAACTGGGACACCCTCCCCAGGAAGAATACCTTTCCCAGTCATCACTGGCACATGGAGGGCCTGGTCCTTTCTTGGGGCATCCAGCTACTACATCAGTATGCAGATCTCAAATCCAGCAACTCAGACAGCAATTTTCTCTGCAGTCTAGTCTGCAAAGTAGATTTCAGCATATCTGCTACATTAGTTCTGGCCTCATTTATTCCCCAAGACAGTATTTACCTCAAGAACCACCGAAAATTCTCTGCCACCAAACACACAATGCAGTTAATGCACAGTGAGATGGCCAGATGTCCAAGTCTGGTTTTAAGGAGTTTCTCCACACAAAGGAAAAGTCATAACAAAATCAAGGAATGAAAGTATTGATAAGTCAGTTTGGGTTGTTTGTTCACATAGTAAAAGATTCATATATAACTTCCACTGCTCTTAGAATAGGTATGTGAGGGAAAGGGGACAATCCAGCAGGACTGACAAAATCTGTCTGGTCAGGCACTAAAACTTCAGATTATGTATCTTTTCATTTCAGACTACCTAGGAGAGAAACTCAAGGCAGATGGAATTCAGTCTTTCCTTTGATAGTGGAAGATACTTTTCTGAAAAAGAAAAAAAACCCCAACAAACCAAAACAACAAAGCCATGCCCTTCCTGGACTGAGACAGTGGATCATTTGAGTGGGAACAGCAGGCAGATTATCAAGGTTTTTCATCTACTTTTTATGAAAAATATTCCTTGACTATTGGCAGGCATTGAATGGGGAATGTTTCCTTACAGAGAAATAAATGAGTTTTTGAGAGGGAGATTAATCAAACCTGTAGCATGGTAAAACTTTCAACACCTAAAGTATAATTAGAGCAAATCACTAGAAACAAATAGGTTTCTTGAGTACAACATAACGAGCACAGGTCATCTGAAATCAAATCTTACCTTCTGCCTTGAACTCAGTCTGATGAACAAGAATTGTGCTCTATCCCAGCCTTTTCCTGGTGCAGCTGTAGTTTCTGAAAACCCCATCCATAAGAGATATGGCAGCATTTCTTGCTCGAAACTTACTGTCACTTAGTCAGGGCTTAATAGATTGCACCTGCACTAATGAGTCAGTAAGGCATCCACTCAGCATCTCCCAATAGATTCTTGTTGCTTGGAACTGTGATACAATAACAAACAAATCATGATTGCTGATTTTCCTTGTAGAAAAAGCTCTTTACAGACTGAAAATTAGAGAGGCATTTTCTGGTGAGGTCAGTGTTTAGAAATTCAAAGAAGCAATCCAAGGCCTTAGACTGACTGTTTTCTTTAAAATCTGTTTTGTATTAGTGAACGTTGTCTTGACATAACTAGAATTAAACTGTCCAAACATTAAACCCCATTTATTCAATATAATTGCTGTTCCTGTACTGGGAACTGAGTTACAGATAAGGAATTAAACCAGTGGTTCCTGAACAGGAGTACATATACCACAAGCAGCTTCCAGTGCCTCAAGGAAGAGCAAGGAACTGCTATGGCAAGTCACAGGGCTGCCACCATGACTAACTGCTGACACTGGTATCATCACTACTAATGGTGATGGGAGGAAGTTTAAGAAGGAAGTTCATAGATTACAATCTTCCTTAGGACACACAAGAGGTCATTGATGAATTTCATAGCATGGAGAAAGGCTTATTGCTTTCTAATTATCTTCCATTGGACAAAATATTGTGGCAAAATGTGTTAATTCCAACAAAAAGTATCAAACGTGGCAGTTCAATGTAAGCTTAGTGGGCAAGAGAGGGCCAAGGCTCTGAATACAGTGTGGTATTGGAGGGCACTGAGTACTAACACAACGTTTCTGCAAATAAAAGCAACTTCTCTGCATGCTATTTGTGTGCAGTCACCATCACTTCTGAGGGGAATTCGACTGGTTGCTCTTGCACTGTTCGTTTGGTCTGTGTAGAAAGGGAGGTTTAGGCCCTCTGTAGCCAACTCCTTGTTGGAAGAGCACAGACACTGATGGGTGCAGGACGTGCAGGCTCCTGCCTTGGAAGCGTTTTTGGGCCCCCAGAGGACTCAAGAAAGATACCAGATTATTTTTCCTTTACACACACGAGTGTTGGAGTGCAGTATGTCTGAGATGCTGCTAAATGCCTATCAGAACTTCAGGAGAATTTTGCATGATCCAACAAATCTAATGCAGAAACAGCAGCAGCACATGGTGGCATGTGCTGGAAGGACCAGATCACACAAAGGCAACATTGCATTTCTGCTCTACTCTAAGCGTGTTGGGGCCAAGTCACTCCCTTGATACAACTTTTTAATGGATTCAGAGGTACAGTTTGGCTTCAAATTAAACTAAAGAGTTAGGAACTTTATGCTGGATACACAACTTTCATGATGAAGGTATGGACACTCTCTTCCAGTTATGTCTTAGGGTCTTCTTTTCACATCAACACATTCCAAAACATAAATCACTCAGAGCCTTTAAGTACTGTCTTTGGTGGGAGAATAATTCCAAAGTCAGGGTTGTAAAAGACCACATATGAAATCCCCATATTGTTCAACTGAGAAAATACAGTGTTACTGTAAAGCTTTCATATCCCAATACAGCTGCAGATCTGCTCACTCTAGGCTAGGGCACATGGTTCTTGCAAGCTCATTTCAGTAATTAATACTGTAGGTGTTCTTTCACTGGTGTAGTCCCACTCCAGCCATATTCAACCTGTCACATAAGTGGACTTATTCCAGTGGAAGACATCAGAAGATCAAAGCCAGACTGGCTTGCTTGCACTGCATTAAAGTTAAAACAATTAATTTCAAAGTTTACATTGCTTGTCTGGGGTGTCTGAAAGAATACAGACCAAAAATTGTCTAGATAATAAAAACCCAGTAAGAAGCCAGGACACTGGAGAGCAAAGAAGCCTTGCCTGGTTTTAGAGGTAACATTGCTGTGTGATGTTTGCCAGATTGCTTCGACCTGTTACTCAATTTCACTTCAGAATTTAATAGTACATGGCCAGCTCTAAAAAGCTGAGAAGATCCGTGAGAGACTATGAATCACTCAAATGACATTGTGATGAAAAATACATTATAAGGCAAATTATTATAAACAGGAAGTACCACTTAGCATGTTGTCTCAGTTTGAAAAAAACACAAGATGTCTCTCAAGGAAAGTGAGGAATCCCTCTGGACTAGGAAGAAGGTCTCTCCTCAAAAACCACTACAACCTTGGAAATTAAGAAACTTAAACTAGAAAATGTAGAGGAAAAGGATAACAGTTCTTTACTACAAATATGTGTATATGTATAACAAACCAAACGAAACCAGAAGGAACAGCAACACCATAAACAAAACTTTCAAACGAGTCAAACCTCTGTGTTCCCCTCAGTGCAGTTGTATTTCCAGCAGGAGGAGGTGCTGCTGTGCCCCAGGGGGCAGTGGCTGCGGTGACTCCGGGGAGGCACAGACAGGGGCAGGGAGAGGTGCTGGTTCCACACTCACGTTGCCCAGTGAGAATGGTGCCCACAGGGGCGGCTGGAACCTTTCCTGTGGGCAGTGTAAGGATCCTCTCACCGTCTTTTGCCCAAAAGCACAGCGAGGGTGGGCAGTTGGCAGCCCCTCTGCAGGTGGCGTTGGCCCCTCAGGGAGCCTGTAGCGAATCCAGCAGCGGTGACTGTGCTCAGAATGGCACAGGGTGCACGAAGTAGAGGCCAGTCAGGAACCCCTCCCAGTGCTGCCACCAGCCCAGCGAGCAGCAGATGCCACCCCAGCAGGAGGGGCAAGCACCAGGAAACCTCTGTCCCCCCACCTGCCCCAGTCCTCTCCCCAGCCATCCCAGCAGAATGCAAAGCTATCAGCCATCCCTTCGGTGAGGCTTTAGGCAGCAGCTGCCTCTGGGAGCAGGCAATGAGGGGCTGGGCTTCAACAAGCCACCTCGTTCTGGTTTCCAACTCCCAAACTGCTGTGTGGGTAAGGCACAAAAGAAAAAATTCCACGAAAGATTTTGAAACTATAACATGTGTCTTTTTTAAAGCACAAATGCATTACCCTGAATTTTTCTTAGTCTTTGCATTTTCAAATGATTTTCATCTCCTGACATATTTTTTGGATTGTTATAGCTTGTATAAGCTCTTCCAAAACAAAAAAGTAATCATGCTTTGTAATTTAATAAAAGCCATTTCATAAAAGTGGAGCGTGGCCTTCATGCCTTCTTCGTAGCACAACTCCAGACCAAGTTCTGCAAGTTGCTTCCTAAATCCTACTGTGTCTCACCACACCAGTGCTAAGGAGGAAATCTGGGAAGCAGTGAACACAATGCACTGAATCCTGCTTTATGTTTTATTCACAGAATTATTAATGTTGGAAGGGACCTCTGGGTCCTCATATGCATATATATTCCTTATGCAGTTCATAAATAACGAAGGAGAGCTGTCTAACCAGGTACCTTTCTTTGTTGTTATTTTTAATGTTGAAGACTCAATTATTGCCTTCTCTCCCTTTATTTTACCATAAATTTAGATGAAAATACATGAAGATCAGTCATTCCTTATGAGGTCCCTGAAACAATCAACATGAACTCCTTGACCTGCCCATGCCCTGGACACTCACACCCAGCAGAGGGTTACAGAGTTTAGCTGTGGAAAGGACAAGGACAGAAGGGGATATAACCATTTTCCATCACCAGACATACTGATTTAAAATCCATGAAGTGACTTCTGTTCTCGTTCTCACACAGGAGAAGCTTGAGGCCTCTGAACTGCTGCCATCTGTGCCCAGCTGCCCCTGTGGAACTGCCCATGGCAGAGCCTGAAGGTTGTTTGAAACACACAGAATACAGAATCCCAGAGCACAGCTCTCAAGCTCATACCCCAGAGTGTCCCCACTGCCTCTGCCTATGGATGCTCCTGCTCCCAAGGACATGGCTCAACACCAGTCACTTGTAAGTAAAGAGAAGGAATTTGACCTCTTGTGAGAAATCACACCAACATTTTAGCTTCAACCCTGATTACTGGAATAAGAAAGATAAAGTTAGCAGGAAATACTGAATTACTGAATTTCAGTATGAAATATTGATTACTGAATAATCTCTTGCATTGTATTGTTTTGACCTTGTTTAGAATTATGAGGATGAGAAATCCCATACATCTCTCAGTGTTAGTTGTGTAAAAATTTTGAGCTAATATCTATACAGTCTGTTTCCTTCCTCATTGCTTTAAGAGATTTACAACTCAGACAAGCACTATAAAGTGGCACAAAATGTGTATCACTCTCACAGACGTTTTTCTTCTATGTCCTGGAAAAAGAATTTGGCCAATTGACCATATGCTCCAAGACTTAAAATAATATTAATAATTTTTTTGACTTTACATCAATGCATGAAGTTAGCAGTTGGGAAGTAAATGTTTTTTAATCCTAAAAAATCCTATTATTTTGCACTTGATATAAAATAGGAATAGCATCTTTAAATGTTTGAAATCTGTGTAAGCCTAAATTGTGTAGGAAGAGATTACTCATTACCTATAATTGGAATAATTGCCTACTGGCTGCCAACTGCTGTATTCTCAAACTATGACAGGTAGGTTGTAAATCACTGATTTGTTTAAACTATTTAGTACAAAACATGTTAATATGCTTTTTACTACCACACTTTAATTTGGTTTGTCAATATGTAGTTCATGTTATGGTTTGTGATCAGCTGTTTAATGAGATATAATGAATTAAACCAGTGAGGACTGAAGTTTCTTCTCCAGACTCTGGAGAATATATATGAAAAATATATGAAGCCCTATGAACACCTCTGTGAATGATTTTGCCTTGGTTACTGGACCTTGCTCCAGTACTTTTCATAGAACACAAATTACTTTGTAGGTCCCTTCCAACTCAGAATATTGTGTGAAATCTGTGAAACCTATCTGTAAAATGTAAAAATTCACTATTTAGGAAAGTTCTAAAAGGGACAGTGTTAAGCTGAAGCACAGATGAGCTTTATTATTTTATTTTATTACAACATTACAATGATTAAGCATGTTTCTTGTCTTTTCTCTAGTTCTGGAAATAAAAATCACAGAGCAATCCAACACATTTTCATCCAGGAGTGTAAACCAAGAGTGACTTTCCAAGGCCTGGACATCTGCCCTGATTTTCATTCTGTGTGCCTGTGAAAAAGATGTCAAAAAATACAACAGAGAACTCAACTAACCCTCACCCAGCAATTCTAGGCCCGTTCCTGGGAAGCATTTCACTGATCACTATTGTCATGAATATATTAGTACTGTGTGCTGTGAAAACTGAGAAAAAACTGCAGACAGTTGGAAATTTATACATTGTCAGCCTCTCTATTGCAGACCTTATAGTTGGTGCAGCTGTCATGCCCCTGAATATTGTCTATCTCCTAAGTCCTGTGTGGCCTCTGGGCTTACCAGCCTGTCTGTTCTGGCTGTCCATGGATTATGTGGCCAGCACTGCCTCCATTTTCAACCTCTTCATACTGTGCATTGACCGTTACCGCTCGGTTCAGCAACCGCTGAAATATCTCAAGTACCGAACAAAGACAAGAGCATCGCTCGTGATTTTGGGGGTCTGGCTGCTCTCCTTCACCTGGGTCATTCCAATCCTGGGGTGGCACGTTTTTGCTAATAACGGGGAAAGGAAAGTAGAGAAGAACAAGTGTGAAACCGAATTCTCTGAGGTCACCTGGTTCAAAGTGTTGACAGCCATTGGCAATTTCTACCTACCCTCCGTCTTGATGTTGTGGTTCTACTACAGAATATTCAGAGCTGTTCGAAAACACTGCCAACACCGAGAGCTCAGCAATGGATCCTATTGGTCTTCCCCAGACAAATACTCCGCACATCACAGCAAGATAAAGGAGGAGCAAAATGTTTGCCTCCAAAAGCAAGCCCTGGATGAGAACACCCCACCCAAGGACAAGAAAAGCTCCCCACAGCCCAAAAATGTGGAGGCAGAGCTTCATGTCAGTAATCCTGACAAGTCTTCAAAGGCATTTGATGGCAAGGGTAATGGGAAAGTCTTTAAAGGGAGGTGTTTTCCTCTCAGCACTGCCCAGTCTGAGCCAGGCCTGGATAACGCAGGACAGAAATGCATGTGTGCAACAGAAGAGAAAGCCAACGAGGAGGAGCCTTGCTCACAGGACAGTGACTCCAGTGTGGCATCAGACAACCATACCTTCACTGAGGGGACACCATGTGGAGAGAACACCCATCCTAACTCTGAAAGAGCCTGCAGTGCCCACGAGAAGACTGAGAACAGGGATTTCAGAGGACTCACTTGCCTGGGGAAAACCTGGCAAAGTTTTCACACCCATTCCAGAGGGAACATTGAAGGACTGCACGGGAACAGGGAGAGGAAAGCAGCGAAGCAGTTGGGGGTCATGATGGCAGCCTTCATGCTGTGCTGGATTCCCTACTTTGTGTCATTTATGGTAATTGCATTTCATGACCGTGAAGAGTTTTCAAAATCACACATGGTCACTATATGGCTCGGCTATGTGAACTCCACCCTAAACCCATTCCTGTATCCTCTCTGTAACCAGAATTTCAAGAAGACATTCAAAAAGATCCTTCACATTCACTGATACTGCTCTGGGGTTTTTTGAGCTCAAAGGCAGTTCAAGAGGTCAACCAATGTTCCAGTCTCAAAGAAAAAACACACACACAAAAAAACTTTGGAAAGCTTTAATTTATAAACAAGTGTTGGTAAAAGCAGAAAACGTGCATTTAACAGTTTTAACACATTTGAAGAGTGTTATTTCAGATCAGGAATCTGAAAAACTCAAGGTCAACCTCCAAACTCTTACACTGTTGCAAACCTTTTACAAACTGAGATCATCTCTTTCATCACATAGAACAAAACTGGAGATATAAATAGAGATCTTCAGTGATTACAAATTATTCAGCTACAGAAAGAGAAGAAAAAAAATAACACATCTGTGACTGGCCAAATATATTTTTCTGTTTCAGTTTACTCCAATAAACACAAGGAACACATTGCTTGTGAAGTGGGATTTGCAAGTGGAGGTACTCTGCATAGTCAAAGAAAGAACTTTCAACTGTTTAAGAAAGTCTACCCTATTTATTTATAGCTTCCCCCAAAATCATAAACTTTTTAAGAAATATCAAGTTGTATTGTACTCTATTGTATCTCTTTGATATCATGTTTGATCCCTTTATACTTGGACACTGACTTTGCTGAAAAAATAATACTTTTATGTCCTAGAAATTTTGCTAAGACTATCCATGCTGTCACTGCCTGTTCAAAAGGGTATGTTGCTGTTTCTAGTCTTGCAGAATATAGCTGATTATATGTGAAGTATTTTTACCTTTTCTCTCATTCATATTTTATTGCATTTTATAAATCTTGTTGTAAATGCTGTAAAATATTTCAGGAGGAACTCACAATAATAGAATAGGTTGGAAGAGATGTCAGGGAAACACCTAAGCACGAGGTACAACTGAAGTCTGGGCTGGCTTTGACATTATGTCATGTTGCTCAGGGCTTTGTCCACAACTTGAATGACAAATAATCTGTAAAAGCAGCTTCACTGGAAAAGCTGGAGGCACCTTGACAGAGGAGTTGGTAGAGGAGATGCATTCCATCAGCTCTGAGCATTCATTTCCTCAGCCACTGATTGAATTGTTTCTAAGTGCTGAGTGCTTCTCAGAACCAGACATGCCCTGTTACACAGCAGCAATCAAGCCCCTCTTCCCAAATGGAGTCAAGTATGGATTTGTTCCCAAAGGGAGAAAACAGAGTCCCTGAGCATAGAATGGTTTAGGCTGAAAAGAACCTTAAAGACCATCTCATTTCAACCCCCTGCCATGGGCAGGGACACCTCCCATCAGCCCAGGTTGCTCCAAGCCCCATCCAGCCTGATCTTGGACATCCCCAGGGATGGGGCAGCCACAGCTGCTCTGCCCAACCTGTGCCAGGGCCTGCCCACCCTCACAGGGAAGGATTTCTTCCTTGTATCTGGTTCCAATCTGCCCTCTGTCAGTTCTAAGCACAGTACACAGAGGCACAGGTCACATGAGCAAACTTATCAGGGAGCTTGCACAGAACAGAGACACCAAAATAAAGAGTGTACAGACTGGGGAGCAGGGAAGGGAACGGAGTCAGAGGAGACCTCAGGCCCTGGATTAGCCAAGTGTCTCAAGCCCACACCTTGTTTGTGGCACATCAATAAGGCTTTCATTCCTGTTCTGCAGCCAGGAACAAGAGATGCTGCTCCACCTGAGAGAAGCATTTTGAGCAAACACTGCAGACTGTGGTAGCTTTCAGAAGATATCCCAGAACCAGGTAACTTCAACAGCTAAAGTCACATTTGCATGTAACTGTAAGTTTATGTAAGTCTTTTTTGGGAAGGTTGATTAGAGAGGCAACCTGAAGTTTCCAGGGAAAAAGAATGGCCTCTGATTCATTTTGTTATGCTGATGTATTTATTACATCCTGGAAGCTTTCTTGCTTCTGAAATTGCTGAGTCAGCTTAACAACAAAGCTCTGATGGAACTGGGACTCCTTCAACTGACTGTTGTCCAGAGCTTGGGGGATGAGTGAAGGGACATTCTGTGTAACGGCTTTATTACATCAGAAGCAAAAACCAGTAGTTTAATGGTAGGAGAAGAAATTCTGAATTCTATGTTCTTAATTAAAGATTTTAAGGTACTTAGAGTGCCTCTGTGTGCCTGTTTTGTAAAGTGACTATGACAAGACTTACAGGAACAGTGCAACACAGGGTAATGTGTGAGTGATGCTCATAAATACTGGATATAATACTCTAACTAAATTCAAAGTATCATCATCCTCTGTCAGTGTCATTTCTCTGAATTAAACACCTGAGTGTCAATAGTTGTATTTAAAGTATTCAATATTAAATGAAGCCTTAATATAGCTCATTTTAATAAATTGGAAAAATATCATAAAGTCAGTCTATTTCAATGTATCATCCAAAGTTCAGAGGTTCATTAACTTTGGTTTCAAGTTGCATGCAGGAAAAACTGCAATTAGGGAACTTATATCCAGGAGAAATAAAGCCAAAATGCAGAGAAAATATAAAAGCAACAAAAAAATATATCAGAATTCACACAACTTTTTCACTGCAGGAGGAACACCTGCACCAGTAATAAAGTACACCAGCTTTTGGAGTACAGAGCAGCATCTTTTGGAACTTATGTTCTAATCCCACGGCCTTGAACAAACAATTGCACAGATTCACAGCCATTATGATTTTCTCTATTGTGAAATGCAACAGAAATTGCAGCCAAAATGGATGGTAATTATTTCCCTGAGGAAATAAAAAAGCAGCACACTAAGTCAGCTATGGTTATTAATGTACATTGCTGAAACATATTTACCCAAGGGCTACAGTTACCAAGAAATCTGTCCTCTTTATCATGGCAATTGCCTTTTCTGACTTTAAAATATACAGAAGAAAACAACCTAAACAAGATCACTGAAAATTGTTCTCAAAATTACGATGATCGTAACAAGGAAAACTCCTGGTAAAATTAAAGAACATTCAGACACAGCACAGCTAAACCCAAGCAAATAAAGTTGCCTGAATAATTTTTAATCTCCCCGTATTTCCACCCATGACCATGCTATAAATGTGTTAATAACAAAGACAGGGGAAGTAATTGTGGGGTTCTCTGATGTGACAGCTATAACAGATAATGATACAACAGGAGAATGGGATACTGCCGAATTTAAATGCCAATTATCAAGGTACCTAAGAGGATTTATCAGGTTTTATCTTATTGAATAGCAATTCAAATGGCTCTGCATGTCAGAGAAGCAGAGGAAAGCAAATTAGGCCAAGGAGTGGAGAAGTTTCCCTACCACGTGGGGCTGAGGCTCCAGAGAGTATTCCAGGTGTGGTTTCCTGTAAAATACTTCAACATTTTCCAGTTAACAAACAAGGTCAGAGGACACACAGCTTGAAGAGAACATAACAAGTGGCTTGGAATGTCTGGAGTTCTGCTGTGTTTAAGATGTGGTGAGGACAACTGAGCAGGTTTTTCAGAGGCACAAAAAGCTGTTCCCCCAACGTTCTCTGCGCCCACAGGGACATCTGGTGGGGAAGGAGCTGATTCCGGGCTGCTGAGTGGCAGGAATGCTGCACAGCAGGGAAGTTTGACTCTCAGGGTGTGCTTTCCCCTGTATTTTCAGGAAATGTCACACTCATTAAAGGAAACATTAGCACAGGGGCACACTCTTGGCCTCATTCCATCTTCAAAAAGGACTCCTGGACATCTTCTGGGAGAGCACTTGATGATGCACAATAACTGAAAATTACTGAAAGAGTCACTTAAAAATGCATTTCTAATGCTCAGATATTAATGTAGAAGAAACACTGTAAACACCCTGAGATGAGCTCAGTTGGTTAAAACTTGGTTGTAATAATGCCAAGGTCATGGGTTCAATCCCCTGTGTGGGCC
>JAOXXN010000175.1:2474206-2492062 GCA_026770055.1 Myrmophylax atrothorax | reverse complement strand
GGTCCCTTTCTGCCTGGCTGCTCTCCAGCCACTCTGTGCCCAGCCTGGAGCGCTGCAGGGGGTTGGGGTGGCCAAAGTGCAGGACCTGCACTTGGCCTTGTTGAACTTCATCCCATTTGTATGAATGTTTGTATCAAAATACATTAAATAACATTAAATAACATTTTCAGGAATGTCAGTACATCAGAGGTGATTGCATGTGCTCCTCTGCACGTGCATCACATGGTGAGCTCCTCTGTGTTATTTAAGTTGCACAGTAACTCTTTAGGTGCTCTAATAATGAAAATAAGAAGAGTGTTAAAATTTTTTCCAAGTGGATGCTTTTAGGCTGGTATTTTCACTGTGTCACTCATGTCCATCCAGGGACAGGTGCTGGTTTCTTGGTCACGTCAAATGTTTGACAGAACACTTTAGTGTTGGGTGTGTCTTGTAATTATGGAGGGGAAACAAAATGAAAACTTTACCTGTTTGAAAAATTGATAAAAGGCTTGATGTAAATTCAAAATTTTTAGTTACAATAGAGCTTGACTGGCAAGGAAAGTAAAAACTTGGTCTTGTTTCTGAAAAGAGGGTAGGGAATCTAATGGATTCATATTGACTAGGCATCTGTTGAACCCTTGAATGAAAGTTTTATTATGGAAGCCTTGGCATCAGGCACCCTGTAATCTGACTCTTATTGCTGACATCTCTGTGACAAATTATTGTTTGCCTGGTTTATGATGAGCATTCTGTGACACACAGTTGCAAACAAATTTGTGAAGCTTAAAAAATGTGTGTAGTAGTAAAAGTTAAATGTTTGCTAATTTATGTTCCTTCTTATACTCACAGGTAAAGGAATGTATAAAAATGTTGAGAAAATTTAGTGCAGTTAGTTGTGATATTTACTTTTCTAGGACTTGCAAAGTTTCAAGAAACTGGGTTTTTTGTGTTAATAAAAAGGGATAACCTATCCAAGTTGACACTGCCATGAATTCCAGCTGCTGCTAAAGGTTAAGGAAATGTTAAAAAAAAAGGTGTGCAGGGTGGAGAAGACAAAATGGTGTATTTGGAATATGCCAGTTACAGCAAGACAGTGTGACAGAACTGAAACTTGGAGCTTTCACCATGAAAGATGTGGAAAACCTGAAAGCTACACCCAGAACAACACCCAGAACAACCCAGCAGGGAAAGGAAGCAGTTACAGTGAAAGGGGAAGATGAGCTGCATAAACTGGGCATAGAAGGCATAGCTGGTTACACTGGTGGCTGTTGAAGGAAGCATTATGGAAGGAAAAGCAGAACTGCCTTTGGCTCACAGCTGGATATTTGGCAGTTATTAAGAAATTAAACCCACCACTCCTTCCTTTCCACCTGTTCCAAACAGAGTGAGAGAGAAGCTTCTAAGCTTGGTTCCTTTGCAGGAGTGACTTCACAGGACAGTAAACTTGGAAAGACTCAATTCAATCCAAGGTTTAACACAGCAAAAACTGTAGTTCAGATTGGTGTCAGAGAACACTCCTGTGTTGGGAACCTTACCTTGACTTTTCTGCTGTAAAATCCTACTCTTGGTTCACGTGTAAAGGTAACAGGGCTGTCGTGAAGGATCAGTAACAAAAGGCAATTGCATAGGATTGCAGGATACAAGCTAAAAATAGTTTTTAAAAAGTATTTAGTTGAAGGAGTCACTTCAAGATTGTTTGAGTTCAGGTGGTTGATTTGATAAGCATTGGAACAAAACTGGAAGCAAGGGCTGTTGGCCTTCCTTCTGGACATGGAAAACAGCAGTTGCTGGCTTAGTGGATGGATGTGTTGTGATAAAGAAATAGGAGCTTATATTCAAGTCTTTGTGAGGAGTTTTGAAAGTAATGTTTTAAAATCTGACTTTTAATGTGTAACAAATTCTTGCTTTGCAGCATTTATGCTTGTCTTAGATAATGAAAGGCTTTCTTCACTTTAATGCAACAAAATGTATTAGAAAGTAGCTGTGAGCAGTCATAAGTGATATGATCTATTGCATATATACTTATCAGGCACATCTGCTCTTACAGAATTCTGTTCAACAGTGATCATCAGCTACAGTCATGGCCACTGCCAGGGGTGAGGGGCACCATCCTGCAGATCCTGGAATCTCAAAGCTGCAGTTTGCTCCCTTCAGCAGTGCCTTGGATGCAGGATTCTGGCACGAACTAACCCAGAAGAAACTCAATGAGTACAGACTGGATGAGACCCCCAAAATTATCAAGGGATACTACTACAATGGTAGGTGGAAACCAAACAACTTCCTTAGTAGTTCAGCTTTCTCCTGTCATAGTCATGGGTATTTGTATAACATATTTTAGGTGTTTGGCTGAACCAGTAGAAAGTATGGCTGAATGAGCTGTGAATTCTTGTGTCTGTGGGAATTTATAACTTAGGTTAACAAAAAAAGGCCAATTCATCTGTGTATTTCAGTTTAAAAGAAGCGTGTTACTGCTTTTTGTCCAGGTGATCCTGTGGGTTTGCCAGCTCGCCTGACACTGGAGTTCAGTGCCTTTGATATGTAAGTACCTTAGTTCCTGTGTGAAGACACTTGCCTTGCATAGCAGTAACACGTAGATATATCACTTGGACAAACTACATGAGGATAAATACACATTCTCACGAGCTTTATAACAGTGGAGAGACTGCTTTGAGTTGCAAACATTAACTCCTTGTGTCTGAAGTAGTATTTTCATCTGAAGAGCCAAATTTAAAATATGCTGGTAAGTCTCTAATTGACTCACTGTTTGTATATATGTTTTTAAAATACCATTTTTCCTATTTCTTCAGTTTTTCTGTGTAAGGAAGTCTTTCCATCGTCTGATTTCGAATTTTTCCTTAGATCTTTATTTACTAAGGATTCATCATGATCTCAAAATAGTTTTTACTATCCCTGCTGTTACAGTGCAATCTTTTTCTAACTGGAATTTTGGACTTTTGCCTTCACCCCAAAGTGAAAGGTAAATCAAACCTGCTCAATGTACAGAGCAAAAATGAAGTGAGAGGGAAAGTATTTTTATCATGTGGTTGTAATTTCCAGCAAATGCCTAAATTAGTATAACTAACATAAGAACAGATGTCTTTGTAGTTAGTGTCTTGTTTGTTTTATAGTGGTGGATTATAGAGTTATAAATCACAGAATTGACTTTCTGGGCCTTGCTTGGTGAGGGAGTTGGGAGCTTGGTGAGGCTTTGTGCATAGTGGGATAATTTCCTAAGAAATGTTATTTCATTCGTTCTTATTTAAGAACTTTGAGGTACAATACTGAAAGCTTATGCAGCCAAGTGCAATTGGAAGACAGCTGTGCCATGGAGAACAGGAATTTCAGGTTAGGAAAGAAGGGATGGTACCATGGTGTTTGAGCTCCCAGCTGTTAGGGCAAAAATAGAATGATGAAGGGTTCACTTATGTAGTGTTTAATTATTCCCTCTACTGTAGTAATTTTCTATACTTTATGTAGTCAATTTAGATGATCATGAGAAACTCCCTTTTAGCTTTAGAAATTTTTTGAAACTGCATCATGTGTGTTTCTGATGTAATTTAAACATTTACTGTATTTGAGTTTTAGCAATGGTCAGTTGGGGAGAACAATGTTAGAAAGGACTCAAAGAAATTTATCAGATATATAAATAAGGGACTATTGTAGGTTTGCATCTTACTTAGCTCAAAAAAAAGGTACTGTATTTGCAAACAGCAGTTTCTCTGCTTAATCTTTGTCTGCTTTAGGCTTCCTTTGGGACATATTTTAAACACGGAATTTTAACAGAGTATTTCTTTCTGTGGGTACAATACTGACATCTAAGTTTAGTCTAAATTATTTTTTCTGACTGAAAATCAGATTGGTCATGGATAGCTTATATTTGAACAGAATTTTTACATCTCCAATCCATGATTTGGTGTCATCTTGCTTAGATATAATACAGATGCCTTATCTGTTTTAGAAGTGATAATGGAGAGGTGTATTTGCACTGGTTATTATTATCCAATCCATGTTCTATGAAACATTATGATGATAAAAATTGCTTTTGTTAGAGATCTGGTTGACTTGTGTTACTGTGCCTCATCACTGGATAATTTCAGGGCAAGCTTTTGGCCCAGGGTGGCTCCTGCTGCTGCCTCTGCTGGTGTTAGAGGCACATCCATCCCGGGGCTTGCTCTCTCTCCTTCAGGCACTCTCTGACACCAGCACGGTGCTGTCCTGCCCTGGGGACATTGTATAACACCAACACCTTGGAGACTTTCAAATCCTGTGATAAGAAGTCACTTCTGGAAAAAGAAGCAAACGAGGTAAGATTAAAAATCAAATCACCAGTTATTTACAAATCTGCCAGTTGAAGAGCCTTCCAGCCTCTGCCCCAAATATTGGAGATACCCATTTAAGTAGCCTCAGGATCCAACTTATTCTGGGAGGAATAGTTTGATGTTTGCTTTCTACTGTTCTTTACAAGAGAGTGGAAAGTAACTAATTACTCTTGTAAGGACTTGATTCAGTGTTCTATTAGGTTGCATTTTAAGCTTAGCAGGAGCTGCCAATTTGTCTTGACACCCAGAAACCAGCAAGTGCCTGGTTTAAACATTGGATTACTGCACTATAATTCTGTGAGAAAGAAATGGGAAAGCTCCATAACAGCAAAAAATAAAGCAAGAAAAAGGTGTCTGTCAAAGGGGCTGGTCTGCTTGCAGTATAACAAGCTAAATTTAATGTCATGGCTTGGTGAGAAGTGAAAATCAAACTTAAGGCAACCTTTTTAGACACTTCACTTTGACCAGTCCTTGATGCCTTTAATTAGATTGATTGTCTATGCGCTGGCGTTGAGCAGGAAAGTTTTCATGCATATCTTCACTCTAAACTGATTTTTTCTGTTACTGTGTCTTACCTTTAAAATCCTTTTAGCACAAATGAACGTGTGGATGAGATCAGTTAGGAAAAGTTCACAGTTTATTACTGGAACTGTTGATTTCCAGCCTTTAAAAGTAGCTTGAAGAATTAAAGATTTTTGCAGCTGTTCTCATGCTCTCTCGGTGTTTTGTTTTTCTGCCCTTTCTCTTCTTGTCTCCACAATCAATGACAGATATGGGAATCAATCAAATCTGGAGCTGCTCTTGAAAACCCCATGCTCTTGAACAGGTTTCTGTTGCTGACATTTGCAGTGAGTAGAAATTATATATCTTATATTTAGAGCATTGTAGTGGAAATGAAGAAGAAGTGGTTTCTTTTAAGGAGAAATGCTGTATTACTGTTACCATATCATTGTTGTCAGGATCCCTTTCAGACACCTTAAAATGTCTGAAAACATTTTTAAAAAGCCTAATAAACCACTCTGGTGTAGAACTATCAAATATGTTTTGATGTATTCTTTAAAAAATGCTGGTGCCATTTCATATATTTTCTACAAATCTGTCCTTGATGGCTTTATAGATCTAAAAAATGTAGAGCCACTGTTTCATGTTTAACAAATTGAAACTTTTAATAAATGCTCCAGTTAATAAAAACTGAAGGATTGCACCCCTTATCTGTTTAAACCTGAAATAAAAACATATTACAGGGAAGGGAAGTTTTCTATTATTTTTTATTATTTTCTGAAATCCTGACACAGTGCCTTGTGAGGTAAAGAGAACTGTAGTTCCCATGATTGGTATCATCAACCATCAACTATAATTGGTATTCCAAACCATCCTTTAGTTTGATGTATGTCTTTATTATCTAATTTTGCAATTTTGTTTTTTTCCCTAGGATTTAAAAAAGTATCACTTCTACTACTGGTTTTGTTACCCTGCTCTCTGCTTCCCTGATGGAATACCTATAATTCAGAAACCAGTGTCTCTTGGGGAGAGGTTCTCATCAAATCAGGTATTCAAAATACTGAATGTTATTAAGTCTGTAGTGCTAAGAATTTTTGTGAGCTGCAAAACTTAATTTTTTTTTGTTAGTGCATACTGAATTAATTTGAGAATCTATTTTCTTTTAAAATCTTCACTTTTTTTATTTCCATGTGGTTTTTTTGTTTACCTCTGTTTTTGTTACTGTATAAGATTTCTCAGAATTACTTCACCTTTATTCATTTAAATGAGGCAATAATGATGCAGGCAATGAAGCAAATGATGTGGCAAGCGCTTCTTGAAGTGGTAGTTATTTTTTTATACAGTTTAATAAATATGTATCTATGTCTTTGAAACTCATTATAAAAGAAACGTTTTTAAAAGGGCATCTCCTGGGAGAGCCAAGTCATTAAAATTAGAAAATTGTTAATACAAGACATGATTGGACAAGGAAAAGGAGGTAATGAGGAAGATTTTTAAGGAGAAAAGGTAACAATTTTTGAGTTTCTTCCATACTACAGTATAAAAGGACCAAAAAAATGAACTTGCCCACTTGTGCCTTTTTGCTTTGACAGAAGTTAGTGCAAAACCTTGAATGGCTTTTTAATGGAGTGGTAATCAGTGAGAAACAGTTTGGGTTTTTTCAGTGAAAAATGCTTATTTTCCTTCTCAGAAGACCCTTTTTACTTCTGTAGTGGTAAATGGTGTGAAAATACCCAAGAGTGATCCAAAGAGACTGTTTTAATTAAACACTGAAAATGCATCTAATGAAATAAATTAAGTAAGACTGGTTTTTTCCTAATAGTAAAGGGACAGATTTGCTTTCTTATAAAGCTACTGTGACTATAGGAATGGGATTCTAATCTTGGTTTGATTCTGACTGGTAGATCTATTTGTGGCAATGATAATAATGCTTCTGTTTAAATTTACATTGACAAATGCTCTTTGAGCAACTTAATTTTTTCTCTCTGTTGCAGTGGTTAAAGCTGTTGGTTACAGTTGTGTTTTTGCTTTTAGATTCAAGCACTTCAGAAAGCATATGATGACCTTTGCCAGCAGGAGGGGGTTACAGCCCTGCCTTATTTTTTAATCAAGTATCAGGATAATTCTGTCATGATATCTCTGTTGAAAAAGTGGGATGGTTTCTTTCAGGACCACGGGGGAAAGGTAATGAGAATGTAACATCTTTTTATAAACTGCAAATACTTGATATTCAAAGAGTTTGGAAATTGTCTATAATACTGAGCTGGGCACAGTGGTGAAGGTTGGCTACACAAGGGATTATAATCCTGATTTTCCTTTGATTTGTTGTCTTGCTGGCCTGTGTCACTTCACTTCTTGGTCATTCCAGAATCAATTGAGTTTTGTTTTGAAGGCAAGGCCTCAGTTGATGGGCTTTGCTCATAGTGGTGTTTTCAAGGAGAGTAATGAAGGTGCATTTACTGTAGTGAACATTGGATGTCCATAAAGAGGCCAAACTGAATAAATGCCAAAGCTGTGACTTGACTGGAATATAGTGTAACCATGTATTAAATATCTGTAAATATGCAAATATGTGTGTTTACATATGTAAATAGAAAATATGTAAATATACCTGTGTAAATATTCAAAATGTGAATTCCCTGTCCATAATTTTTACATTAAAATGCCAGATAACTTTTACTGAGAACTGAATATTAGTATGAATAGATGACTTCTCATGCAGAGCAATTTTATTTGCAGGTTACAGTTGGAGTTTATGATCCATGTAATTTATCCCACTATCCAGGATGGCCACTGAGAAATTTCCTGATCCTGGCAGCCCACAATTGGTATCTATTTTATTCTTTCACACAAAGCTTTTTTATGGTTGATATCAAATTAGGCATTTTTCTCCCCATGGCACTTTACTTACATGCCCCACTTGAGATTTGGCTTTTACCCCTGATGGGACTCACCCTGAATGATTCTTATTTTATTATTTATTCTGGTTTTTACTTCTCTCAGTCACAAATTCCTATTAATCCTCATCTTCACATGAGTACATGTACCTGGAAATAGGTGCTTCAGACCCTGACGATTCCCTCTAGCTGCTTCTAATCTTGTTTAAAGCATTCTGTGAATTTATGTAATTAATTAGTGTCAAGTAATAGTAGACCTAAATTTTAAAAAATCAGATATTCTTTGGTTTTCTTGTAGTGTACCATCTTGAACGATTTGGTTGGGCAGAAGATGGGAAGAAAGGACAGTTTTACGCTCTGGTTTTTTGGGAACAGAAGCGTCATTTAAACTCGTTTTTGGAAAAATTTGGATATTCCAGTTGGAAAAGAAGTATCATTTAAAGTATCAAATTTGTGTTGCTGTACCAAAACTGCAATTAAGTTGCACTTCTCTAGTTTTGGCTGTCACATTTTATTCCAAAGCACTCAGGAGTAGAAATGCTCAGTTGGGTGTACCAGGATGTGTAAGAACATTCTTGAGATTCAGAGGGGTTTAGGCACTAGAGTTCTAATTGTTTGATTAGGGGGTTTGAATCCTAAGGAGGAAAAAGGATGGCCTGGAGAGCTCAGAGGATCTTGCTGTGCCCCAGCAGAGCCCGTCCTGTCCCCTGCCGGGCTCGGGCGTTCCTGCTCTTTCCTCCTGGGTGCGGTTTGTGCAGCAGCACCGTGTGAATGGCAGAGCACGGGCTGGCAGTGCCATCACATGGGGCTGTTCACAGCAAAGGAGGTACTGTTATAGCCTAACAAGTTGTTTCTATTTCTATTCTTTTTGTATACCTGAAAAACAGACTTAGTCAGAATCTATGAGGGACTAAACCTCTCTGAAATGGTGTATGAAAGAAGTCCCTCTCCTATGAAAGAAATTGCATGTCTGTCTCTATGAATGTTTTTTTTTTAATGGCAGGGGCAACATTCTCCAGACAGTTGAAGTGCTCTGCTTCAGAGACAGGACCATGCAGGGGGTGAGGGACATAACACACAGCATTATCTTTGAAGTAAGACTTCCAGAGACATCCCTTGGCCCAGGTAATCCATTGAAAAAAGGTTCTTCCCCATTTTTTTTCCTCCCTCCCCAGTCGCTGCAGAGATGGAAAAATAAATTAATATACAAAGTTGTTGCTTATGTCAAGTTATTCCAAAGGACTTTTAAATTGTTTGAGTTTCTCTTAAATGCCTATAAAGGAAAGGGTTCCTTCTTCAACAAAGAAAGAAGACAGCATGTTCTCTTTTAATTTTTTCCTCATTAAATTGTGTTTCTAATTTAAAAAACCCAAGGCAATTAGTTTTTTTCTTGTTAAATTTGTGCACAGTCCCTCAGGTAGAAAAAGTTCATATAATAGTGAATTTATGTGATGCAAACTTTCTGTAAATTGCTACAATGGTAAAAGGCTGGAGCAGAGTGAAATTGTTTCTTCAATCCCATAGTGACATATCCAGATGTATTTGAAAGCCATACATTTGTCATGCTAGGGCATAATTTCAGACTTACAGGACAGTATCACAAAATTTCTGTCCCTCATCCAGAAAGTTCTAAATGCTTTATATGTCATCATTGCAGATTGTTTAATTAAATATACTTAGGATATATAATTTTCCGCTGAATTCACAGATGGAGTCTGAGGAACCTGAAGGAGTGGTTGAACTTGGCAAAATTTACTGTGTTCTGATTTATGAATTTACTGAGCTTGACGTTGAAGGTCTGTAGGCTTGGTGGGGAATGATGCCATCTCTCCTAGGTTTGAAGGAAGCTGAACAGTCAAGAGCAGCACAAGGGATACCTGAGAGCAAAGCATTTCTCCAAGCGTTAATGCTTTCAGTTGATATAAATCAGCAGTATTTGTGTAGCAACATGAACTAAGTTGTTAAAATACAGATTATTTACTTACAAATTTAAAATTAGTGTTTTTCCAACCATGTTGAATCCAACAAAATTTCTTTTTTCTATCCTGTGATGTTAAGGTTTTCATTTCTTTAATTTTTAATTCATTTTTTAAAAAATTTTAATGTGTCAAACAGATTGCCCAAAAGCTGTTGGGTGGGAGAAAAACCAAAAAGGAGGCATGGGGCCAAGGATGGTGAATCTCAGTGAATGCATGGATCCAAAAAGGTGTGTTTATTATCTTTTAAATTCTTATACTTTCCTTTACTTGGGCTCAAGCCACAAGTTGAAGTGTGAAATGTGAGGAGTATCTGTCTCTTAGGTAAGAATGTACAGTAACATATAGATATATGTACATATATATTGTTTGGACAGGCCTTTTGGAGGTTAGTAGAGCAGTGCACCACCTGCAGGAGAAATTTTTGCCATTTTTAATTTTAGCTTAACATTTCAAGTGGATTGTCTTTAGAACTGAGTGGAACATAAGCCACAGTGTTACAGACCTGTGGTTTTCATTGAATTCTATAACCTTCAGGGTGCTAATAAGCATGGACAAAAGTTCAGCCTTTGGGCATTGTTAGAGTGTGACAGGAAAGAGCTCAGGAGACATAACTTTAGTAATTTTTATAATTCTGCACATGAAGGGTTGAGGAGTCAGGTTGCAGAGACTGTTACAGGCTCATGTGCTTTCACTGACTCCAGCTGTGCTCCTGGCCTGGAAACGCTGTAGGAGTGTGTTGATCTCATGATTCAGGTTAACATTTTACCCATCAAGCAAAGCCATTTTTGTCTTGCAGTTGTGTCAATTCTCAGTATCTTCATAGACTTTTGAGATAGTTTATCTCAGGGCTCTTAATTCTTTAGGTGAATGTAACTTCTTTATTTTTATGCATGCTCACTTCTGTTGATGTCCACAGAGGATGTTGGTAATGTGCCAGCCTTGACAGTTGCCATCTTAAATCCTTGTTGAACAAATAATTTAGCAGGTAGTCCAAAAATTTTTATATGATATATAAAATTTTCAGGAATCAGAGCTCTGTGATGACCTGAGATGAGCTCAGTTGGTTAAAACTTGGTTGTAATAATGCCAAGGTCATGGATTCAATCCCGTGTGGGCCATTGACTGAAGAGTTGGACTCGATGATCCTTGTGGGTCCCTTCCAACTCAGAATAGTCTGAGAGTCTGAGATTGATGAGAGTTTTAACACCCTGTTTTCTGAAAGATATAAAAATATGACACTAGCTTGAACATGGCCTTCCTACCTCATTTTCCTTCTAAAACTTTCACAAAGAGTTGACCAGATTATTTAGGGGATAAGTGTGGTATTTCATGTTAAGAGCAGGTGTAACTGGATGCAGGAAACCAGTTTAAAAAAGAAACATAAGTTAATGGACAAATGATCTTAACAGGAATCTTGGCTGAGACACTTTTTATTTTCATGCTTGCCTGGATTTTGTTACTAAAATTTTAATTTTGGATTGTTACCTTTCTCATAAGCTGTTAGAGACCTGTTCCAATTCCAAAGGAAGTCTGTGGCTGCAGTAGATTTTTACAGCAAGTCTGGAGTGGCCAGCTGACACCTTTCCAATATGTGCAAGCTTTTGAAAGAGAACACCTTCCTAGCAAAATTTCCTGGTTAATGAGCATCTCTTCAAATATCTTCAAGCTATTTCTTTTAAACTGCCACTATCTTTCTACTGTTGCTTCAGTAGTTATTTAGTCCTCTGTTTTTAAGCAGCGCAGTCACAGCTTTTCTAAGAATGTTATTGGGCCAACATGTTGGTTACAGTAGGAGGTTTCATGGAAATTGAATATCAGGAACTGTGTGTATTTATTTAGAATGATTTTTGACATCTTCTCCCTGTGTGTTTTGCGTGTGTCATGGGTGAACAAGGAGCATAAAAAATTTTTTCAAGTGTCCTTGCCGTGCACCTTATTATTAGGTGGAAACATGCATTGGAAACTTTGTTTATCATATTACCTGTGTGTTAAATCACTGAATTCTTTCCTTAAAAAAAAAAAAATTGAACTTCTTCAGTTGAAAAACAAGTAATTGCTTTGTTGGAGAAACACAATAGCATTCAGAAGTGTGTTGCTCTCTATGCC
The DNA here is from genome assembly GCA_026770055.1 of Myrmophylax atrothorax. NCBI lineage: Eukaryota > Metazoa > Chordata > Aves > Passeriformes > Thamnophilidae > Myrmophylax > Myrmophylax atrothorax. The sequence continues at coordinate 2,480,281 of JAOXXN010000175.1, read as the reverse complement.
ATGGCCCAGGTTAGCAGAGTCATCTGTGGATCTTAATTTGAAGTTGATGTGCTGGCGGTTGGTGCCTACTCTGGATTTGGAAAACATTGTGTCTGCCAAGTGTCTGCTGCTGGGAGCTGGTACACTGGGGTGTAGCGTTGCAAGGACCTTGATGGTAAGTCCTGAGTTAATCTTAAAAATAATCTACTGTTTCTTATAAATTGTATATTTCTTTTTCTTGTCCAGCTGCCGTGACACATAAGAGAAAAGTTGTATTCCTGTGCATTAGAATACACATAATGCATATAGGTTGATACTATAAATTGAAGGGAAGAGGTAAGATCTGTAGCCAAGAAGTTCTGCTAATAGTACAATAGCAGAAAGTCAGAGAACCTTGGCTGAATAGTACTTGTTTTGAATTTACATTAAAACAGATTGAAGAAGAAATTCTGAAACAAATTCATGAGCTATAAAGATCAAATTCACAGTGAAGCACTTAAAATAACTAACTATGCTGGTAGTTACTTTCAGGGATGATCACCACATCCCACTGAATTCAGCAGGGTTTTGAGGGTTTACTGTTAAATGATATATTTGGACAGACCAAACTTTCTGTTCTTTGATTTCTGTGCAAGTGCAAGGTTCAAAAGCTTTTGGAGCTTGATCTTTCTGGAAGAAATGGACAAAACTCCTGTTGAGTGTCTGGAGTAACTCAAAACTCTTTGTCTAAGGCTATTACACTTGTCATTCTCTGAGCTCCTCCCTCGTTTAGGGCTGGGGAGTCAGGAAGATCACCTTTGTGGACAATGCCAGGATCTCCTACTCCAACCCTGTGCGGCAGCCGCTGTACGAGTTCGAGGACTGTCTGAGTGGGGGGAAGTCCAAGGCACTTGCAGCAGCAGACAGGCTACAGAAGATCTTCCCAGGAGTGGTAAGATCAGTGTTTACAACATGTTGGTACATTCCTTGAAGAAAACCAGGGACTTTAAATTGCTATTGCAAGTGCTGGTAATGAAACATTATTGTGAGTGGAGGAAAATGCGACACAGGTGATATGTTGGTTTCTGACAAACCTACAGGCATTTTACTTCAGGTACTCCATACCTGTTAAACTTTGTTGAGACAAATATTTGTAATAATGAAATATAATTAAGCACCATCTGAGTTATCTTGTAGCTCTTTGGTGGTGAAGCAAAATGTTTTTCTGTCTAGTGTGTCCTAAGGAACTTTGGGTAATGTCAGCTTTTAATGCTGTGTTTTCCCACTCTGCTCCTAAATGTGAGGTCAGACATATTAATTGTTTATTTATAGGAGCAGGTACTGAATCTGATCATAAACATATTATTGAGATTTCCTATTATGTTTTACACCTAAAATTTGTAGTCAGTCTTAATTGATTTTCTACATTAAAACAAGTTAAGTTAATATTTAACTTCTAGGAAGGGGAAGTAGTGGATAGCAGCCTAGAGAAGATATCACTGTTGGCCTGTGGCCAAAGCACTCCTCTTTTTGGGAGGCTGGTGGTAGTGACATACTATAAGTGAAGTAGTTGAAAGGGAACAAAAGACAAGAGTGAGTTTTTATATTGTTTTAGAAGCTTTATAATGAAAGCCTCACCAATGGCAGCCTTTATCCTTTTTGACTCAAGGGATGTGCATCATATGAACCTTACTGGGGCACAAGTTCAGTGCTGAAAAAAGTAGATTTAAAAAAAAACCCTTAAAAATATTGCTGTTCTGTTGGTTTCAGCCTTCATTTGGGGGAGAATTGGTATGGCCTGTAATTTTCAGAATAGAAACACTCTCAACTTCCTCTCTCATGAATAAAAAGGTTTTAGACGCATTTGGCATGTGATGAAAGCCACTCAACTTGATAAAACAGTGTTTGTTTTTGAGTGGAGACTGCCTCAGAATTAGTAGCCACAGTTACCAGAGTTCTGCTGGCAAACAGCATCTCAGTGTGGTGAGGACTCTCACGGTGCACTGCTGTACTTAAACAGCTCCTGATTTGTGTTACTAGTTATAATAACGTTAGGAGTTATGAAGAGGCAAATATAGATGATGTCATCGATGCTCAGTGTTGTGAACAACTTTAGAGGTAATTTCTAAACCATTTTAGGATGATCTAGTTTCAGCTAAGGAGCGCCCTGCACTTTGATTCCTCTGGTTTTTTGATCCTGTTATTTATGAAGTGAGTATTGCTCCTAAGTAGTAATTCAATGAATATTTGAATATCAAACAGTGATCCCCAGTATGAAAAAATTCTGAACATTTCACTTTCAAAACTTTTCGGTAAGTAAATCAGATGAAACTCTCTGAAAGTTCCAAGAGCTTTATTTAACTTTGCTGCATTATAGTGTTACTGTTCCTTGGTGATCTTCATTTAGTTATAGAGATATTAAATAGTCAAGTACAGAAAAGAAACCATCTGTGCAGTGTCACACAGAGCACCAACAGAATGCTGTCTAGGGCATGTGTCACATGGTCTCTCACTTTTTACACTTGAGAAATTGAAAACAGGAATATTAAGACAGAATTCGTAGCTTAATTAGAGGAAATAGTAGAATCCTGACTGGTACAGCTATGAGTTTTCTTTTTAGAAATAACCAGGAAAGCAAAAGACCAGACTCTACTGTGGAATCTTGAGATTGGGATGAGGCTTGGAAAAAATAAAAAGGAAAAAAAAAGTTAAAAGTAACCTGGAGAAGAGCTTTTAGTAATGAAGGGGAGGCAATAACAATGCTCAGTGAGCCTGTGTCAATAATGCATGTATGTATATATTTGCTGTACATAGGGAAGTTAAAGAGTTTTCCTGTTTGGTAACAGGATGTACAATGCATGTATCTGTACTGTATGTGAGGACTTTTAACTCTACTATGCACCTCAAATATTCTGCACCTACCTCTGTGTTCCTAGCACAGTATCCCCATTAGTGTTATGCATTCCCTGTTGCTTCTGAAAACTTGGGTTTGCACTTCTGTGCAGTTCCCTTGCAGTCTAATTTGCTTCCTGTGATTTAATGGTGAGTAATATTTTGCACATAAAATGCAGTTTCTCCTGGTTGACTTTGAAACACTCAACTCCTTTCTGTGAATTCTGCTTTATTTTTTTCATTTTACATTTTTTCTAGTTGAAAGAGTAACCACCTCATCATTGCAGGTGAAACAAGAGGGAATGCTATGACAAGGAGCTTTGTTTTGTTCCATTTCTAAGATTATCATTAGCTCTAGCTTAGAGTTTTGCTATAAAACATAAGAGAGGCCTTGGAAATAGCAGCATTTACAGATTTGCAGCTTTTCTTAGCAAGTGGGTGATGCACAAAGTCGTTCATGCAGCTGTTCTCTGGAATTTCACTTTCTTACCACTCTTATGTTATAATTTCCTGAACTATTCAGGCATAGAACTCCAGTGTATTTAGCATCTTATGATGCTTTATTCTATGCTGCATGGGGGGCCACTTTATGTAGATACTTCTCATAAAACAATTTAACAATGCCAGCACACGATTTCTTAATATTCTGCATACCTACACACTTCTGTTCCAGTTTAATGTATTGAACACAGCTATATCCTAAGTGATCAGAGCCATGGCTTAACCAAAATGCAGAAAGTTTGCAGAAATGTGAATAAAAATGAGAGAGAAGGTTGTGGTAGCCCCACAAATGGCAACATTTTGCCTGTTTGCTTCAGAAAGAAACACAAAACCCCAAAAGCACTAGAGCCTCAAGCACAGCTTTGGTCAGTGGTCAGTGAAAGTGTTGAAAAGTGGATTGTCTTTCATGTTTTTGCTCATGTCAACATACTTCTAAAAAAAGGGATTGTGTGTGACATTAATACTTTATGGGATGGTAACTTTTTTTGATAATTTGGAGCAATTTTAGAACTTTTGTTGGTGTGAAGGTTCTTGTCTTAAAATCTGAGCCTTTTTGTGAGCAGTCAAGCAAAATTCTTTCTGTCATGTAAAGACTCCTGGGATTTTGGAATTCTGTGGAATGAGTAAGAACTATGCAAATGTAAATATGCACATTTACTCTTTAAAGTAATACTCATGTGCCATCCCAGGCTACTCTTTGAGCTCTTCTTGCCAGCATTTGGCTACAGAAGCAAACCTCAGCCACTTCTGCTGGTGACAGGTGTCTTTTCTGAGGGACAGTTGAAACTATTGAAGCTGCTTGACTTGTCTCTATTCCTCCAGCTACAGTCACAGGATAATTTTTTTCTGGATTCTGGTAAGATTTTAGTATTTTGCAAACCTTGTTACCATTCTTCCATGCAGCTGAGGTTCAACTTGTTTACTTGTTCATGTTAGTTTTATTGAACAAAAATCCATCTCCTGAGTCACCAGCAGTGTCAGTTATGCTTATCTGATAAATGAGCACTTGTGTGCAGTGCAGCTTAATGAGTTATCCATAAATGCATTGTTTGGTTCCTCCCACTGCTTTTGAGAGCATAATGACACTGAAGGTAGAACCTCCTCCAGTAATTACCCAGTGCTTGTGCTGGTGATACAGATCTGTCCTCACTGGGAAACAGTGGCACTGCCTTGGTGGTGGCTTGGTGGGTCACTGTGGGCTCTTCATCCTACCCTTGGAAGTGGCAGTGAGGGCAAAAACAAGGTATATCCTTTGGTGTGGTCAATGCAGATTTTACTGCATTAACTTCCCCAAGCTGCTGTGTGTGCCTGATTCTTTTTATGCTCAGGGATATTTGTGATGTTTAGAATGTACATTCACCCTTCTGCTTATTTGGCTCACCTGGATTTATGAGTTGTGCTTGTAGTCAGTCTATACAAAAAGCACATTCCACCAACCTTCCTTTCCTCTCTTCATATGTAATTTTATCTTTGGTTCATTCAGCTTCTAAATTTTGGCTTTTAAATTGTTAGTTGCACAGTGACAGGCAGAAAGGCTTTGGCAGAGCTGATGCTTCTGTAACATATGTGAAGATCCATTCTCCTCTTAGAGCAGATGGCTGACAGATTGTGTTAATGTATTTCCAAATACATTGTTTGCATTTGTTTGGATTTGTTTGCATTGTATCTGCATTGTGTATATTCTTATTTGGCTCAACATTTTCTGCTCAGTATGCCTTGCCCAAACAGGGGGTTGGAACAGGAATGTTTCTGCACCAGGAATATGCTCTTGTCAGCATCTGCACAGTGCAGGTCTCCAGACAGCCAAGCTCTGCAGCAACAAGTCTCCAGAGTGCTTTCCTTCTATATCAAGTTCACGTATGGCTGGTGAATTATGGGAAAATAATTTGAGACTAGGGAATTTAAAGAGCAGGATGTGTGATACTTCATGTGGCTTACTGTAACTAAGTCAATATTCAATATCAGAAACATGAACTACATCCTGTTAACATCATGTGTGACATGACTGCAGAGAGAATGCAGAACAAAGGTTTTATACATGTTTAATAGCCTGGTCATAATCATTTGTAAATGTGACTTCTTGCCTTCATAGTGATGTTTGTAACTTCTGGAGTTAGGAGCAATTCAGATATCTCCTTGTAGTGATTTGCTAGGCCTGATAAGACTTTCTGAGCCACCTAAACAGGGTTGGTCTGTGCTTGTGACCCAAACTGGTGTGTTTGCACTGAGCTGTTCTGTTCTGGATAAATCCACCAGCTGAGACTCAAAACTGTAGCACTTTGCTTGAGTGCACTGCACTGACAGGTGGCAAGAAGAAAGTTGCCTTTCTGTCAAAGAGTAATCAAATTTGTACTCCACAATTTTGTATTGAATTTTACACTAATTCTATTCTGTCACAAGGTTATATTTTTAATCTGTTGTTTTCTGTCTGCCTCCATGTAGAGCTCAGAGGGCTATAACATGAGCATCCCTATGCCAGGCCACCCAGTGAATTTTTCTGAGGTAACAATGGCACAGGCTCAGAAGGATGTGGCTAAACTTGAAGAGCTTATTGATGCTCATGATGTTGTATTCCTACTAATGGACACTAGAGAGAGTCGATGGCTTCCTGCTGTCATTGCAGCCAGCAAGAGAAAGGTATTGTACCATTCTCCTCTCCTCTCCTCTCCTCTCCTCTCCTCTCCTCTCCTCTCCTCTCCTCTCCTCTCCTCTCCTCTCCTCTCC
>JAOXXN010000175.1:2461685-2474106 GCA_026770055.1 Myrmophylax atrothorax | reverse complement strand
CCTTGCCTTTTCTCTCTGCTCCTCTTCTTTGATTTCCGTCTTTCTTATAGATTTCTGCTCCTGAACAATAGGCTTGTATGTCTTTGTAGCTGAAATGAATGTCCCTTTGCCAGTGAATTACACTGCCAGTAGAAAGACCAGTGTGTCTCTTTAGTTTAGACTTCAGTGAAGTATAACTACAGGTGTGTGTGTAACCAGTTCCTCCTTAATCCTCCTGTCCTCTCTGCAGTTTGCACCTGTGGTCTTTCAGCAATATTTTAGCTGTTTAAAACAGCTTAGAAATGACAAAAGAGTAAGTTTGCAAAGCTGGGTATTGAACTGGGGAATGCCAGCCTACTCTTCCATATGTATGGTGGTTGGTAATTGGAAGAAATATATGCAGTTTTATATGCATATTTTGTGTGCAGTCAGTCTGGTTCAGTCAGGATGGGGTTGTTTGAATGATCTCTAAAACCTCATCCCCACAATTGTTTGGCTTACAGTGCCCCACTACATTTGCCTTGCAGCATTCAAGTTATATTTTGATGACAAATTTTAAATTTCTTTGACACTTCTCTGTTATTCAGTGGCATGGTGTGTCTGCACCACAGTTAGTTGATTTGACAAGAGGAGATGGAATTCCCTGTCACTGAATAAGCGGAGCAGTGAAATCTCAGGGTGTCCAAATCAAAAAGCTCAGTACTTGATGCTGACATGCATTTAATGAGAGCTCTGTTTCCAATGTGATTTTGTGTGATGACTGCAAATCTGAAATACTGCTGCACTTTGCTCCCCAAGGTCTCAAAACAGACACATGGAATATAAAGGCCACAGTGAGTGAGAATGTGTGTAAAGTGCATGAAAACAGGTACATGGGTAGAAGAACAAGTTGTTTTTCCCATATAATGATGCCATGATGATCTTTGATATTCCTTCAGTCCTCCCCCCAAAACAAGCATCTCAGACCCTGCAAGTGTTAAATCCTCATGGCAGATGTTACCTCTGTTCCTCCTCAGCACTGGTTTGCTTGTTTGGTTTTTTTTTATTGCATGCCAAGAGACACACTTTTCTATTGTCTCTTTATCGAAACCAGAGGATTCTGGGTTTTTTATTAAGAGTCAATCAGTTAGATTGAAATAGTTGCTAGCCAGTGAAGTGACAAGAGAGAAGGTTTATTGCAGTGGGGAGTGTTCTGCAATGCCAGTAATTTCTGGTAATACCAGCCATGCCATGTTACTGATAATTTGAAGTTGGAATGTCATATTCTGGCTTTACAGGTAGATATAGTGAGAAGATGCAGTCTTTTAATTGCTGTAGACCTTCAGCAGCATGGTTCTGCTTTAGGACTGGGGGCAGAATAAACTGCTACAAGGTTGAAAGAGAATATCCAGAAGTTATTTGAAATGCTGAGAATGATGATGCAACTCACAAGCTTGCTAGTTAAGATGGCTCATTCTTTCTACCTTCCCTCAGAGTCCCTCTTTTAATAATTCCTGGCTATAAGAATGAAAATCCACAAAGTGCTGCACTAGAATTTCTGCCTAAAGTATCTGCATGTGAAGCAGTGTAGAATCTTCCTATAGATTTTACTGGCTACAGTCATTACTGTATTGATGTCATGCTGATAACACACAGAGCTTCAGATTCCTCTGACACTCGCCACAGGCTGGAGAGAAAGGGGGAAATGATGGTGTGGAGCTGTACCACAGCTGCTCCTGCTCCCCATGTGACTAAGCAGATGCATATGAAGGCCATAAGTAATCATGAATTGCTTTCCTTACTGAGCAGAAATTTTTCTGGGTAACAGATGGTGTTTCGTTGCTCGAAGTTCCTGTTGCTTTTTTTTTTGTCAGACCGTGTGCATAGGTTTGTCAAGCAGCTAGAGGGAGTCATTAATTTGTGTCAGATTCCCCTGAAAGACACTGAAAAAGGCACAGGTTTGTGGTTTTTTGAAACAGACTTTTATTTTGGTTTTGTTTCTTCTAAGTGCTTGATAACAGGAACTCTGCACTTCTCTGAAATTGTTTATGATAAGGCTGTTAGACATGCAGTTAATGGGCAGTTCATCCATCTGCAGCATGTGGGGTCTTTTGGCATTTACAGTGAATAAAACCTGGAGGCCTTTTTTTCCCTCTCCCCTTTTGGCTCACTTAAAATCTCTTGTTCTGCCTTTTTTGTTCACAGTTGGTCATCAATGCTGCCTTGGGATTTGACACTTTTGTTGTTATGAGACATGGCCTAAAGAAACCAAAACAGCAAGAAGCTGATGATTCATGTTCCAGCAATGCCTCTGGTTCTTCTGATCTTCTGGGATCATCACTCTTCTCAAATATCCCTGGCTATAAACTGGGCTGCTACTTCTGCAATGATGTTGTGGCACCAGGGGATGTGAGTAGAACCTTATGCAAGTGGTGATTACATGTTTCTTTTGGTTTTACTTGAATTTTTTATTTCCTTTAAGTGATGTTTCATGAAGGCATTTAGTTTATGCTTAGGTATACAGGATTAAGAAGTGGCTCATCTTTTACTTGGAAGATCAAAGGAGTTAATTGCACAGAACTAAGGATGTTTTGTGTTGCAGGGCAGACAGTTACTTTTGAGTTACTTTTTTTCTTTCCTTTAGAGTTGTCTGTCTTTGTAGTCCACCAGGGACCGGACTCTGGACCAGCAGTGCACAGTCAGTCGCCCTGGGTTAGCCATGGTAGCTGGAGCCCTGGCAGTGGAGTTAATGGTTTCTGTCTTACAGCATCCAGAAGGGTGAGTCATTGCTGCACTGGTGTTGTCTGAGAAATAAGACAAATTTCATGTAATCTTTGGAGAGAAGAAGCAAGTACACCCCAAGTAGGGTAATTCTGTAAATTAATGTAATATATAGATCACATCTGCTATATTAGTGTAACCTAACAGTGTTTGAGAAAACTGATCTGTCAAATCTTAAGTTTTTATTTTCTCTCTGAGTTTAATGGTAGAAAAGTACTGAGAATATTTCAAAAGAAGATATTACTGCTGTTGGTGGGTCTGGGCGTTCCTTTGTTGAACAGTGTGTGAGTGTAGGGAACAGGGTAACTGTCTGTGTCACATGAAGGGCTTCAAGATAAACCACATACTGCAAATCTTATTTAAAATTAGGTGGGTTTAATGCAGAAATTACTCTGAAAATCTGCAACTTGACATTTAGGGGTTTTTTTCTGTCTTTAAAATCTGTGAAAGAAAAAGTGGCTTAGGAGTTGGACATGAGCATGTTACAAGTCTCAGACTGATTTATATCCCCACAGTGATTCTTAGTTATTCTGAAACAGACTTTCCAGATAGGTTCCTTTCCAGATTCTAAACCATAAGCTGTAACAAAATGCCTCGAAGCTGACTGGAAATTTTGACTCTGAGTGTGCTGTCTTGTTCTAATTTTCCTTCTTGGTTTTTTGGCAGTGGTTATGCTGTGGCCAGCAGCAGTGATGATAGAATGAATGAGCCCCCTACTTCTCTTGGACTTGTTCCTCATCAGGTAAATAATTTGTGAGTAAATGCTTTTGTTTGACACCTGGAAACTGATAGAAGGCAAATATCACAGAGCTTGCCTCCTTGAAAAAACATGCAATATGCTGATTCCATTCCTCAAAGGACTGACTCTCCATGTTTGTTAAAAAAAAAAGGGTAGAAATACTATTAATCCATCACACAGGTAGTTGTGTTCCTGGCATTGTGTCTGTCCTTGTGGACACACAATTCCTGCTACCTACTTAGCAACAATTTGTTTGGCACTATGTGAATAAGGCAACCTCTGACTTCTGTTCCCCATCAGGGCTGACAATATGATCACCTCAAAGGCACTTTTGTTGCCTTTTTAAATCTCTTGAGAATTTGAAAAAAATTCAAATCCAGCCAACTCACACTTAGTGTGGTTCTCCAACATATTGATGTATTTTTAGTACAGTACAGCACTTTTTTCTTCTACTCAACTGAACCTCTAGTTACAAATGTGCTAAGGATACAGATTTTCAAATTGCTCTGTAGAGTTGTTCTTAACTTCTTACATTGATGCAGTTCTTCAAAAAATTGTCTCCTGATTTTATCCCTATAATCACATCCTCTGTGGTATTATCACTGGGGACTGGAATTATTCTGTGCCTCTTCCCTTATGTTGCTATCTGAATGACTCTGTTTGTGTGTTTCCATTGTATAAAGAGTTTATTTGTTTCTGAGCAATATTTTTAGATTCTATTGACTTTTTTTTTGCATTAAGAATAAATCTTAGTTCAGAAAAGATAAAGCTACTAGTATGTTTTCTTTGCAACATCCAGGTAACCACAGGGGCTGGGCTATATAAAATCTACCTCATTTTGTTTATAATTTTATATAATAACCAGTGTTCACACTTAGGTCATTTTATGGTGTGGGGTCCCCCTGGGCTCTCCCTGGGTTCTCTCTCTCTGGCAAGTCTGGAGTCTCTCCAGTTCTTTCTCAGGAGTTCCCCTTGTTCCTGTGAACACTCAGCTGCAAAACTGGTGGGGAATATCCACTCCTGGATGGACTGATTGAGGTACCCTCAGCAAGAGGCTTTTGCCCTTCTGGCACTTGTGATCTGCTCCTCTGGAGGGATCTCAGCAATCTCTAACTTTGGCACTAATTGATAAGTTTGTTGCTTTCCCAGTGACTGACAGGTGACTTTACTATACCTTCATTATTCCCATATCCTACAGTGTTATCTGTAGTTCCAATGCTAATCCTCTTGTCAGCCAAGTCCTGCCCACCCAACTGCTCAGGGAGATATTTTGACCTCTCCCATCTCAGTAGGAAGCAGAATCCAAAACTCAATCTTGTTCATTTGCTGATCCAGGTATTCCCTTCTGATCTATCATTGGAGAAGTTTTTTGCTTTCTTAGTTGAAAAACTAATGTCTGTAATTATCTAGATTAATTATCTGTAATTATCTGAATGTTTCCTGTGATTATATGGAATGGTAATAGGAAAGATGTTTTCCTTCTGCTTGGGCAGTTTCTTTGGGAAAAAAACTTCAGTAATTTTGACAGTTGAATCTTTGAGTCTTATACAAATACAGGGATTTTGTTCTTAAATGGTAAATATGCTCTGAAAAACAGAGCTGCAATTTGAACTTCCTCTTGGCACCTGAAGAGGGATAGTGAAGAAGTAATTTATTTTCCCACAACAAAAAGCAAGAAATATCACATAATGTAGTTAATGTTTTTTAGAATATTTCCTAGTAAACTTTAGAAATTTTACTGTTTCTGGTGGAAAAATAATGATTGCTCAGTTTATATGTTTCTGGTTGATGAGAGTGTCAACTGTCCAGTCAGTCCTGTCTGATTTGGTTTGTACCCCTGTATAATTTTATTTGTGTTCTAGCTCTGTTTTGGGCTATGCTTTCAGACAGGACCTGGGTCAAATATTGATTTTAATTGTATTATGACTTCTGTCATGTTTTCACATTTGCATTTAGTGACTGTTTTCTCCAGGGGTCTGTAATTTACTGTACCTTTCTGGGGAGGTGTTTTATGTTGGTTTTTATTCATTGATTAGCCCACTAGTGTGGAAACACAGGGATAGTAATTAATGCTGCAATGCTCTTGGATGGATAAAGTGTTGCACACTCATAGTCTTAGACTGTCATAAATGAGCTGGATTTATTTTCAGGAAGTGACTTAGAGTTTCTTGGATATCAGAAATACAGGGCAATGTGGTATCAGAAAGGCTTGGTTTTGTTGTTTTCTTCTTTGTGGAATAAATTACTGCATTTTTGTGTTCTGACATTATGTATGGCTTGGTGTTTCTGCAAAAATATCTTTGTATTAATACTAGTTATAGTATTTAATAGTGTAAATTACTATTGATTTCTGGGGTCTCTGCCATTCCAGCTCCATGAAATGTGTGGAGTGCATGTTAGATGGATTTCTGTAACAGACTTTAAAATTAGGGCATTATTAATTGTATTACAGAGTTACTAAAGTTCTGTCCTTAGTGACATCTCTTCGTTGCAAAAGCACAGAGTAAAAAGGATGATCAATACTCCAAAGAGTTCATAGTCTGAATATTCAAACACTGCTGCAAAGTGTTTGGTATAGAATTTGAAACTTAACTGTCAGTACTGTCATATTAACATCATAGTTTAGGAATATGCAAGAGCTAAGTTTTCAGATTATATGTTAGAAATGGGGATAAAAGTATGTTTGACTGGTTAGACCCTGATTTTCTATTTTTGATCAAATTATGCACTCAGAAAAGGCCAACTGCAGGTGGTGCTGTGCCTCTATTTCTGACTAAATAGCATTGCATTCACATTAGTTGTGCCTTTATTTGTGTATAGAAAACCAGTAATATGTGTTAGTATAAATTTGCTACATTTGTTACTGAGGGTGAGTGTTAGAATGTTATAAATCCTGGTTATAGATGCTCTTTTTATTGAATGTGTGTGCCCAGTTCATGTTGAATTTTGGAAGTGTTTTAAAATAGTATTTTAATTTTTTTTCCTCTTCTAGATCCGAGGATTTTTATCCAGATTTGATAATGTTCTTCCAGTTAGCCTGGCATTTGACAAGTGCACAGCCTGCTCAGCCAAGGTCAGTCTGAGGTTTGTCTGTGCTTCATTTTGCATGTCTTGCTCTGGGTCAGTGTTGGGGTACAGAGCACTGCTTTGTGTTTGACATTTTCTCTGACTTCCTTGGTCACTGGAATCTCTTCTCACTTCAATAAAGTTATTTGCCCTCATACCCTTCTTTTCCTGCTGTTTTCCAAGTTTGACATCACCTGTTAGGATGCTGTTTCAGTGTAAATGTTGTAGTTGGCTGAAGAATCCAAGCAGAGATTAAGTCTGAAACATTTCTGAAAGGTTTGTCACATAGATACTGTCATTATCTTTTAGCTTTGTAGGAAGGAATAAGATGGTACTGTTTAAGAAATTCTTTCTGATGTCTGATAAATAAATACAACTTTTTAGCTTTCTGGAACTTAGACAGCTCTGTGTGTTTCTAAAGGTATTAAAGTTCTGTTTTGTGATACACATCAGACATATGAAGAACAACTGAGAAAAAAATAACTGCTTCTTAACTGAACAGCCTGTTCATGTTGATGCTGGTGTTGGCAGTGCTGAGTCCCCTCCCAGTTTACAGCTGTTCTTGGCCCTGCTGTGTCCTGCCAGAACACTGGGCAGCACTTGGATTGTCTTCCTGTGCCGTGGCCTTGGAAAGTTGGCTCTGGCACATTTTCATGGCCCTGTAGTGCATGTCCAGGAAGTGTTGCCTGTGTGTCTCCATAGGAGGATGCAGAGGGTTTGGCTCATGGTTTGGGCTGCCTGTGAGTGCCATTGGTTTGGGTCACTTTTGTGCACCATGAGACTGACTGAGAAGTTCCTTCTGTTCTTTTTGGTGCACTTCCCTTCTTTCAAGCAGCATCACAAACTCCTGGGCACTGTCACTTTTTTGAGAGCTTGCACAATATTTTCTTCTACAGTATTCCTTTTATTCCGCTAGGCTATCTGGGTTCATTTGACAAGTTTTGAAGGACACTTAATGTGCATTTTCTCCTCAAAAGTTGAAGCTCTAAACTTTCTTTCTAAAAACAGCAGTTTTATCTACCTTCTTGAATAACTAAAAGCTCAGCAGTAGCTAAAACTTGATGGTGGAACTTGTGGAATTAAACTGTTAGAATAAGCTTTTTTTCTTTTTTCTTCTTATTTGCTCTTTCTCTCCAATCCAAGACATACTGATAACATAAAAACAATAAAAATGCACACCTATGTAGATAAATGCAGGTATCAATTTTTTGTTAGCAAATACTTTCCTCTTGGAGGTCATTTTAAGAGAACCAAGTTTTGCACAAACAGACTTGATGATTCAATAAAAACTGACTTGGATTTTAGCAGCTGTGCTATTCCCAGAGAGATCACTTTTCATGTGGTTTGGGTATTAAATTACTCCTGTGCTGAAAAGGTTGCTTCATTGGTTCATGTATTTCCTTACAGTAGAAAAACAGCCTTTGTTTACTTTGCTAACTTTCTATTTATTAGCACAAGAGTATGTCACCCTGCATTATGTGGAAATCTGATGCTAATGCTTTGAAATTGCAAATCCACTTACAATTTAATTGTAGTCTGTATGCTGGTTTGTTGTATGAGGGTTGTTTTGTTTTGTTTTTCTAATACAGTAATTTAGCATAATTCCATCCTTTTCTATGTCAGATTTACTGTAGATTCAGACTTTTAGCACAGAAGTGGCTTTCCTGATATAATTGAATTTTCTGGCACCATATTAATTTTCTTATGTCAGCATTCTCTTTCTCTTGCCACTCTGTAACTCTTAAAACATCAGACTAATCTATCAGGAGTTTTAAAAAAATTCCAGTACATTCTTAAGCCATCCAGTCCAGCTGGATGACTTAGGACAAGCTGCTAATGATCTGCATCTTTAGAGATTAGAGTCCTTTTCAGGTAGAGTCAGGATCATTACTTCATTTCTCTGGGTTTGACACTGAGGAGACCAACAGCCAGCTCTTCCCCGCTCAGCCCTGTCCTGGCCAGGCTGCATGCCAGACAAGCTTCCCACAGACAATTGCTCAGGAATTTTAGGATGGTCACAGCAGGAAATCATCCTATTTTTATTCTGGGCCAGATTTTCCCTGTATGATTTCCCCTGTTGTCCTACTCTGGTTCTGCAGAAGTTTGTGCTGGACTGTGAAATATCCCCTGTCAGAGCTGAGGGCACTGCCCTGCCAGGGGAGCTCTGAGGAGCAGGGAAAGCTCTTTGGTGCCCAACTTGTTCTGGCACTGAAAAGGAAGAGCCCAGAGTTCTTTGGTATGGATATTTGTTTGTAACTGCTGCTTTACTTACAGAATGTGAATATTAAGCTTATTACTGTCCTAATTAAGCTGTCTCTTTACCCTCATGGGAGCAAATTCTCCTAATATTATGGTGAGAAGCATTGCAATTCCTTACAAAAGCAGAGCAGTCCCGATCCTGTGCTGCCAGACCCTTGCTAGACAACTGGCTAAAGCCTTGACATGAATGTGAAAACATGTATGTATTGTAATGCAAAACTGCCCGTGGTTATATTTTAATGAGGGTAATGAGAATTTCCATGTTATTGCTCCCCTTGTGCATCATGGAAGGAAGGAGGAGCCTTGTAGAGTCAGAGTGTAACGTCATTAGGAATAATTGCTACCCCCCAGCTTGGACAAAGATGCCCCCTCTGGTTTTGCATGTATCTCACATCTCCTCCTGCATTAGGGTTTGTCAGCCATGTGTGCAAAGCTGCCTTGTTTTCCTTAAAGACACTTCTCTCCTCCCCCTACTACAATCATTCTTGTGTCATTATCTCCTCTGTGAAAATTAAAGAATCAGTGTAAGTATCTCTACTAATTTTTGAGTTCTTTCTCAATTTCCCATTCAGTGTGCTGAAAACTGGGGCTGTTGCTGCAGTTTTTTAGCCACTGAGTAATCTCCCTGATTTAGCATTACATGTTTCTCAGTTTCATTGCATTTCAGGAAGGGACAGGCACTGGGATCAGGGATGGTATTCCAGGCATTATGTTACAGTTTCTGCTTTCAGTCAAGAAACTCTCCCTTATCCTTGCAGATGTTTTCCCTTTTTAACATCCCAGGAACACATTAAGCACTTCTGCTGTGACATTTGCTAAGTGTCTGAGTTGTGTAAGTTATTCATGAGGGTTTCACTTTGGAAATCTCTCATCATGTAGACTTAACAATACTCCCATTGTTCTCATCTGCTGACTGCTGTGCATGCACTTTTCCTTCAAACTGTTCTGCTCAGTTATGACAGTGGCCTGCAATAATCAGTAACTTACTGGTGTTTTCCAGTTGAAATAATTTTAATTTTGATTCCAGCAAGTCCCTTCATATTGCCCCAGCTGCACTGAGAAAAACACTCCTATTTGCTTTTTCCCAGTAGTAGTTTATTGTACAATCTGTCAGTGAAACTCTTGAATCATTTTATAATCTGCATTACTCAATCCAAGTATTGTGTTGATGTCAGAGATGCAAAAATCACAGGAGGGGAAAAAAAAGCCTTGGTCTTGTATTAAAAAAAGCCAACTCTTGCAGAACTTGCAGAAATGATGAAGGAAATTAAAAGAAATGTTTGTCCTTTGAATGAACATTTTGAAAATTTAAAAGAATGTTTTAAAAGTTTTTTCTGTAGGTGTGCTGTAACATGGGATCTGTGTAACCAAGTCCATTTATAATTTTCCTTATTTCCTGAATTTACATGTTTTCCCATTTGGCTCTTCCATTTACAGTGCAACCTCTGTATTAATATTGGGTAGATTTGACTCAGCCTTGAAGAATGTGTCATAGATACACCTCAGCATATTTTCAGCCTTTCTTATTTAAATCTAGTGCTTTGCTTACTCCTAAGCTGGCATAGAAATTTGCTTTATGGTAAGTGAGTTATAGAAATTTATCACTTTTGCTTTTCCTCTTTGAAAAATGTCCTTTTAACTGGGGAAGCAGGAGGCAAGATTATCTTGCCCATTACTTTTGAAATACAAGGAAGCCTTTACTTCTCTGGAAATAAATTTTAAGCTCAGTGAGAGAATTGAAATAATGTGTCTTTTCAAAATTAGTCACGGTGAGGATGGTTTTGCTGCTCATTGCCTGAAAGTTGTGCATTCTTCAAAATAATGCCTGGTCTTACTATTTTAAAAATACTTAATTTTTACAATAAAGTCAACAAAGTATAATGCAGATTATCCCAAGTGGAAGGATACTAACAGAACAAAGCAGTGATGGGGACTAAGAATGCCACATCTCACACAAAGAAATTATGACCGTGGCAATGTGACCATTGTGGTGGAATTTTGTTCCCTTAGAGGACAGCAAATGTGATAAAGAACCTCAGAAATCTAAAAAGTTACATTAACTTTAAACATTACCCTGTTCTATGACTAGAGAGAAGGGTGTTGATGCTGTACAGACAGGAGGGGAGATCATTGACAAATGGAACATTATGCATATAATGGAACAATAACAGCACTGAATCTAATAGGGTAGGAGAGAGCTCATTATCTCTTTTCTGTATCTGAGTAAAAAATCCGTGGTTTTAATGAAGTATGTGTAGGTGAGTGGGGAAGTTACTCCTTGCCTAGTTCATGGTGATGGCAGGGAGCATTGTGGCTAATCCCACATGTAGCAGTGCTGAATAACTTCCCTGGCCCAGAACAGCTTCAGAGGACAGACAGGCTGTGAAAGGAAGGGACATGCAGAAAGATGGAACATATTTATGTTTAATTCCCAGAATCCCAGACTATTCTGAGTTGGAAGGGACCCACAAGGATCATCGAGTCCAACTCTTAAGTCAATGGCCCACACAGGGGATTGAACCCGTGACCTTGGCATTATTTACAACCAAGTTTTAACCAACTGAGCTACATCTCAGGGTCTGAAATCATGCCCTTTGCCAAAACTGAGCAAGCAGCAGACTGCCCTGTGTTGACTCTGCTGTGGCTGGATTGGGAGCTGGAAACCATGGATGTTTTGCAGCAGCTCTTCAGAGCTGGTGGATGCAGGTTGATTGATGTTTAATGGATAACACAGGTTGTTAACACCAAACAGCCTCCCAGTGTCAACAGATGCTTCATTTTAAAAGTGGAGCAAAACTTTTAAGTACCATATTATGGTACTGAAAAGAAATAAGGCTATTTGAAAACTCAGGCAGCTCATAAGAAGGGTATTTCAAAGCTTTAACCAGTTTACTTGTCCTCCTCTGCTCCTCCAGACATGATGATGTTGGGCATCTTTAATGCACAATTACTCTTAGCCATTCCATTGTGTCTTTGTTTCAACTTCTAACATATCTGTGAAATCACTTCTGAATCAATTTATTGCTATGTTTTCTTCAATTAAGCATAAAAGTATTCAGGAGAATTTTTGTTTTTTTCTCTTTTTGACTACTCTCTTATTCTCAGTTGTAGTTTAGTTGGAGTTACAGCAGGGACTACTTTCTTGCTGTTATTACTTACTGTTTCTTTTGAGGAGAAGAAACTGTGCTTCACAGGAAATCGGTGAGACGTTATTCCCTCTCAGCTTATGTTGTTAGGATGTTGATCTGTATTAACTGACATGGTTTATACAAAGTGAAAGATCAGTTTGTGTCTTGTGAGACTAAACCACCCACCCAAATATTACCACGTGGGTGAGGATCTGGTTTGTGTTCAGGGCCCTGAGAGGACCTTCAGGAGAGGTCAATCTCTCTGGAGGTGGCAGCTGGGCGGGCAATGTCCAGGAGCTTGTTTTGAGTGTGGATGTTTACAACTGTCTTTAAATGTTGGAAGCTGGAGGTTTGTGTCTTTCATATATTGCTGAGCAAACCCAGTTTTTATTACCCAGCCCCCAATCCAGAGATAATTGTCTTTATTCTCTCCAATCACCTTGTTTCATCAGGTAAGACCTCTCTGCTTGCCAGATCCAACCATTACCAT
>JAOXXN010000175.1:2431793-2445964 GCA_026770055.1 Myrmophylax atrothorax | reverse complement strand
ACCCCCACCTGGCCAGAACTTCCCTTCAGGTAGTTCTAGACAGTGCTGAGGTCACCTCTGAGCCTCCTCTTCTCCAGACTAAACAATAACGTAGGAGTGATAAAAAATAACCAGTTCCATAGTTAAACCCTCAATTTGGTTCCAAGGTTAGCCTATTTGTGCCTGAGAAAATAAGGATTGGTTACCACTTATCACTTCAGTGGTAATTTTTCCTTAGCAGTGACTTCTCTCAGTTAGTTGAAGTCAAACTGGGTGGAAAGTCATGTTCTTGTTAATGAAAGCTGTGTCTGACCTCATGAGGAGACCTCAAAAAAGTCTATGATGTTATGCATAGAATAAAAAATTTGCCCAGAGAAAAGGGTCTAATTTGTGAGTTTAGAGAGCATAACATTTTAAAATAAGTTTTAGGATGAGCTTCTGTTTCTTTGGTCTCTCAACATCTAAAACCCCCCCTCTAGGTATTAACTAATTACCATGCTTTAAATTAGTGATGAGTTCCATTCTATAAGGATTGTCTAGGACACTGAAACTATTTATATATAATATTTCATGAAGCAAAAGCTGCTTGTGAGTTACTGAGTTTGTTGTTATTTTCGTATACTTTTTATTCTGCAGGTCTGATGATGATTTTTAGCCCTTTAATTGTTCCACAGTGACCTTAAAATAATGCAGTTTCACTGGATAAATATGAATGGTTGGTAAGGGCAAAATGCTTGACTTTGAAATCTAACAACGTACTCTTTAAATTAGGTTGAGCTGCAAGCACTGGTAGGAAGGGAAATTCATGGCTAAAATGTGATAAGGATCTAATCACAGATCTGATTTTGCAATCTGTGTGTAGCAGTTGTGCTGAATCTCTCTGTCTGAAGGTTTACGTGCAATATCTGATCCCTGAGGTGTCAAATCTCACAAAATGGCTACTGAATGGCACTGACTGTCTGAGACAATAAGTGAATTGACTCTATTCCAGTTAAAACACAAAATTAAACATAAAACTAGTCTAACTGGAATGAACTTAAAGCCGTGAGCTTATGGAAATAAATTTGAGAAATACTCTGTATATGCAAGCACATCAGTACTTTGCCATCTTAAAATATGGGCTCTGTATTTACTATACACAAAATAAAGTTTTGTAATTGTAAAGCACTGACTGAAGGCTGCCAGGTAGTGAATTTGATCCCCTGCAAGTCAAGTGTGAAATGAAGTAGGTTAATCAATAAATGTAAAAAATACATGATAAAGGAAAAAAACCAAACTGTGATTTAGATGGAGATAAATGCTAAGATGTGTATTTATTTTTTTTGTAGCTAAAGAAAGAAAGTCACAGAAATGGAGAAGGGATGCACAAGTAAACCTGTAAAGAATTAAGTAATCACCTTCCAGCCTCTCAAGGGGATAGGGGTTAAGAGATACAGTTTAAAAAGTCTTTATGTTGGTGGAAAGTTTATTTGTCTGGTGTGTACTGAGACAGGGTGCCAACAACAGCAAACCCAAAATGTAAGTTAGAAAGACAAAAATACTACTGGAAGAGAATATGAAGGCATAACAAATCTAGTTAGAGTTATTACAGTGCAGCAGCTGGTTTTGCTAATGTTTCTTGGTTATTTAAAAAAAATCCTCTAAGTTCTAATTTCCTTTGTCTTCTTACTTTGAGTAACTGCAGTATGTGAAGTTTACTGGGCTATGACTCATTCTTCCCACAAATACTATTTCTTTGAAAAGCCCTTGTAAAAACATGCAGTTTGTATTAGTTGCCTTAGCTGGCAATTGTGGAGGCTTTTTTCTTCCCGGGTGAGTAATTTATCTGTACTAATTTCTGGATGTGCCTCTGCCACACACTGTGCATGTGAGAGCAGGGGGGCTGCAGTGCTGACCTGCGAGGGCTGAGCTCACAGCTCTGAAAGGCTGCACTTGGCTGGGAGAGTGTGCCAAGCCCTGAGACCAGTTTAATCTCTTGCTCCACAAGCAGTGATCTTGTATCTGACAGATACGATACCTTGTGAATGTTTGCAGGGACAGGCAGTCATGAAATTGAGGCCTGAATTTAATTCTTAGTAGTTTTGAAAAGGATAATGAACAAAGAAGACAAAAATGCAAAATCAGATGTTATTTCTGGCCTCCGAAAGAAATGTCCTTGCATGAGTTTGGTTCCCTCTAAGAAATATGGAAGCTACATGACTGAGGTTCATTCAGCTGAAGAATTAAAGCATCTGTATTGTATGTGAGTGCCGGGGAGTCTGTTTTAGCTGTTCCTCTCTGGGCAGCCCTGGCAGCATTCTAAGGAACAGCCCTGGCTGTGGATTCTCTTGCTGCTTCCACAATGCTTTGCATTTTCTCTGCTGCCCCAATGGAACAGGCAAACTCCTGAGAGAGAATTGGGTCCTGAATTCCATATCCTTTCTGAGTTTGTCCAACTGTGCCAGCACACATCCATCATCCATCCCAGCAGCAGGCATAGAGATGGAGATGGAGATGAGATGGAGATGGAGATGGAGATGGAGATGGAGATGGGCAGCATTGTCCTTCCCTCCCCGAGGGAGGGTGGGGAGGTGCCCTTTGGAGTAAGGCCAAACTAAAACACAAGTTCAGGTTTTCAGATAGGTACTGAAATACTTTAGACTCTGCCTTTCTTGGAATTTCAGGTTCTCTGTTGGCTGGGATTGTTATTTCTGCTTTCTGGATTTAATCCAGGGTTTAGTATTTCTATCAAATTGTTTAATGCATTTAATATGCAACTTAATATTGTCTAATGTATATTTAATATGTAGATTTATGCCTGCAGATTATATTTGGATTACTCAACAAAGTGAAATGTTGGTTGTAGCTGAAACATGTTAATAAAGCTCAAGCAGCTGACTGTGAATTTTCCTTTCATACAGTGGAAACTTGACATGGTTATAGGAGATTTGGCAGAAAAAAAGTAATACTGTTAAATATCATTTGAGTTAAATTGAGGTGTAAAGGTCACAGATTTTTCTGGTGAATGAGGCTGAACTTAAGCAAGGTTAGTCATAAAAAGAAGGTGTTTTTTATACTGTAGCATTAGAAACACCCTTATAAGTAATGGCTGGTGTAGGATACAATACTAGAAAAAAGTTTGTGTCTTTGGAAAACTGCTGGGATTTAAGCTTACTTATGAAAGAGAAAAATGTTGTTTTTGTGAAGAAATTTCTAAATTGAAGAATGTATATATTGATCCTTGAATCTTTTGCATTCGAAGGAGAATGATACTCCCATGAAGTGTGAAGTATGAGGTATGCAGACCCTCATTCTGATTATAAAGTGGGATATTTCTTTACTCTCTTCACTTTAAAAGAAGAGGAACAAACTTAATGGCAGAAAAAAATGCCTATAGAATAGACTGCCCTTTTAGATATGTTCTTTTAATGTGAAGGGATGGGGTAATGCAGGGAAGTGGTGACCAGCAAGCTGCAATGTTTGACTGCAGCATCAACAGCAGCTTCTCAGTCCTGATCCTTATTGCACTTCCTTTGAAAACAGAGGGGAGGTGCCCTGGTTAGCATCTCTGTTTCAGGAAGAGCATCAAGAGTACTCTAATTTCATATTTAAATATGGGATCTGATTAATACTTGAGGCATGCAAGAGAGCTATAGCATTAAGTCTGTTGTTACTATAGTAAGATGCTCTTACAGACATCACAAGACTTGTTATACAAGGAAACACAATTGCTTTGGATTAGAGAAGTTGCCAAAGGCTTGAAGGATTTATAGGTGCTGCTGCTTTGAGTTATATATAACTTTATTAATTTTTTTTTGAAAACATTTAGATCTGGAATTAATGAAGCACAGTAAACGCTGATGAAAAGAGGCAGCAGCTTTGGCAGCTTTTAACTGATACTGAGCAAATGAAATGATGAATTTCATTGGAGCATTCCTCAGCTCTCCACATTGCTAGATGATTTACAGAAAATCATAAATCCAGCTTTTGCACCGAGAAATGAAGCTAATATTCTTTATGGCTGCATTAGAGTTGGTCATATTTCTTAAATGACTTATTATTCTTCTGCAAGTGGGTGGGAAATGATCTGTCATATTGTGGACAACATGGTGATGGTCTGGATCTCAGGGACAAAATATGATGAGAGGATCTGCGGAGATGTGAGGAGGAAGCACAGGGATGAGTGAGAGCAATGGTCATGTGGGTCTGAGCAAGGCAAGAATTAAGTCCTGGGAGAAGCTGTGCTGTCCTGGGGCCCCAGGGGTTGGCAAGGGCTGGAGTTCGGAGGGCTCTGGAGGTTGCTGTAGTGCCAGCTGGGCTGAGTTAGTTTGAAATGCTCTGAGTTTGAGGGGCATTGAGGAGTTTAGAAGGATTGCAAGCCCCAGGCAAAGAGGAAATGGGGAAATGGGGCTTTAGAAACAAAGTATTGAAATTGGCTTTTTTTTCTGCAGCATCTCCAAAGTGTAGTCGTGGTTACTGTAATGAGAAGGGACAATGAAATGCAAATGTGTAACAGCACTGGGATGGCCTGTGCTGCTGTAAGATCTCTTTTTATGTGAATTAGGACTTCAGTGCATATCACATCCATTTGATCATTAATCTCAGCTGTATAAAATTGGCATGACTGTAGCATTGCTTCACTAACCAGCTCAGGGGTTAGTGTGACATCCAGTGCCTTTTGCTAGACAGATGCATTCCATTCCATTATATGAAGTCTGTAGTACTGCAGAGATGTTCCAAACAATTATTACTTAAACAGCTGATTAATTGCTAATTATTTTGGGGGTTCTTAGAGTTAGCTCACTAGATATAATTTGTTCTTGCAGAATTAGTGCTATGGGTATTAATGTGAGTGTCAGTAAATCTGAATGAAAAATGAGCCACAATCAATGAGGAAAGGCTTTTAAGTTTTGAAGTGGTCTTACAACATTTGTTTCTTACAAGCAATACTATAAAAAGAAAATACGTAATGGCAGAAAATTGTTCTTGAGTTCCCTTTGACTCTCTCTCTTCAATGTGACTCAGGAATTTAGTTATGTAAAAATATGACTAAGTCCCCTTTGCCTTTGAGGTATAGACCTGGATGAGATCCAGTGTGAGATTGGATTTCAGTAAATTGGAGAAGTTCTTTCATAGTCTTTTTAACTTTGAATTTGCAGCAAAAGTACATCAAAAAATGGAATAGGTCATCTAACTTTTTTGTCTTCAGATAGTGTCTGATCACTGAATTAAGCTCTCAGCATCCATAAATCATTCCCCTGCAGAGCAAAACCTACAATTTTAAAATATTTTGTCTTTTGTACCTTTTGAAATATAACTCTTAGGGCTGTGGAGAGAATCCCCAGGTAGACACAGCAAAGAGGGAGAGAGTAGAAAGGAATCCAGGTGCGTGTTGTATAATCTGTTCGGGTGACATGCCGAGTGTTTGCAGGTGCTGTGAGACCTCCTGGAGCAGTGGCTGGGGGGTCATGGGGTTTAGGTAGAGTCAGTGTGGTTCTGTGTATCAGAGAGATGGGGGGCAGAAGGGGGGAATGGAAATCATCTCCTACCCATATTATATGTTAGTGGCCAGTAGGAAAAATCTGTCAGTCCACAAAAACAACAGCTGGGATTTCTCTTGTCCTGTGAGCCTTCAGCTACTTTTTCTCACTGTATCCCACCCAAAGGTATTTTTAAAACTGGATGAAGACAGCTCTTATTTTCTGCATTATACTTATATTGACACAGTCACAGATGTTATTACTGTGCAAACCACTATTATTATTATTATTTTTTTCTCTTAAGTACTTTTCTGGTTTCCCTTTTGCTGTGACAGTTTTTTCATTGTTCTTGAGAGATGGAACTATTTCATTCATGGACCACAAATGTTTTCTTCTAAGTATTTGAAATGTCCCATCCTTCTGTTGTGCTTCTCCAGTTTACTATGAAATACTCCAACCCTATTCAATCTATTTTTGTTTAAACCTTCCATTCCTGTAATTTTTTAAATGTTCTGTGTATAGCTTCAGTTTTTCAAGATGTATCATCATTTTAGCAATGAAATTCTGCTGTTTCAGTCCCTTACTTCAGTGTCATCTTTTGCTTTCTTTGTATTTCACTGTATGGCAACCCTTCCATACTTTCCCTGTTTGATTCACACCTGCTTGCAGGTCTGCTTTGTACCTTCTGTATGTTTTACTTTAGGTAGGCACCTACATGATTTGAAATAAAAATGTTAGTCTTTTCACGTTCCACATTTACAAACTTTTTTCCACCTTATTTAATGGTAAACT
This sequence comes from Myrmophylax atrothorax, assembly GCA_026770055.1. Classification (NCBI taxonomy): domain Eukaryota; kingdom Metazoa; phylum Chordata; class Aves; order Passeriformes; family Thamnophilidae; genus Myrmophylax; species Myrmophylax atrothorax. The sequence continues at coordinate 2,439,734 of JAOXXN010000175.1, read as the reverse complement.
CTCAGAATAAATGGTTGTAGATTCCTATTATTTTTGTATTTTATTGTGATAGTAGCTGTAAGTGGACATAGAAATGCTTCTAAACAATTTATTTTTCCATAATGGACTTGGTTTTTCACCAGAATGTCATAAAAAAAATTGCTATTTATTAATGCTTCTTTCTTGCACTTCTGAGCACATTTTTATGTTAAAAAAATCACAACTTTTTTTCCGTCTTTCACAGTAATCTGGGTCATTAATGTGGCATTTATTCTATTTATGTTTGCAGACACTTTCATTTTAAAGAACTACTAGAAAATTTAATGAAATGCATCAGTAATACTGTGGTGCTGTTAACTGGTTGGTATTTAAATTTTTTTGTTTCTAAATCTATTCTTACCTTTAGAGGCCTGCCCTGGTGTTTGATTGTTCCTGAAGCTGCTCAGTCTGTCAGATGGCAGACACTGTTCCTGCTGCCTCAGCTCTGCCCTGTTCTGCCTGGAAACTCAATTTAGGAGTCTGGTTGATTTTCCATTCCTCTTGTACAAACATGCACCTTCCAATACTTGCATTCACATTGAGCAATAAGAAATTGTCAGTACCTGTTTTTCTTGCCTGTTAAGTATCAGGTGTAATTTAACAGTTAATTTGGGCAAATGTTTTTTCAGCCCATTGTCCCCTGTCAGCAACCTTCATCCCCCAGGTGTGCCTGCAGTGTTATTCTAATAGACACTTCTTGCCAAGGCCTGTTACCTCCTAGATTATGACAATTAAACATCAAAAGTTACATTTTAAACACCAATATTTGTACTTAAAAAATTTCTTTTAAAATCTTTTTTTTTTTCCTCTAGCTCTTCATGCCCAAGACTCATATTGGAAATAATGCAATTTCCTGGAAATTTAAGGCTATCCACACAACAAACTTATGGCCTAAGATGCAGAGCAGCCTCTGGCTTTTGAAAAAAATGTTATATATATTTTATCAGAAATAGATGTCTGCCCTCATTAGTGTTGAGTTCAGACATGGGCCCATACATGTTCTGTCAGGATTTCTGTACTTTATATTTGCATGTGCCCTCTAAATTATGCTGCTATTTCACCCAAATTCCATGAAGAGAGTGTGTAACACAGGAAAAAGCTGGACTAAACCTCTGTATTGCAATGTGGAGTCTTTTGAATTCAAACTGTTGTTGGGCTCTTCGCTTTCATGTTCTTTTGTTACAAGACATCACTAACAATTCCCAAATATATTCTCACCCACACACACAAGATGAGAAGGAGCCCCTTCTGTTGCCATTCCACCCCAACTCCCGTCTCTCACAGCTTATACAGGGACAGCCAAGGAAGTGAAATACCAGGGGGAAGTTTGGCATCGTTGTTCTCACCATTGACTCATTTCAAGTCAAGTTTTATCTCTGGCAATCGAGTGTCTGTTCACGGACAATACTGCAAGTTCTTAGAATTACAACCATATCGAGCCATGAACCAAGTTTTCCCTGGCTCAGCAGTGACCAAAGCTGCCAGTGGATCTGAATTTTATGTGTTGTTTTGTTCTGTTGAGATCCACTGTTCACTCTGAGATCATCAAAACTTGCTGCAACTGGGGTTCAATATTAGATTTTAATCATTATTTCAGAGAATGTGAATTCTCATTATGGAACGCCAATGACTTCATAGCTGAAGTTGTTCTTCTTGAAATTTTACAATTAAATTAGATTTTCTCCCAGTATATTAGTAATTTTAGCAGAACAGTCTAAACCAAAATGAAGTCAGATGTTCTTCATGGAAATAGGGAAGTCCAGACAATGGGTATTGTATTTAGGTTACAAGACTTGTGGTCTTTTTTTTTATTTTCATTGTTTACATTGTAGGGAAGTCTTTGCTCATTTTAAGGAATAAGGCTATTATTTTAAAAACATTTTTTTGAAGTTTGTATCCAAAAATATTTCTCTTGAATTGTATAAAACATAAGGTCTTCTGGAAACCCATTGCCCTTGTGAATGGACTCCTGGTGACTGAGGAATTTGTGTGACTCCCCTAAAAAACATTTGCAAACATTCCACAAATAAACAATGCATTGATTTGGGGGGACACTTTATAATTATTTGTTCTCCAAAGTTCATTTCGATATGGGATGTTTTAATTTTTAACTTAATTATTCTGAGAATTCTCCTGTGGCAGCAGAGAGAGCAGAACTTTAGAGCATGAGCCAGTGCTGCTCCCATTACCGAGGGCAGATCCAGAACTGAGTAGGATATTTCATTGACTTCCCTGAGTTCTGGGAGAAGAGTTGGAATAGTTCAGTGACATAGGCCAGCTGCTTTCTACTTCTTTTTGCATTTTGCAATTGTTTTGGCAGTTCTGATCTCATTTCCTCAATTAGTTTTTCCTTCTCTGTCTTTCATTAATAAATTTCACATGTGGTTTTCTTTTGTTTTCTTTTTCTTCTTTCAGGGCTGTTTTTGATGAATAGTTGACTATAATCACAGCTACATTGGATTTGGCTTTTTCTGCCCTGGGTGTAAAACATTGCAAGTGTCAATTCTTATTTTATTGGCACAATAAGCCGATGCCTCACTGAATGTACACAGAGCAGCTCTTGGTGCAGCAGAAACCCTGATGTTGGTGTTGCAGAAGAGGTTTATTTGCAATATTGGGGGTAGGGGGGACTTAACATCATTGGATTGCTCCATGTCCCAAGGGAATGGGAACAGGAATAGCAGTTGAATGCCCATGAAAGCTCTCACTGTTGCTTTTGGACAAGATTTACTTTCTACTGCTCAATCTGTAAGCAGTCCAGGAGTCCTGTTATCACCAGAAGTACAGCTTTGATTTCAGTTCATGTTCAGTTGCTTCAGTCCTTTTGCTGATTTTGATTCATGTCGATGATATTTCGTTCACCCTGAGTGAGCTCACAGGGAAAATGGTAACGTGTAGGACCTGAGTAATGTTGAACTATGAGCCAGTTGCCTGGGATTTCAGACAGACATTTCAGCCTTAATTTCCACTCTCTGAAACCTCTGTGTGTGTCAGTTAGGTTCTCAAGTTTTCCCCCTAGTCCTTGAATCCCTTGGGTAGGAAGGTGGCAGTGCTGTGCCCCCTGGGCATGCAGCAGAGCAGCTGTGCTGGGGGCAGGAGGGGCTGAATAGAGGGAACTGAAACACCTTCTTGGATCTGCCCATGAGTAGCACAAATGCAGACATGGACAGTATTGACATGAGCACAAGGTGGAGACTGCTCAGGTTTTGTAGGTCCTCTCTCATTCCAGGGAGCCTGGGCAGACTTCCAGAGGTTCCTGCTGTCAGACAATTATGAATCAGGAAAATACAGACCAAAGATAGAGTGATCTCCTTCCAACTTTGCAGGAGTATGAAGTCACTCTGTGAGAAACCAGACCACTTTGTGGTTCTCCAGAACAGCACAGGGACAGATCAGAGTTGACAGACCCTGCTCTGATGTTCGGGGGCTCAGGAAGGGAAGTGGATGCTGTGGAGCAACACTGCTCTCTGGGTTTTGCTCACTGTCACAAACATGCTCACAAAGATTCCCTATTTTTTTTTCTCTAAATCAGTACTTTTAACTCTGACAGAGTGATTTATGTCATGGTTCAGCACTGGCTTGGCCTCAGCAGAAAGATCAAAGAAAGAAATGGATGTAAGCATTAGAGCACCAATAAGTAGCTGTACAAGGTGGGGTCTTGTGGGTTGTTTTTAGAAGATGAAATGAAGCTGGTTTAGTGTAAGTTCAGTCTTGACTGGACACTGATTTCTAATTAATTGATGGATTTTACAAAAGTGTTATTTCATAACATAGAAAACATTTGCAGAACATAGATATGTTTACTGTAAAGGAGCTGAGGAACAACTTTCTCTGTGTATTTCTCCACTCTGAGGTTTCTACAAAACTCAGAGGCAAAAAGAGGGTCATTGAAAAGCAGAGTCTCTTACTGCTTTAATGCTCTATTAAAAGTGGTATTTGTACTTCTTAGTTGCTAAAGAATAATTTTTCTTTTGGGGATTTAGAAATACTCAACAGTGCACTGGGTCTGACTGCCCCAGGTACCAGGTGATGTTATCCCAGCTCATGGAGTGATGCTGTCAAGTGGTCCAGGGCCTGTTCCCACACAGCAGGGACAAGTCCAAAGACAAGGAAGTGGAGCTTACTCAAGATGGGAAATCTCACTTCCTCTCTGCTGACTTGGAGATGAGTTGGGGAAAACTGATGTTGCTAAGTAGTGTGTCAGCAGTGCCAAAGGAATTGTAGTAGTAGGGAGAAAACCTGGACAAAACTTGGGAGTCACTTACATTGATAGTGCAACACTGAAACTGAGGATCTCTTCAATGTTCACTTGCAGCAATTATATTTTCCTCAACTGCATCTTAAAACCATGCACCCACTGCTCTGAAATATTTTGTGTGCAGTTTTGAAAACTTTAGAATTTTATTATGTAACTCTCCAGATATTTCCCCCCCCCCTCAAAATGCCAGCAAAGAGATTCCTTCATGCGAAACCATTCCACACTTCAGTCAAAAGTGAATTATCACAGAGAAAGCAGCATATTCCCATGGTGTTTTCCTCTAGGTTCTTCACAATACAAAATGAATGTGCAGCCTCTGTTTGGAATAATTAGCTGTGGTTTACTGGGGGAATTTTGGTACTTTCATGTTGTACTCGCTTTTGATCCAAATTTCCCTGCTCTGCCTTGTTTAATTCTGGCCATCTGGATTAAAAGACTCTCTTAATCTTAAATACAGATTGTAACTCTTTCTTTGGAGTACACTGCCATAAAACTCTGGCAGGTTTCCAGCTTTCTGCATTAAAGCTTTCTTTATTATGGTTTGTCAGCCATTAAAAGATCATTATGTACAAAGGGTACTTGATTATAATTTGCTGGAGCTGAGAATCAGTTACAGCAGGAACCCAGTGCTGTAATTAAAATAGAGCATGTTTGTACCTGCTGGGATCTTCTGACAGCTGTTGAGAGGGAGCAGAAAACCCAGTTGAAAGACAGCAATTTCTGCTAAGAAGACACTCTAATCTGACAGTGTTTGTGCTGTGCTGTGGAGGTGTGACTTTGTGTGTAATAGCTGTGTTTGAACTCAAATTCCTTGTTGTGACAGGGATAAAAGGGCAGTTTCATTTGCTGTAAATCTTCTCACATCTTTTATTTTTCTTTTGGGTTCAGAAAAGAATGTACATTTCTGTTAGAAAAGGAGCAGTTGGGGATCCTTGAATCCTCTCCAAGTTTTGTTCCTGCTCTCATGTGGTTTTTGTCAGATTTTGTCAATCTCTTTTATTGTTTTTTTTCCACCTGTGAAGTTTTGAAAAAATCTGAGAAAACTACTAGCTTGAAAAATATTTAAAAAGTGAGTTTTTCGTAGGTGTTTGTGTCATTTACATCTGTATTTTTGCTGTTGTGGAGTTACAAGAAGTGTAAGTTTGTGTTGGCTGCACAGTTGAACTGTTCTGGACAAGGACCAGCATGACACAGCTGATGGTGTGATGGATTCTCAGCAGTTTGTCATTGATAGCCCCAGGTATATACATGAGAACTTCAATCAACTTCAGAAAATATTTCTCTATAACACTGAAGTTGTGTAGCAGCTTTGCAGTGGGTTTTTTCCCCTCACTTGTATCTGCCCTAACACTCCATCTTTGAGATGCCTTTTAGAAAATCCTCACCTAGAAAAGGTCTCTGGGAACTGAATCTGTGGATGTTTGCTGAGATGAAGCTGATTAATAAAATAATTTCACTTCAAATTTTACGAGCATCTGTTTGACTGAAAACAATTTTCTGCCACAGCTGAAAACTAGAGATGCAAACACTAAGTGTGCAACAAATTCAAGTCTTGTAATTAACTATCAGTCCGTGGGGAATTGTTCATATAAGTAGGTCAGAAATTTGCTTTTTAATCTCTCTCAAGTTAATCTCAAATTGGAACTTTCAAATGAGGGGAATAGACTGTGCCTGATGGACTGAAACAGATTTTAGATGTAGGCTATGGACTAAGGGAAAAAAAAATCCAGGAAAAGTTGCAGAATTTAAATGCTCTTTCCCAAAACCTAATCAGAATTGTTGATGTAATCAGGAGTTTTCAGTCTCACCAAACAGGTGAGGAGTACAGACTAATAGATCCTGTACCTCATAGCCCTGTCTTTACTCAGCAGTGAACCCTGATGTTCTGGTGAGCAAACAATTAAGATATGCAAGTCCTTGGAGGATAATTTAAATAACTTGGAAATTCAGAGTTACCTGAAAAATCCTGTCTCCTTTCAGACAAATCTTTTCTTTTTTACAAGGGTCTTTTTTTTAATACCTTTGTTGGTTTCAGAAAAAGTGTGGATCTGATCTTCTCAGTGGCAAGTCCTTGCACTGCCCTTGCCAATAGTTTATTTCATAAGTATTCAGTTCAGTTTTCTTTTTACATGTGTAAAATAACAGTTTGACAAGTGGTAAATTATATACAGTGAAGAAAAAAAGGCTTGTGGGTTTTTTTTTTTGAGTAAAAATATGTATTTTATGAAATAATCCTTTCATTGAAGTGAATAATTAAAATAAATAAGACCTTAAAAGACATTGCACAGTAATTATGTAACTTTTAGGAAAGAAGAGTTCATGGTCATGAAGTATTTTCACTTTACTGGATTTTTCTTGGAAAAGTTCAGTGTCATGTGATGATGTAGCACAGTTTGTGAGAGTAGTTTGCTGGTACGAAATCCAACTATCAGAAGGTGATTTCCAAAGACAAGATGTTTATCAGCTCTGTCTTGTGGACTAGAGCAAAACAGTTCTTATTTCAAGTTTGTGTCTGGTCCTGCAGGGTGACTCCACAGTGGGAATTCCTACAGGGTGACTGGTGCGTGGCCCAGGAGGGATTCATGGTTGGAGAAAGAAAATTGCTTATATGACTCCATAGCCAATAACCTGTTAGAACTCTGAGTAAAACCAGCTGGAGCTGTTCCCAGCTCAGGAAATACTGGGCATGGCTGGGCACTGTGTGCTCCATGCAAGGATTCTTCAGCCCCTCCCCAGGAATCAGTGCACCTTGGGCATTAAGACAAGCTTTCCTCCCTCTTGCCCAGCCCTCTTCACTTGGCAGTGTGTTTGAGAGTATCAGATGCAGAGAACACGGGGAGAGCCCTCTCATTAAGGCAGGAGTTGTAACACACAGTCTGCTGGGGTTTGATATTTTTGAACATCTAAGAACTTGACCCACATCTGAAAATTCCTGATTTTCCTGTTCTATTGAATACAAACTGAATCAAATCCTAGGTGTCCCCAGAGTGTTTATCCAACACCCAGAGACATTCTCAGGTGATGTATGTCACAGTGGCTGTGGGATAATGTGCTGTGGAGCTGCAGCTGATAACTGGACACTGGTTTAACCACAACTGCACTGCTCCTCTGCTTGTGTTCCTCAGGGCTGCACAGTGTTCTCTGGGCATGGATTTGTGCATTGCAAATGATTGGAATACACATGTCCCCCTCTGTTCTTACTAAATAAGAGATGCATTGGGATATAATTGAAGGGCAGTTTGAAATGGAAAAGTAAACTGCAGCTCATAGCACTTCCACCTGTTTAAATATTTTAGTTTAGCTCATTTTTTGCTGGATGCAGTCTGTGCTTTGGTTCTGTACTCTGGTTTTCTGTGGTACCACTACACTCTAAGCTTTAAACAACTATATTTTTTTCAATTATTGTAAGTAGGAGATGCAGTTATAGATATTATATTCACAAATCTGCCTGACTGCTTTTACAGAATAACTAAGATCCTTAAGTTGATTTAGATACGTAATGTTACCAGATGTGCTGGTTTAAAGGTAAAGCGGCAGGAGAAACAAACCCAACACAAAAGAGATTATAAGTCAGAGTTACAATTTAGTAATATTACAATAAATGCAATGGCACAAAGAGAAATTGGGTTTAACCCCCAAACCCCAGCAGTGTAACCCAGCCCCCT
>JAOXXN010000175.1:2397857-2410693 GCA_026770055.1 Myrmophylax atrothorax | reverse complement strand
AGGGGCTGAGACACAACAGGGGATCTCCTGGGGAGGGGCTGAGACACAACAGGGGATCTGCTGGGGAGATAGAGGAACCTTCTTTTGTCACTTGGCTCCTTTCATTTTTGCCTTTGAATCACCTCATGGTGTATTTCTAAAAAAGTATTGATTGTTCTGCTGTGCCAGAGGTGTGTTTGTCAGGGTTGCAGTTTGTGGATTTTGTTTTCAGGAGATTGGAGTGGTTCAGGCAAAGAGGGACTATCTGTCTGAACTTGGGATTTCTGCTTCTCTCTGGCTTGAATCATACCCTAAACGCTATTTAAAGATTTTGGGTTTTGTATTTATTTTCCACATCCTTGACCCTAACTGGTGAGCTGGACATTTGTGTTTGCCTTGGCAAGCTCCAAACTGCTCATCCAGGGCAGGATGAAAACTCTTTTTTTCCCTTTTGTAAACAAACTGTTCCTTCAGTATTTTCCATAAGGATTTACAACACCATTTTGTGACGCTTCTAGGAATCAAGAAAATATTGTCACTCAGAGTTTTCCTTTTCCAGAGCTTGTAGCAAAGCAGAGAAATGTTTTATTTTATGTTTCCTGAGGTTGGATTTAAAGAGTTTTTTTTCAGAATGTTTTCAAATTCCAGAAATACTACATTTTTTTTCCTGAAGGGTTTCTTACAGCTCTGGGTCAATAGGCATTGTTGCCTGTCTAGAAATGGGGCTATTTGTATTTTTTATTTGTCTCCCCGGTGCCCTGAGAACAGTGCCCCATTGTCCCAGGCACTGCAGACACTGAACATACTGCTTTGTGCCCTGAAGAGTTTACAGCCTAAATAACTGCTCATGTTCGGGGGGGGGGGGAGGGTTTGATATATTTTAGGGGTCAGGATGTAGAATGAGAGGTTAACTCCTCTGGCAGTTCTGTGCCAACACACAGGTTCTGTTTGGGAGCAGAATAACTGGATTTCATGTCCCAGGGACACGGAGCTGCTGCTGCTGCCCCCTGGGGCAGGTGAGGGGCTCCCTCCTCCTCTGGGCTCCAGAAATCGCATTCCTTGTACTGGGAAGGACTGATGGTGCTCCAGAGTGTTGCAGATAATTTGGGCAAGTTTAAAATGCCCCAAGTCAGACATTTTATACATTATAAACTTGGTATTATGGTATTATTAAGTCCAACTCAAAGCTCAGTACTCAAGTTAGTCCTGAGCCCAAGCCCTGCCACGTGGAAGGAGGGGATTTGCCATGAGCTAAACCTCTGAAAAATCATAACAAGTCTTTGAAGTGCCCTTCTGTTTCTCTGGAAGAAAAAGCTTGTGGGATATTTTATGTTCTTCCCCTCAAAACTGTTCTGCATCCAAGTCCCTCAGATCTGCTCTGAATCTCCAACGTTTACCTTAGTGTGTTCACAAGGGTAATACCAGATTCCTTGATATTCTTTGAAAATATTAATTTCTTTCCCCTACTTCTTACTGAACAAGCCCAAGTCAGAAAGTAAAAGTACAATATTATTGTACTGCAGAAAAAAACCCTCTGTGTAGCTTTTCATTTTTTTAAACATAGAAAAGTTTCCATGTAACATCTTGCCTTGAAGCTGCTATTTATGAGATCTAATATTTGAGTGTAAAGTGAAGTATGGGAGAACAATTAGTTCATGAATGTCTCCAAATTTTTCTGCAGTGCTTAGTAAATTATGCTGTTTATTATAAGTTATTACTCATATTAAGAATGTGCCAATGAGTCAGCAAACCAAAACAAAATATCTGGGTTTTGGTCTTGCTAGAAATGATCCTAAACAGCAAATAGCCAAAGTGACAAATGCTGAAAAGAGTATGTTAAAAAATATCCTCAAGATGACAATTTATGGTATGTAAGTTGTTAACAGAAAAGAAAAACCCTGAGTTTTATGGAAATTTTCATTGGTGCTGATCAACAGTTCATAAAATGCCATTTATTCTTCCTTTTAAATAGTAATATGAATTTATAAAGGTATATTAAAAACATATTTCAAGTCCACAAACTAAAATTATACTTCCTTTTTGTTGCAGATCTGGGACATGAGTGATGATGAAACAATCTGAAAGCAGCTGGGTGAGGAGGAGGATGACCTGATGCAGCCCTGCCTTTTATCTCTTACCTGACAAGTTAATGATTGCTAACCCCTTCTGGCTGCTGCAGATACAAATCCAACATAAGATACAAAATATACACATTTTGACATGAATAACTTCACCTTAAAGACAGTCTGTTATGGACAGAACTCTCCATGTGTTCATTTTTATTATGTAAATAACTAAGCAGTGTGGTTATGTTTAGACTTGGTCTTCTTTTTCTTTTCCTTTTTTTTTTAGTTTCTAAATATGGCTTACATATAAAATACACTGCTTAAGTAAACTTTGGTGGTTTATTTGTCCCAGGTTTTATTTTGCTTGTCAGTGCACATGTCCAAGCAGCATGTCTTTATTCATCTTTCCCAGATTTGTGCCCCTTTTGTTGGAATCTGTTGTTAAGATTGAGCATGTTCTGCTACTGGGAATGAAACTTCCTCTTCAAAGGAGAGCAGGAGTAGGTGAGAACCCCCAGCTCCTGCTCCCACCACGTTGCTTCTGTCTCCAAGCACATATTTACAGTACAGTTGTTCCTGATGTGTCAGTGCAGGTGTTTTTCTCTGTAAAGATTCTCATCACTTCATGCTCTGGAAACAATGTGATCTGACTTATTCTGCACAGAAAAGACCAAAATACATTTGTGTCATGATTAAGCTCCCCTGAAGCTCAGAGAAGTAAAAAAAAATAATGCTTTAGGGGGTGGATCACTGATTTAGTAAAAACTTCCAGAAAAATATTTAACTGAAATAAGAAATTTGTTCTCTGACTTTGCTGTTCTTGGATATGGTCCTGCAGTACTTTACAGGTGTTAAAAAGGAGCAGTTCTGAATTTTTTTTTGGTTCATTTAAGTCTTTCAATGTTTGAATTTTTGCAGCATCAGGAGTGGTTTCAGACCTTATGGATGAGCACAAACAGTAGTTTGAGAATCCTCAAGTTTAAAAGGTAACTTGAGGAAAAGGACTTTTAAAATGTCAAAGTACATTGCTACAGAATTGCTTTTAACTTGAAATAGGTTTTAGAAGGGTATTTGAAATGCCTTTTATAGCTTTATATTGGGGGGTTTATTGGCTAATTCACTAAGAAAAAATGCAAATCACTTCATCTGCCAAGCAGTCTCTATTTCCCATATATATTATGAAAATTAATTGGCCAATCCAATTATTTTACTTCCTTAACATAAGCTATGAATACTTTTTGTAGAGAATTTCACAGCTTCTCTCTGTGCCACATCAGAAGTTCATTCAGGTCAAGGATATCTGCAACTCACATATTGTGACCACAAAAGATGATTTATTGAAACATTCTGGGGTTTGCACCAAGTGTCTAAAATAATAGCCATTATTTGTATTTATTTTAACCATCATATTCATATATTTACATGATTTTTTAATGTAGGACAGTGTCTGGTTTAATTAACTTCATTGTAATATAAAAATATATATATGAATGCAATATATTTTTGAAAGTCTGTAATGACAGCAAACTGCTTTTTGGTGGTCAGGCACTGAACACGAAGACTCAGAACATTCCATGTACGTTTTTTAAGCAGTTTGTTAAATTACATGATGAATTTGGAGCTCAGATGACTTCCCTGTTGTTATCCATGCCATTGTCCAGCTGGAGCCACGGATTGGTACCAGGGTAGTTTAAAGGGAACAATCTAGTTTATCTTTTGGAGTTGCTGACCTTGGAGTGGGAATGTCTTTGCAGAATTTGGTTATCTGAAACTTGAGAGCTGACTCTGATAAACATTAGTAATTATTCTCAATATCTGAAACTCTGCTTATTCTGTTAAGGTTCCCTTGTAGCTTTGCATTGGAATTGTGTGTTTCGGTGCAGAAGAACCCAAGGCAGGAAGGTTCAGAGCTCAGGACTGATGCAATGTTTCCTCCCCTCTGTAATTTCAGTAAGGCCCAGCTCTCCCAGGCTGAGCTGCTTCCTGTCCATGTGCTCCCCAGATGTCTCTGAGCCTCAGAAACACTTCAGTTGGACTTGCAATAACTTCCCTTGTCTAACTGCAATGTTGTTTTCTTTCTCCTTGTGGACCAGAATTGCTCTAATTTTGCTTTTACTCAATTTCTAGACATTTACTGAGTGAGAAATCGTGAGAATCCATTGAAATGAATGAAGGCACATTCACATGTATTAGCAGACAAACACATTTATTTACTGGCTTGTGTGCACTTACTGGCAGGATTTCAGCACGGTCCTCAGCTCCAGTTATTGCTGTTTAATGGAAGAAGCTGAACTTTCCCTCTCTTGATGAAGAAGGAAGGATTTTCATGGTATTTGTGCTGCTGTGACGTCAGTGAAGCCTCCAAACTCAAACTGTCACTGCAGAACCCAACAGCTACTGAGGCTCTTCAGGTGGAAAACAAACCTGTTGGGAAGAGGGAAGGAGCAGCCTCAGAGGAACCATCTCACCTTCCTAAACTATCTAACAGGAATGCATTGTGTGGCACTGGGGTGGGAACTGTGACACCCACATACCTCATCTGGGACCATTTCATAGTGTTAGGGGAAGAACACAGATCACACTGGAAAGCTGTTGACACCTCTTTTGTACTTGAGTATTAAAGAAACTCACCAAAGGATCTCCTCTGTTTTGATTTCACACTTCTGCTGACTGGAGTTTTTCTGCAGTGTCACCCCTTCAATGTGTTTCCTGGCTGAAGTTTGGAATTTGTTACGCGATTGGACCACGTTCATCGAAGTGAGAAACTTGAGGTTCTGTGTGAGAGTTTTCTCCCTTAAAGCCCTCACTTGCTCTCAGCCTTCCTTGCACAGTCTGCTGTGGCATAATCTGTCAGTCAGAAATAACTTTCCCTTGGGTCTGTGCCCTTTATGTCACTGTGCTGGTTTAAAGGTGAACCAGTGGGAGAAATGGACTCAGCTCAAGGAGAGATGACAAGTCAGAGTTACAATTTGCTAAAAGATTATAATAAATACGACTGTACACAGAAAACTGATTCTAACCCAGATGTATAACCCAGCACCCTAGAACACAAACAGAATGGTGCCCATTGGCCCCTATGCTGAGCCCCACATGGTCCCCCTGAGTGCAAAGTGAAAGGAAGGGAAACCTGTTGGTGAGGATTGTGTTGCAGTCTGGTTGAGGATGGCAGTCACAGTCCTGTCGAGGTTCTGATCCTCCTCTGGATCCCAGGAGTGGTACCCCAAGTCACCAGAGCCCAAGATCATCTGCCATCTGGTTCAGGTGGGAGCACCCAGTCCCTCCCCCAGGGCAGGGAATTCCTCACTGGGGGATCTGACTCTGGGAGTCAGGGGGGAATTTGGAATTGTTGCTGGCCCATGAGCAGAGCTGAGCCCTCAGGTGGGTGTGGAGGTGCTGATGCCTCTATCACAGCTGAGTCATTGATGTGAGGACAGAAACACTGCCCTGTCTCCCAGGGTTCTTTAACACCCAGCTTGTAGCCTGAGGGCTCAGGTGTGCCCTGGGCAGCTGCTGCAAATGGTCCATTATTAACAGTCCATCAGAAATGACAGAGTGTAGAATACACAGTTTTGCTTATACCCACATAGGGATAGACTGGTCCCAACCCCTGTGACTGGGACAGTCATGTGTGAATTGTCCTATACCATTAGATCCAACAGAATCATGGCCAGTACCGCGTTCAGCCCACAGAGAAGCTGTTCATGTAGGGTGGGTAGTTGGAGTCTAAGACCTTCAACACGAGGGCTCTGTAAGAGAGAAAAGGTACAAATTTGAACATGACACTTAGATCCATGAAAAAAGATTCCTGATGGCCCAGACATGGGGAGTGGGACTATGGGAGTTCTATTCCTAGGAAGCTGATGGTTCTCAAGAGCTAAACAGGGGTCCTGCTTCAGTAGAAGTCAACAGCACAGTAGTTGTTTTGACATGTCAGAGAACAATGTAGTGACTGCTCCAGGCCTTAAAATCCTTGAACTTGAGCTTGGAAAAATCCTTTTCCCTTACTTGTATTCTATATGGCTTTGATATTGTGTCTTCAGAGAAGTCTGGTGACATAAACTAAAGTTTCTGTTTTGTCATCTTTGATATTCTTATCCCACTTCCAGTATGTCACTGCCTGTGGCAGGGGGAGTTGGGACTAGATGAGCTTTAAGGTCCCTTCCAACCCCTTAATAGTCTATGATTCTGTTTCCTTGGATAAAATCTGGCTGTTCACCTTAAATACATGCACCAGAAGTATAAGAAAACTTTAGTAATTCTTCCATATATAAGCATTTTATTTTACTTTTTCACTTGTGCTCTCATAGAAAACTTCTACTGAAGTGGGGTTTATGTATTTCTGAACTTTGCACTGTAGAATCATAGCACTTGTTTCTCCCTCCAACAAATTCTTTCTAAATGTATGTTAATTAGTGTAATTGGAATTGCTGATGCAATCATAGAATCCTTTGGTTGGAAAAGACCTGTAAGATCATCAGGTTGCAGCATTTTCTGAGCACTGCCAAGGCCACCCTTGGCACTGACTGGCACTGCATCCTCAGGCTGCTCCGGGGCCGTGTGGGCCACGAGGAGTCACCCAACTCCCTGTCGAGTTTTCTTCCTCTTTTTCAAGCCACATCATAAACCCAATGGAATTCTGAGATGTGACTTGCAGGATTCTCCTTAAGGCCAGTAATGTGTGAGGTCACAAAGTTGCTGATACCAACTTTTCTGATGGTGATCAAGAACAACTCTGCCTGTTTCTTACAGAGTCCTGGAGAATCCATGAGGTGATTTCATATAGTTCCTGATGGAACATGGTGAACTTTACCTGACTTCCTAAGAAACAGTCTGGAAGATGAGCCTGTTACTGTTTTTTTCTGAATTTTGACATGGCTTCATTAATTCCTTTTAACTTAATTTTCAGTGCAGATGATGTGCTTATGCATATCCTGCTAAAATGAAACTTCCTTTCAAGAAGGTGTTGGGCACCTTTCCTCTCTTAGAGCACCTGGACTAATTGTTTTAAATGACAGAAATACTACACTAGAAGGACTTTGGACTGTCTGGCAGTGTGTAAGTTCCTAACCTATGAAAAACCTGCCTACCTGTCCCATTGCAGTTCCAGCTCTCCTTCCCTTGCAGCTGCCTGGACCTTTGCCAGACCTTAACAGTGTGTAAAATGACTGTGGCACAACACAGAAAATGTTTTAGGTTTAAAATTAATCTAAACTTGCCCTCCCTATTGCCACTTCAGCTTTCCAGTGTAATGATTTCTGAAAATTTCATTTCCTTACCTGTGCAGCACTTGGCAGGTGTGGAATCAAAACCTGGAACTGTTGGCATTGAGGGTCTTTTCCTCATTTTACTTTTATTGATACCCATTTGCCCAGTACCACTGACAGTACTTGGCACAGAACATCCTGTGGGGTTTTTTCTCAGTTATCCTGGGGCAAACTGCTGCTTCAGCCTGGGTTTTTTGCAGTACTGAAGTTGTGTCCTGACAACCCAATGGGCTGTGGCTCGTGCTCGTTTCTCTTCAGCACAGCCCTGACACTCAGAAATGCAGAGTCTTCACCTGGCAGGAATCTTGTCCAGGTTGTGGGGAAGTCTCTGCAGTGAGTCACTGGAGGATTGTTTTAACCTGGCCAAGGAAGTTGGCACAGGGAAGGGGAACTGAAGCTCCTCCCCAAAGGAAGAACAGCAATAAGCTCCAGTAGCAATGATGTTTAAGTACCTTAAGGTATTCCATATCTTAAAGCAGCAATTTTTGCACCTAATTCCCCAGCCCAGATGATCTCACCCCAGGATAAGCATGCAGATTGCTACTACAACCATATATAAATTAGAGTTCTGATTGCAGCCCTCAATAAAAGTATTGCCTGCCTGTTGGGACTTAACCACAGCATTTTTTTCCAATCCAGTGGGATTATTTAGAACATTCTCTGAAAAGCTTTTCAGAACTTATCAGTTATTTGTCAGAATGTTGCAAATGAAGTAGCACAGGTTCTTTCTGTTCAGTCAGGCCAGTGCTCTCTTGCCATTGTGGCTTCTTGCAGGCACTTCCTTGGGCTTAGGGATAAAAGGGATAAAAGGGGCAATCAGAAGTTCTAAAAACAAACTTGTTGTGTTTCCTGGCTGGCACAGAGCACACACTGTCTTTCCACCTCCTGTAGCAGCCTAAATGCCTGTTTCTTCTTGTTCTTTGAGTGGATGTTTATACAGGACATTGATATAAAATACAATGGGCTTTGTCTCTGGAGCTGAAGGTCAGATGCATACATGCATTTCATTTTAAATGCTAAAAAATCAAATTACTTCTTAACTAAGTATCTTAGTAAGCCAACAGGAGCATCTGCACAGGGCTGCACTGCTGCAAAGTGAAACCACAGGGTTTTAAACATTAGTCCTTGTAACTTCTTTCCCATCCAGTTACTTTCTGTTCTTACATTCCTTGGCTGTGAATTACTGCTTCAGTTGCCTTTGAGCATCCAAAAATCCAGGCTTGTGTGTAACTTCAGTTTTCTTTTTGGCACCAAGATGTTTGATTTTTGCAAGATCTCAGCAGAATGATTCATTGATTGATTTGTTAATGAAATACTATTGTGCACTATGGAAATAGGAGAAACATTGTTCTGGTTTCCTTCTTACACAGGAGGTCAGGAGTTTTTTCCTTAATTTCTCCTTTGGTCTGATGGTGTTAATGGTCCTCTGATGCTCTTCATCTCTTGAGGAGCTACAGTTGATGCCTCCTGACAAGGCAGTGCTGCAGGATCTGGGGCATGTGAAATGCATCTCATTGCTGGAATGGTTTTGCCTTGTAAATCAAACCAGTAGGAGCCAAAGCTGCTTGGAAAAAGGCCACTGGAACCGTGTCCTCATCGTATCAGGAGGCTGGGAAGGACAGAGAGGGCTGTGGAGCTTCCACCTCTGCTACTCTGAATGTGTTTGGACTCTGGTTTTTGGCAACTTTTGGTACCCTTTCCCCCTGCTTTTTCCTGTCCCTGTGAATGTTCCCCCCCCCCAGTGCTCACATCCTCACTGCTCAAGGGCTGGCAGTGACACTCAAAGGAATTTCTGGTGACAGACTTCCAAATTAGTGGTGAGGAAACCTCTAACGTAGGTATGATTTTACTTGAGGTTTTTGCTTTGTCTGTAAATGTCTGTGTTTTCATTTCAGCCTTCCAAGTCTGACTTTTCTATGGCAATTCCGTAGGTGTTGCCACTTCCTCAGGAACCTGTGACTCAGGGGTGGATAAATGACATGACATCATTGGCAGCTCCTGTTGAATTGCAGTTTCCTAAATGGGGCTCTTGGCTTTGCTTTCAGTCCTTGCAGCTTTGCTTTGAGGGTTTTCCTGTGAGGGAGAGGGGGGAGGGGGTTTAATTACTTAAGGCAGCTTTGCCATTCCAAGGAACCTCACTGGGAGTGGTTCAGACTTTTGGATTGTGGAAATTGCCAGCATTGAAGTTTGCTTAAAATGGGAGATCCACATTGATACACCAGTTATTGATGAATGAAATAATTGTAATTAGGCCTTTGTAGAGGTTCTGTTGTTATAAATCAGTCTTAAGTGACTCCTGGACCAGGGAGTGGGGGAGGCAAGGGGAGGAAAGGCTCTGAGCATAATTTTCCATTATTATTTTGGAAGCAATGAAACAAAAGCCGTGTTTTCCTACTCCTGGGCAGTTTGATGGCTCTCAGCAGTGTGTCCCTGCACCACAGCGGACTCAGGGTGGATTTCAGTGTGTCCTTTCCTGCAGCTGATCCTTTCAGTGGCAGTGCTGTGTGAGTGCATGGCTGGAGCAGTCAGGTTTGGCACTGGGGAGTGTCCCTGGAGCTGGCAGGGGCTGGGTGGCAGCAGAAGGCAGAGGGGACAGGCAGCTCCTGCAGCTGTGCTTCCTCCTTGGCCATGAGCCTCAGCAACGTCACTGCAGGCAGGACCTGGCTGGGGAACTGCTGAGAGAAACAATGTCAGGAATTCTGGCCATCAGAGGAATGTGAGGAGTTGGATGTCTGTCTGGGTCATGTGTTCATGGTGTTCCTGTACAGGCTATGAAAGTGTTGGTTTATTTGTTACTGTCATGAGTGAAGGATCCCTGTCCTTTTGTTAAAATAGCAGCATTTTTGGAACTCCATAGAAATCTGAGCAGCAGAGGCTTTAGGGGAGTCCCTTGGTCGTGCTTGGACCGTGTGGGTGCTCACTGAGCAGCAGTGCTGTGTGTGTTGTGCTTAAAGGAAAGCCTGGGAACATCCATGTGTCCAGGGAGATGGGGGCAGTGGCTGCTGGAGGAAATGCTCTTTCTTCTAATGCTACCAGTCCATGCCAAAATTTGGCACTGTAAGAACCATGCAGTTAAAGGTTTTTTTCAGATGACACATTAAACCAAAGTCCTAAAAGAAGGTTCTGTATCTCTTTCTGCCTTCCTGAAGTTGCTGTTGAGTTTCCTTTGGGTCCTTCATTTTCTAAATAACTTTGTGCATGCTTTTAATGAAACCCTGTCCATCAGGTTCCACCCAGTGGCTATTGGAGCAGCAGTTGTGTATCACTGTGGCACTAAGTTGGGAGTGCTTTGCCACGGTGGATGATACGTGTGTGATAACCTTGCAGTAAGCTGGTCACACAAATATGAAGGCAATTTTCCCCTAATTAAAATGTTTGCTCTTTTATGTCTCCTGTGTGCAGCTGGACACTGTTTGTGATTTTTCCTTGCAGCAGTGGTTGGGATGAGGGGCCTGTACAGCTCCTGCCCCACGGCCCGTGATGGAGCTGCTGATGTTTGGTCACACTCTCCATCTCCCTGGTACCCTCACATGGGTAGTGCTCCCCAAAATCCTGGGCTGCTGCATTCCATTACTTGCTAACTTGGTTGTGTTGAACAGGAATTCAGTTGAGTTTAGCAGTCAAATACTACAAACTTAAGACAGACTTCTTTTATCCACTGATTTTCAAGGGAGGAAGGGAGAAGTCAGTGCTGTGTGTCCAGCGTTGCCCTGGGGCTGGACATGCTCTCCTTTCACTTCCAAAAATGATGGTATTTGTTACTTAATTTATTTTCCTGTTGATAGTATGTGGAAATGTCATTAAGAGATTGAGATAGATAACTTCAAGGTATCTGATGCTTAAAGGTCGTCTGGGAACAGAGAAAAACAACATACCTGGGGATGTGAGATACTGGAGAAGAATGTGACTGAGCTGTCCCAGGGCTCAGAAGGGCCTGGCACAGGTGCCACAGGGACGTGCAGCACAACATGGTTCAGAATATGACCACAGTTCTGGGTTTGAATAATTTTGTTGCTGTAGAAGGAGGTGGTTGTGGCTTCAGAAATTTCCAAAGCCAAAATGTTCTTGTAACCAACTTTCACAGTTTGGAGCTAAATGTAATTAATCATTGTAATTCTTAAAAATATGGATTATTTAAAGGAACTTTTTCCTTCCCATAACAGTCATAGCCATGGGAAGATGGCCTGAGACAGAACACATGGGCTGTACCCCAGGCCTCCAGTGAGGCCAAACCCCATCCCAGGTGGAGTTAGTTCAGTAGAAACTCTTGCCTCCTACAGTGAGACCAATGTCCATGGAGCCACTGGGCAAGAGAATTACAGGTGCTGGAGGTGCTACAGGTCTGTCTCACCTCTGACATTGTCTGTTAAAGCCTTCTAATTTATTTTGGATCAGTTGTTCAGGAGTGCCTACTGAAACTCATTTGTCTGGATTTTTGGATGCCCAGATTGGGATGCTCTGAGCCAGACTTTGATGGTGTCTTAAACTGGGTTTCAGAATTGTGAAAGGAGTATGTTTTCGACTGTAAAGACAATCTCACATTAAACATGTATTTTTAAAACTTACATGTGTAAAGAGGATTAAATAAATCTGTTCTTAACTGTTTGATGTTTCAGTTTTGCTCTCTCGTGCCAGGATGCCCTGGACAATGTGCCCACCACAGTGGGCACTGGGGTTTGTGTAACAAACCAGCAAAAACAGAGAGGAGTCACCAAAGAGCTTTGCTATTCTTGTGGGGGAAAATAATAGAAAAGGAAAATGTTGGTTGAGCAGCTTTTTAAAAAGGATTTTCTTGTTTTGAGGCTCATGGTGTTTGTTCCCATCCGGTGATGTTTGTGACCCATCTCACTGCAAGAAACTTTGTCTCCCACTAAGTGTTATCCTCCCACAGGGATTCAGAGCCAAGTCAGGTTGGGTTGGCACAGCTGGAAATGGAGGAATAGAATTCAGCATCCCAATCTGAGTGTGGCTGGAATAACACTGTGTTCTCCTGGGTCTGAACTGACACTGAAAGTTCTGTCTCCAGGAACTGAAGGTTTGGATTCACTTACAAAAGGAAGGTGTGCATTGGCTTTAATGGAATGGAATTAAGAAACAAGTAAGAATTGCACTTGGATTTTTGAAATTTTCTTATTTAACAAACATTTCTTGATTAGTTCTGACCATATATTATAAATGTACTTCAGAGGGAAAAAAACCCCTTTTTTCTCCATTTCCTGAGTGAACTCCAGAGAAGTGTTCATGAACTAAGTACAAAGTGTAAATAAATTGCCATGACCTGTAATTTGTTGGACTACACAGTGGTGTTAGTGACATTTCTGTGTTTTACAAACCTTTCACAGTGTTGGCATTGGCTGTTTTCCCCAGTTAAACTTTTGACTAAAGTAAGTACAAAACTTCCTTTATGAGAGAAGAGCAAAATGAACAGAAATCCTTTGAAATCCTCCCCCACTGCCCCAAATCTCTGTTGTAATGAAGCTCCAGCAATTCGTTTGTCCTATCCTAGTAATGTTTTTATTTTCTCTTT
>JAOXXN010000175.1:2387466-2397757 GCA_026770055.1 Myrmophylax atrothorax | reverse complement strand
TCTTTTGTTCCAGTTTCAGATGGGAGATATGAAGGGGCAGAAGAAGAGGAGCCTGGAGGAGAGCCAGGAAAGGCATTGGATAGGATTGGCTTCCTGGGTGAGGCTCTTGAGCCAAGGCTGCCCCAGTTTGGGAGCTTCTCCATCAGGTGTTGTCACTGTCATTAGTTGAGGTGACATTCCTCTTAGGAGCTTCAGTTCCTCCCCTTGGCTGCTGACAGTTCCTGGCACATCCTGAGGGACAGGCCAGGGCCTGGCATTCATGGGGAGTTCTCCTGAGGCTCAGCATCAGTTTTGTTCTCTTGTGGGGCTGCCCCACTGCTGTGGTTGCTGTGGCTGGGAGGTTCCAAAGGATTCCAGGCAGTGGAGGTTCCTCAGCCACATTTCACTCTGTGCCAGAAATGAAGTGCTACTTCTGTCACCAACTTCTCTGGTGTGCTCAGGGAGGAGAGGAATGTTGCTCTGAGTTTGTACCTACAGAGCAATTAGACCAATAAGCAGACTTAAGCAGACTTCTCACCCCCAAGCCAAATAGCTAAATACATCTCTGTAAGTTTCATGATGTGATCTTGTACCTTAATGAACAATCCCTTTGTTCCCTAAACACCATCCTGTGTGGAGTTCAACTACTGTTTTGCTTTGAGGTTATAGAGTAGCTGGTTCCCACACCAGGGCTGCAGAGCTAAGCAGTGGAGGTTTCCTGAAGAGAGAATCTTTGTGTTTCATCACTGTCCCTGGTTGGGGAGGTTAGAACTTTATCAATCCTCAAAATGTTGCTGGTCTTCCAGCACTGGGGTTTGGTTGGTTTGTGTTCAGTTCCCAAGAATCTGTTTTCTTTTTTCTTTAATTTAAAAATGAGCACATGTGTTTTGTGGCTGTTTAAAAAAGACTTGAAAATGTGTAGCTAAATGGCTCAAGAACAGAATTAATTCCAAATGTCATTATTTATAATAACCTGATTTTAATTTTGCTTCTGAAAAATTCGAGGGAAATATTTTCTGAGCTCAGTTGTGGGGAGATATCAGTGTTATCACCTTGCAGTTGTTCATAGAGGTTATAGCCCAAATAGCTGATGGCAGGAAGGCTGCCAGGCCCTGCAGCACTCAGGGGGTGTTGTGCCTCTGTCTGCTCAGGGCAAACAGCCACAGAGCAGCTGAGATTTGTGCAAGCAATAGCAAAGCAATGGTCTGTCTCTGTTCCTTAGTGGTACAAAGGTAGCAAACCAGTTTTGGAGTGGCTGGGGAGTCGTGTAAAGAATTCTCAAAGTCCAGCGATACTCCAGGAGCAGGAGCCCATGGGGCAGCTGGGACACTTCCCTGCCTCTGTCCCAGCATTAGATGTGACATTCTGGGCAGCTCATGAGGGTGAGTACCCTCAGTTTGCTTTTTGGTGAGCTCTGGAAATTAGTCCCCTGAATAGAGATTTCTGTACCATGAATAGCTCAAGTGAAGAACTTCTTTAATAATTTAGAAAAGCCATTCAAAGAACCATGTGTCCAGCTGCAGATTTTGGAGCCTTGGGCAGGTTTTCCTTTCCTAGTTGATGGCAGGTGACTGGTTTTAGGTCCTTTCTGCCCAGTTCCTGCAGCTTTGCCCGGGCAGAGGGATGTGAGAGGCTGCAGTGCTCCTCCTGAGAGCTGGGCTGGTTGTGCTGGGCAGGGAAGGGAAGGGTCCAGCAGGAGCTGCAGAGAGAGGAGCAATGTCTGAGCTAATGGAGCTGTGCTGAGAACACTGGCTTTTCTCTTGGGGGGAAATGCATCTAATTTGCTTTGGGAGTGTCACAGACAGAATAAAAAGATGGGATCTGTCATGGGGCAACTGTTAAAAGGAACAAACTTTTCATAAAAATAGGAGAATATTTCTTCTTACCTTCATTAGCTTCTCTTTCTTTAATGATCTGTTATGTGTGGATCTGTATGGACTTTAATCCTGAGCCTTGCCCAGGCATTTTTCACATTTCCTGTGGGAATTGGTAGGACCAAAACTGCATCCAGAGTTCAGCTGGACCAGGGCAGAGCAGCAGGACAATCCCACACTCATCTTTCCTGTGTTGTTTATTTGTTGGATTAATCAGTAGAAGTTACAGACCTGTCAGCAAAGGCACCCTTTGATTCACTGCTGCTGATTGTGCATCACCCTGAAAGGTCAGGGCCTGTCTCACATTACAGCTGCCTCTGCAAACCTGCAGCAGCAAAGCCATTATTTCTTGTTGTGAGGAAATCTGTTGAAGACCTTTAAATCAGGAGCCCTGGAACCCCTCCATGTTTTGGGGCTTTGTGGGGTTTTCCTTCATTTCCTCACCTGAAAATGCCACATTTGAGCTCTTACATTGCATTGAACAGGTCAGGGAGGCTGAATTAGCAATGCATGAATTGGGAGAGGATGGTGCAAAACAAGGAGCTCTGAAATAGCACAATTGAGGCAACATCTTTAAAAGCTGCAGTGCATTTTACATTTATGTGGTTAATCATTCTGAAGCCTGTCCTTAGCCCATGTTCATCCAGCCACATATTTATTACAGGGAAGAAAATGTCCTGTGTGCTTTGAGATGTTACTTTCCTCTGGAGTAGCTAATTCCACTTTCCTGATGGGCCATCAGGGCTTTCTCAGAGCAAAAGGTTAATTATACACCTATGTATGCCTGTGTCTAGGGGGGCAAAATGAGAATATTGCTTACTTTTTAAGAACTAGGTTTACTGGTCTCTGCTGTTACTTTATTGATTGGCTCTGCATGTTAAGAAATTACTTCATTTAATCTCAATTTTCCAGTGCTGGGGTTGGTATGAGAGCCACTGGGAAGGACAGACTTAAAAGCAAGTGGCAAAAGGTAAAAAAACCTTACTCCTGAGGTAAAAAAGACCTTCACAGCAGAGGGTGGCTTTATTTTTAGCAGCTCTGAATAATGAGAAAAAATTATCATTTTCTTCAATTAGGTATCTGTTCCCATTAATTTCTTTCCAGAATTTCCATTGGTTAGAGGGGGCAGATTGGTTTCCATCCTTCTTACCTGTTTCAGAGGAGATGATTTATCAGTATATAAAGCAGAACAAGCTGGAGCAGCCAGAGCAGTGTCAGTAACTACTCACACCGTGAGAAATGTGGGATGGATAAAAGTAACACCAAGTTAACTCAGGGTATGTCAGAGAAAAGACTTTGCCGCTGCCCTGAGCCCCAGGACAGTGCTGTGTTACCTCTGGTGCTCTTTGAACACACACTTTCTTCTGGAGGAGTTAATAAGCTGAGATCTTCTGTAGTTTTAGCAGGAGCTCAAGAACTTGTCACTTGAAAGGAAAGGCCCTCGTTTTGATCTGTAAGTATTCTTACTTCTTTCCATTATTGTCCTTCCCCTCTCCCCCTCAAAAAAACCCCAAAACAACACCAAAAAAAAAAGAAAAAAAGAATCCTTCAGTGTATTAGTGGAAAGGTTTGTGTTTAGGCTAAGAAATTTTTTTAACTAGTTGAATCATTTCTTTTTTTCTCTGAAAGCAAAAAAAAAAAATCCTGTATTTTTTATAGTTTCTTTTAACTACCTAGAACTAATATAATCAGAGTGGCACAGTGTGTCTATTGTAACACTCAAGCCAGGTGTCATTAATACAACCAGACCCTCATTATTTTACTACCACAGGAAACAGGAGATGGAGCTTTGTGTTTTCCTGGGTTAAAAAAGGAACCTTGATTGCCCATGATAGCAGAACTCTCAGAAGGATTCTGTGTGCAGAGGCTTTCCCCAAATGGAGTGAACAGTTTCAAGATAAGCAGCTTTCTGACTGTTGAACAGCATTTGGCTGACACAGCTTTGTGCTGACAGATGCCTTTGTGTCTCTTTGTGATGGAGAGAAGACAGATGTTCTCCTTGGCATTTAAGAAAGCTTCTACTTAGCAAAATAAAATGTAAAATTAGACTGAGCAGTGCAGCAGTGAGCAGTGAGACTGGCAGGGCTGCAAGCAGGGAAAGACTGAAAGAGTCTCATGTGACTGCTGTTGAAGTTGCTGTTGCTGGAAGTCAGTAACTGCTTTGTCATTGTGTAAAATTAGCCCATGGAGAAAGCAGTTCTGTTTTTTCCAGCTCTGGTACAATATCAATGCATGCCAGTGTGAATGCCATGTATGAGTAACACCATGCCAACCATGCTCAGCAGGCAGGAATGTCACTGGCTGTGGATGCTGAAGGGATGCAGCAATTAGGAGCTGTAAACCCCTCGGTCTGGGCATTGTTGTCTGCTGAATTGGGCTCCTGATTGTGTCCCAAAGGAGAATACAGATTTGGGATGGGGATGGAGCCTGCCTTGAGCAGGACACTGCCCACTGAGCACCAGAGGAAGGAGCAGCCCAGGAGGAGCCTGTACTGGCAACGGTGTGGTGTTTGCACTGGTCCCACTGTCTCTGCAGGGTGGGCACGCTGGTGTCCTGCAGGGTGTTGTACCTGGACAGCTCTCATTTCTCTTTGAGCTGAGCCTTATCCATGTTAAATGTACACTGTGTATGGAGACTTTCTGATGGTCCCAGTGGAGCCCCTGGTTGCCCTCAGGGATGCCTCAGTGCTGCTCCAGTGAGAGCTGCCTTTCCTCAGTCAGTGTTTACTGGTGGGGAAGTTCTGAGGAGCTCTCCCTCGTCCACCTCTGGAGACAGAGCTGCTGTTGCCTCCTGTGTGACAGGATTGCCCCAAGGCAACAGGAGAGCTCTGTGGGAAGAACAAGGCAGCTGCTGTGGGGCTGTGTGCAACTGCAGCTTAGAAAAACAACTACATTATCTGTCTTGGCTGCCTCATACCCAAGAAAGGCACTTGAGAGAGCTGTTCCACAGAGAGGGGCAGAATGTTCCCGTGGAAGGAGAGGTTAAAATTATTTAATTAGTACAGTTTCTATCATGAGCCCTTCAGGGATAAAATGTGTTTCAACACACCACATAATCCAGCTGTGGAATAACTGTCTGCTCAGGGAGGAGCTGGAGCCACAGTGTGTAACATGGTGGGGTCTGTACCCACGCCAGATGAAAGGAAGCTTCTGCACATCAGGAATATGCAGAGTGGTTTCCCATTTCACTGTTCCTCCAAGAGGATCTAAAGACAGTGTGAATGTTCCCCTCAGCCAAGCCTAAGAGATCCAGCTCTGGTGCAGCTCTTGCACAAATAACATTGAAAACACTTGGGATGTATTTTGCAAGGGTATCATATTAAGCAACTTGGCACGTTGGCACAGTGTGTGGGCACTGGAGAAGTCCTCACTCACTGCCCCACGATGGTCAGGAGTCAGAGCAGCCTGAGCAGGGAGTGCTCCCCACACTGCCACTGCACAAGGAGTGAAGGACACCTCTGCACCTCTTCTCTGGTGACTAATGTGGCCTCACTGGAACCTCTGGATTTGTTCCCACCCCCAGCAGTGCCAGTGTCCCCTGCTGCAGTGCCAGTGCAGCTGTGACCTGGGAAGCAGCCTCTTCCTGCTGCAGTGGCACCCCAGCCCATGATGGTGAGCTGGTTCCAGCTGGAGCTCTGTGCATGTGCCAGTGTGAGGTCTGGCAGTTGGTTATCCTGGGAGGGATAAGTGGAGCTGCTTTAGAACAGCTGCAGAATTCCCTGCTGAGCTCTCTGCAGCCACATCTGACTCTGCAGTGCCCTCATCCAGCACAGCCCCCAGCTGGATCAGCTCTGAGCCTGGGACCATCCATAAACTCCCTTTGCTGCTTTGCCTGGTTTTAGCCTTAAAGGACATGAATATTGAGAAGGTCCCTTCAGCCCTGCTGGGTGAGCCCAGTCCATGGGTAGGTCAGTGCTCACTTACCACTGACACCGCTCACTGAGGACAGAGAGACATCACATATCCCAGCTGTGGATATGTGATTATGTTCTGTTGTACCACTGTTGGGTCACACCAGCACTGGCCACCTCTGGCCTCTGGATTGATTTGTATGCAAAGATAATTTTCACAAACCAATCCAGCTTGAAAGGTGTAGAAAGGGCACTCCCTGAACTGGGCACAAAGATCCCAACTCAATCCAGAGGGCATTTGTGAAGTCAGGTTTTTTTTCTAAAATCAGGGTTAGAATTAAATTAGCAAAAATAATATGTGTCTGTGAAGGGTGAGATTACAAAGGCACAGCTGGAAGTTGCCTCTCATTCAGCTCCCATAAAAATCCATTACAAATACTCTGGGACTTAATGACTTGTATATATGGGCTGGCTGTGTGTCTCTGGTCTGGTTCCTCCAGGCCATGGTGCCACCCTCCTGTGCAGAATTCCTGCTTACTAATTAGAAATATCATGTGGTAAAAAAGAAAAAACTACTGTTTTCTTCCGTTTACTATGTAGAAAGTGGGATACACTGGAAGTTCCTGACCTGAAAACCAGTGATGCTGCTTGGCCTGTCTCATGGAGCCCCCAAACGAGAACACTGGTGCGGGGATGACTTTTTCCAGAAAGGAAACCAGCTCCCCGTGGAAAGCAGACTGTGAGGCTTGTGGGGCATGTTGTCCTTGGCCTTCCTCCCACACCCCTCACAACATGGATTTAGGCCTCTCTCCACGGGTATTTTGAGAGGGATGTGTTTCAGATGTGTTCAATGAATCATTCTGGAAGTGGTCCCATGGAGTCTCCCCCACTCCAAGCCCAGCCATTGCACAGCCATGCCAGGCCTGCTGTAATTCCAAACCATTTGGGCCTGTTTGATCCAAAAGGAATTTCGTGTCCTGTTAGTTTTAGAGGCTCCTTTTTTTAATTTTGGAAGCCCCTCTAATGCGTTCAGTGTTAAAAGCTCTTGCCTGGTTCATTGAGGTCTCTCACACTCAGGTAATTAGAACCCTCGTTTTTAAGGATTAACCATCCTCAGTTGGTGAATGAATGATCTGCCATTGGAATGTGGCTCACCTGGAACAGAAGATGGTGGATGCTGCCATTTGAAGTACAGTTGTCTTCTTCCAACACTTAAAGAAGTTGAGGGACAAATGAAAGGGAAGAAAGCTGAGACATTGATCTTTCACGGATGGGGCAGAAATGCAGGACCAGCTGGTGCTTTCCAAACCAGTCCCTGCTCAGGAGCAGCTGCTGGTGAGCTGCTCTGGGCCCAGCACAGCTGCTGGGGCAGCAACACATTCTGTTTGCTGCTTTAAAGACTTTTGCTTGACCCCATCCTCCACCAAGCCCCAGGTGAGGCTGTGGCAGCCCTTTTGGTGGGGCCACAGTCCTGAACGAGGTGGGTTCCTTGGAAGGAGACCAGGACATGACCAGAGGTTTGTTTGTGCTTCCAGCTCTGGAGGCACAGACACCAATTCCTCTCTTGCCAGGCAATACAGAGCCATAGGAACACACCTGTGATTTAAGAGCACTTTATTGTTCTTTAAGGCTACTTTTAAGTACAAAAAAAAAAGATGGCCTGCCAAACCTTTTTTTTTTTTTCCAGGTGAAACAAGGCCACAAAAGAATGGTATATTACAGATTTACAAACACAGAGAGAATCTTTTAAACTGAACTGTAGATAAACTGACTCTGTGAAGAAACTTCACCACGTCTTTTGATGGTGAGTTCAGTTTAATGTCCTTCCACCTCCCCCCAACCCTTTGGCTTTCGTGACATTGTGTCCAATACATGTTTTACTGGACACAGCACATTAAATCTTTATTGCCCTCAAATCCATTTACCTATCTCAGATAAGTAAATGTAACCTTGTAAAACAGCTATTATTGAAAATATTAGCTTTAAAAACATTATCTTATTTGTGTTTACAAAGAAATGTAGGAGTCACATTTTCCACAGAGTCCATCTACAGTATTAGTATTGACTGTTATACTGCTCAGTAGCCTGTAGCAATAACAAATGAGTGGCTATTAATGCTAATGCAGTGTCCTCATAGAATAACTGTGTTCCTGCACTTTTACTGTATTACAGACAAATCTACAACAAAAAAAAAAGATCAACTTTTTTCTCCAACCAAAAAAAAAAAAAGAATGATTACAATAAAGGAAAAGGGAAAAAATTAAATAGCTACATATCATTAACAAATTAATTGTTCCTCAAAAAATACCTACAAATTTCTCTGTACATTCTTTACGCACAGCGTAACGATGGTCTTAAAGTTACCTATATAAAAAAGTGTTCTTTAAACAATCTTCCTACAGAGAGTAGGGCACTGAATGCCAAAGCAAGGAAGCATTGACTACCCAGTAAGATGGTAGTGAAATGTGTAAAACTGGGGGCTTAGGTGTTGGGTTTGTTTTTTTTATTTGTTTTTTATTTTTTTAAAAGAAAACTGAGCAGCCACCTTCTCACCAAGAGTAAGAGCCAATCTCCTCATCTCTTTCTACCCTGGACCATTACCAAATTAAATAGCTTAACTTTAAAAAAAAAAAGCATAAAATAAAAGCCACAATGGACCCAATACTGTAACATAGTCCATAATACATCACGTATAGTTCATCTTCCAACCAGTTCTCACTTTCTACACTGAACCAATGGTTTCAGGTAACCAGTATAAAATAACCCCTAGCTGCAACTGTGCTGGGAAGATGGAATGTACTGGGGAGAGCAGTTACACTTAACAAGAAGAGAAGCTCTTAGCACTAGCACAGCTGTGGTTTCATGCCTGCCTCTACTGCCTAATTCCTAGTCAGTAGCTATTAATATAGCAAATGATAATAAATGCAGTAATACCTGTATAAAGTCTCTACTGGAGGAATGTTTGCTGCAACTTGGCATAGGTTTAGGAATAGGCTTAAAAAAAAATCATCTTTCACAAACTGTAACAATGTGTTGTCCAGCCAAGACCTGTAACGGGAGCAGTTCCTGCAGGTAGTTAAGGGAGATTACACAGACTTGGTTATAGAAGCAAGTCCCTGTGGAGCAGCAGTGCTGCAGACAGGAGGGTCCTGCACTGAGCTCAGCATCCTGTGCCAGCAGCACCAGCTCCAAGGGTGGCACAAGGCCTGTCCTGAGGCTGCTGCTGAAGTGAAGATCAAATACAAATACCATAGAGTACAACTGTACCAGCAGTAAGTATATCTAGGATTGTTACTGACAAAAATAAACTAATTCTGAAGAGAAGCTAATAAGTATTATGATTCTTACTGTCTATACATTAATAGATACCAGCTATTTTTCATAAAACATGCATCGTTAAGCACTATGGAACCCTCCAACCTCAGCTCTACTCTAACAAACTGCAGTGTTGAGGAAAAAATGCCCGTGTTCTGTACATTATGCAGTCCAGTTGCAAGCACTAAGCACCTGAAATCTAAAGAGAAAGGCCGATAACCTGTATGAGACTTCCCCTTCCAAAGCTGTTTTGCTTTAAGAAAAACCAAACTGATAGAAATGTCATCCTTAAACCTTTTTCTCAGCAGTTTGCCCTCAAAATATTAGCCTCTTCCAGAAAGTTGCTGTGCAACTTCAGTCCTCCTCCAATAGTGCAAATCATACATGACAGTTCTTTTCAAGTATATACATACAAAATTACTTCACAGAGGGAAAAAAAAAGGCAATGTAAGCAAACCAGACAAATTCTAGTCTCAAGAAGCTAAGAAAAGCAAAAAGCACTTGGGTCAACCAACTAAGTGTAATGGCTTTTGTGGATTAGCGTGCATTATTTTCTCAAGGGGCAGAAGATTTGCATCAGAGGTTTCTTTGGTAATTGAGGCAGGAAAAAAGGATGCTACATCATCTGAATCTTTATGAAATAGTTCCTGCTATCGTTTGTAAGGGCACCCTTTTACAAAAAAACGTGAGTACACGAAAACGTGTTGAAAACTGACCTCCCCTCCCCCAACACTATTTAAGCACTGTTCCAAGCTCAGTCAAACCATGCAGATGCACCAAGGGAAGGTCCTCTCCTCAGGAGACCACGGAGGGCGAGTGATTGTGGTTGACCATGTGGGAGGAAGGGGAGGCCTGGCCCCGCCGCGCCGCCGGCTCGGGGCTGCCGGACACGCCGTCCTTGGCGGCCTTGAGCTGCAGCCACGTGTCCCCCAGGGCCTTGGCAAAGTGGTCATCCACTGAGCCTGTGATGGACACCGAGTTGGCCACCGGCTCCGGCTCCTTGTAGTTCTTGCCGAGGCTGCGGCGGAAATGCTCCTCCACCACGGGGTCACAGGCGGCGCTGGCTGCGGGGAGAGGGCACAGCTGAGCCCTGGCACCACTGCCCCACCCACACCCACACCTGCCCCTGTGCCTCTGCCACAAACCCAGAATTGTTTGGGTGGGGAGAGACTTAAAGCCCATCCCACCCCTGCCACGGGCAGGGACACCTCCCACCATCCCAGGTTGCTCCAAGCCCTGTCCAACCTGGCCTTGGACACTCCCAGGGATGGGG
>JAOXXN010000175.1:2293020-2308427 GCA_026770055.1 Myrmophylax atrothorax | reverse complement strand
ATATTTTCATTACCAGCTAACAAGAACAGAAGTTTGGTGATCTAATATTTGGAAAAACAGTAGTCAAAAATAGTAATGTAAAACATACCTGAGAAAAGAAAGATATCAGAAAAAACCCCATGAAATATGGAAAACAAAAACACGTACACTGGGAAAAGATCTGAACTAGACATTGGTACATATCATGAGAAATAATTGCTGCAGACTAATTACAAGACTTTTTAATATGTATCTTTGAGAAGAAAGTCTGCCACTCCTGTGGTTTATAACTGCTGGAGGGAATAGTAGGAAGGGTTTCTTTGTTTAACAAGACAGAGCTCCTGGGATGAGGAGGAGCTTGAAAAAGGAGAGGTCAAAACAGCTTTTGATCCTCTGGATACACTATTACAGCTCCCAGCAAAAGTTTTAGAACAGGATATTTCTTAAACATCCAAAGAGTCTGAGGAACATCAGCTTGCTGGGCACAGTGACTCTGTGCATTCCCCTACAGACACTGCTGGTACAGACAGACAGATTTCCCCACTGAAGGGAGGTGTCAACACTCGTTACAACCAAAAAATGAAGTGTAAGTTGTCAAATGCTGGAAATCTTTGAAAGCCTTGTTGAAACTGCTGAACTCAACACATGCCAATACTCAGCAAAGCTGCTCAATGGGCAAATTCACAAATTAGTAAAGCAAAACCAGTCTTGGGTGATGAACCATATTTTGTTTGGTTCAGGGGTTAAAATTTGTTTCTCATTTTGCAAGTACTTTCTAACTGAATGATATCAAAGGCTCTTTGCTGACGCAGATATCAGTAAAAATACACTTTGCTGAAACCCAAAAAGTGACTGGGAGAGCTGAGGGTTGCTTGCTGAACTGTAACAAAAGCAATGCTTCAGCCCAAACACAGGCACCCAGGTGAGGCACCCAAGGGATGATGCAAATCCTGGGACAGACTCCAGTTGCCACTCCTGTTCCAAATGTGTATTAATCACCAAAAATGAGTCACAGAGGTTTAACCCCTGCAGGAGGGAGCTGGGATTGTTACTGCTGGTGCATCCCAGGTACTGCGGGATCAATGTCTCCCAACTCTTGGTGCTGTGGATGTGCAGTGAGCAGAAATTGGCCACATCCCCCAGGTCACTGAACCTGTCAAACAATGTGTGAGCACAGTGCCACAGAGAGACACCAGGATTTCACAAGCAGCAAAAGCTGCCAGATCATTTCTAAGTATGGTTTGAGAGTTACCACTCTTTCACAACTTGTTTTAGTACTTTCTTCTTCCTTTTAGTCTACAAACAGGAAAGGACTTGAAATCAGAAGGGAGGAAAAATGTATACCAGGAAGTGCAGTTGCAGTCTGCAGGGAGATCTGATGGCCTGGTTCTCCAGACCCTACTCAACCATTATCTTGCCATTATTATTATTGAAATTAAGCCTGACATCTGTTCCACGACCAACCAAGAAAAGTAACATTTCCACCATAGTAACATTTGGTTAAAAATGCCTTGGGCAAGTGTCTCCCTCCATGTGGGTCCCAACAGCAACAGCCTCACTGCTGTAACAGCCTGCAGGGTTCAGCAGCCACAGCTGCTCCATGGGCAGAGGGACTCCAGCCTGGTCTGCTGAACTGATTTTGAGTGATTTCAGCTTCTAAGAGTAGCAGCAGGGGGCACATACTGTGTTCCTTCAATCAACAATAGAAGTGTAGAGCTACAAAGAGAAGGATTCTTTTTCTTCTGGTGCCCATCTAAGGATGTACCTGGCCAGGTGTTAGCACTGCATGTAAGAAAGGCATTTATGCAAGTTCTTCCAGTTTCCTACTGCAATCTCATTTTGTTTTTCAAACAGCAACAATGCAGTTATTTCTGTTACAACAGACAGGAATGCATGAAGTTATCTTGAGTCTGAGGAGAAGCACAAGACATATTAAACTCTGCACAGAGATTATTAAGTTGGTGCCAAAAGCAAATACTTTTCCCAAAGCTATCATAAAATACCATTATTTGTCAGCTTTAAGGCATGTCATTGCTTCACAATTTGTCAACACAACTACAATGCATCTATCCATATCTACCTTCCATCTATCCATACCATCTTTTAATACAACAGGGTAATTTTACACTAAATGACAGCAGCTGTTAAAATCATATTGAAAACACATCACACACAAATTGTGCAGCCTCAGAAACAAACACCTTTTCTCCAATGGTAACACTCCTAAACTCTGAATCTAAAAGTCTCTCCTGCAAAAATCTACATTCATTGCACTGCAACTCAAAGCTTCCTTATATAAGAACACACCTGAAATCCAAACCTCTGTGGAACATAAGATTTAAAAAGACACTTGAATTTTTTTTAAAGATAGTTTATATTTCATTAGACCATCATTTGTTTAATTGCAGTAATTCCAGACAGACAAGTTGATCCAAACTGTAAGATGATGGAGATGGTTATTTATTACCTGCTTCAAGACAAAGCTTGCCCTCTTCATAATTGTCTGCCCCATCATCCAAAAGAAGATGAAAAGAGACAGTATAATGTCAGTTGGAGCAGGGTCATAACAGCAGCATAATCTTCAAGCAAACAATGAGATACTTTCAGACTCAAACAGAAATATGAACACCACTGACTCTGTTCTTTCAGAACATTTAACCACAGGCACTTTTTGCTTGCTTTGTTCTGGAAAAGATTCCACCCTATGGAGGTTCCCATAGGATGAAGATACCTGAGGAAAAAAAAAAGTTTTTAAAAAAGGAGTGTCAGATTAACAAATTAAAAGCAACCTTTGGTCAAACCCCCTGGTTGTAATTCGTCAGAGTTCTGTTAAACACTGATAAAAAGACCACAAATAGTTCACAGCAAGAATCTGAATGACAAATTCATAGTACAAGAAAGGTCAGTATAACCAGTGATACACAGACACAGGGAAATATTCAAAGCAACTTCTCTATTGTACACTTATTTCTTGTGCAGCAAACACATACAGGTAATAGATTTAATTCCCTATTAGATTTGTGTCCTTTCACATAGGACAAGAGGAACTTTAGTGCCCCTGGGATCACTAAAATCACAGACAGGTAGCAGTTCATGATTAGATGTAAACCTATTTTCAGAGTTTCCACACTAACTCATTGTAATGTGAGAAATGCTCACGTTTCCCAATAAAATTTAGAAGGGACAAAGTCGTCAAAGCAAAACTAAACTTTTATTTAACTAATTCAGCTGAATCAGGTGTCCCTCTGGCCCAGGAGACAGACCCAGGCCAGCAAGGAACAGAGGTTTGATGGCCTAGCCCAGCTGGAGGTGCCTGCCCTGCTGCTGTGGGTCAGCACTGGGGGTCACAGCCTGGCCCTGAGTCCCCACAGCCCTGCAAAGGTGCCAAAGCCCAGTGGGAACTCAACTACCCCCTGTTCTCTTCTTTGTCAATACAGTTCCTTCAGCTTCAGCAAAACTCTGTTTCTAACAGTCAGCTACATCATTTCTATACATTTCCAGACCATAAGGAAAGGTTCTTTAGTTCCCTGGATTTTTTCTAAACAAGCAATAAGTGCCCAGGTAAGAGTAATGTGCCTTTCCAAGGGAACTGGGCACGAGGAGACTGTCTGGGCCCTTTGGAATATCCATCAGCAGCTCAAAGGTGTGCCATGGAATCACACTGTACTGCTCAAAGGCTGCACTCAAGGATCTTGGAGGTCTTTTCAAACCTAAATGATTCTGTGAGTCTGTAATACAAATAACACACTTTCATTTTTATACTGAAAAGAGAATCCTGCTGAAATCAGTCACAAATAAAATATAGACAAGGAACAGAGGAGACATTCTTTAAACAACAGAAGG
Organism: Myrmophylax atrothorax; assembly: GCA_026770055.1. NCBI lineage: Eukaryota > Metazoa > Chordata > Aves > Passeriformes > Thamnophilidae > Myrmophylax > Myrmophylax atrothorax. Next base: position 2,304,605 of record JAOXXN010000175.1, on the reverse strand, counting down.
TAAAGCAGAAGAAAACAGGACTTCACTTTAAAGGCATCTGTGCAAGCACAACTCTTAAATATAATCCACCCTAAAGTGTTCTGAGAATTTAAAATGCACTGATTTATTTCATCATCTCCTGTTGTCTGTATAAACTCACCTTCAAACTCTGAAATTGCTCAGTGCTCTGTTTGGCAGGTCTAATCCAAGGATGCAGGCCCAGAGTTAACCAGGAGCGTGCAGAGTGTGCACAGCCTCCCCATGTAGGATTTATGCCCCAACACCAGACTTGGGAGGCAATGAGGGGAGAAAAAACGGAGGGGGGAAAAAAGAAAAAAGAGACTGTCTAGAATTTATTGTGAAAATAATTTGGTTCTCAAAAGCCTTGCCTCAGGCTGCAGTGCCAAAGCACTGGGACAGTATCATGAGACAGACACTGGGAGGCTGCTTTGTGTCAGCTCTGCCCCTCTCCTGCACCACTTCTTGAGACATCCCAAGTTGCTCCAAACTTCTTGGCCCTCATTACTGTGTCACACCAGCACTGAGCCAGACATTTCCCCACTGCTAAGAGCAAGACAACTGGAGGATGGCAACATTAAAAGAAAAAACCAAACCCACAAACAAAACCAAACAAACACTGAATGTCCCGTCTCATATTTCACTACTGATTTTAAAATAGAAGGTTTGGAGAAGCTTTGGTAGGAGGCAGAGATTAAAAAAATAACCCCTGTGAGGGAACAGAACCTTTCAAATTTACCAAGTATTCCACAGAGTTAGATAGATTCCATGTAGAGAAGTAATACAAGTTCTTAGACTAAAGATGTACCTCAAATATTTGGAGCTTTCATGAATAATTTCAGAATGCACAGTCTGAAGCTTCCTGTTTATGTACTAAAACTTAACCCATTTCTTAACATTTCTGATTTAACTAGTCTGAGTAAGAAGTTAAAACATGCAAGAATAAAGTGATTATTGTCTCTCCCTAAGGCAGTCATTAATTTCAGGATCAGTTAGTGACTGTGGTGTAGATTTTTCTCTAGAAAAAGAGGTAAACAAGGTCACTGCAAAATTTTATGAACCCACAGTATCAAAAGTGACAGAACCAAACCAAAAATATACCAGAAAATACCCATGCAGAGGTAATGTCTCTTCTTCCTGCAGTAGATAATACAAAGAAAATTCATTTTCTACACAGAATATATGGTCAGCAGAATTGAATTTGAAAATGAAGAATACTTTGTCCTCTGTCAACACCTTACCCATGAAAAACTACCAGACACACACTGACCTGACATTCTGACCTCCAAAGCATATTTCAATGTCAATTCTATTTTTAAATTAATTGCTGGGAAAAAGGCATGAGTCACAACCCTGCCTGGATCCCCCTCCACTGACAGTCACCAAGGGCTGCATTTATTCTGAAGTCTCCCAAGTCAGAACAGGCTGTAGGAGCATTACCACCTCAATGTGGAGAACAAACACCTCATAATCCAGTCCCCTAAGCCACCCAGGAACACTGGCCTCTGTGTCCACTTTTATCTTCCCAACCTGGCAAAGATTTTTGCTGCAAACATCAGGAAGCTCTGGAACACTCCAAAGTGCATCCCTCCAACAGCAAGGGATGCCACTGGCTCAGCTGTGTGTTAACCTGCAGCCACTTTGTTCATGATCAGATTGCAGCTGTTACTCCCCAGCTGTGGGTCCCATTCTCTGACACTGAAGGTCAACCAAATCCAAAGAGAAGCCTCCCTAAGCACAGGTGAGAAATGCAGGATCTGCAGCTAAAGGAGTCAGTGCACTCAATGTAGCTGCTATCTGAGGGCTCCCACTGCCAACCACCTGCAGAAAATCACTGCTCAAACAGTGGGAAAACGGGAAATGTGCAGATGATAAAGAACACATTGTACTCCTGCTGATGGGGGGGGTCAGCACACTCTGCCCTAAAGCTTCGTGCACTGCCCAGAGGCAAAGTTCAGGAGCAGACACACACCCCACTGCTGGCCAAAGGGGCTGCTCACAACAGTGGGCCAGGTAACAAAAAGGTGGAAACCAGAATCTATGGGATGTGTCCAGGCACATTTTGATTTCCCATTGTCATTCCCTCTGAAGCACGAGGCAGTTCTGTACTGCACTGGCACTGGAGGGCCCAAAGGCAGCCAGGCCCTTGTGCTGACTCACCTACAGGAATCCTTAGGAGTTTGATTGCATCCAGACTCTGCATTAGAGAGAAGCCTTTTATGACATCAGAAATAAATCATCTGCCTGGTTGCCTTTAATGAAAGCACTGTTACACAGGAAAGAGGAGAAGGGAGCATAAAACAATATCCATGGTGGGACAGCCAAACCAGAAATGAGAGATGTCTGAAAAAAACAGAATGAAAGCCTTGAGAATTAAATCAAGAAAAGAAACAATAAACCAACATGGAAATGGAGCAGGAAGGCATAAACAGGAAAGTTACAAATCATAGGAAAAGCTAAAGTGACTATATTTTGTGAAAGAACAAACACACCTCATTAGGACAAAGAGTTAGTAAAATATTCCCATGTACCAACTTCCCATTCAACAATCATGAGTTATTTTAGTGGATTACAGTTGTATAACCATAAGAAATCATTTCCACATTCTGTTGAGGAACTTCAAAGGCAACTAACAAGTCTGAAATCAATCTCTCTTCTCTTAAAAGTCTTACATAGCAAACCATTGTAACAACTGCACCGAGTATTCTCTATTAGCAGGCGAGAGGAGCCCAGACTAAGCTGCTCAGGGCCATGATTCATTTGTGGCACTCTGCCAAAAAAATAAATACATTCAAGACCAAAGGGCCCAGGGGGAAAGGTAGGCCACTTTTTAAAAGGCACAGAGATAAATGATTTACAGAACAGAATACAGTTGAAGATTTCAGCCTATGTGGCTGAGGAGGAAGGACTGAATTCTCACAAAGATTTAGTGCACAGACTTGGATACTGGCAACGTATCAACAGAGGGAGTGAACGGGGAACTATTAAACTGGGATTTGCAAACTCTCTCCGAAGAGCAAGAAGTGACCCATTCCAGTGCTGCACACAAAGCAAGTTCATAAAGCCAAACGAAGATATGCTGGGGGCATCCAGCAGTGTCAGACAAGCAGAGCCAGCTCAGGTTACAGGCAGAGTGCAGTAACACCTGCAGAGAGTGCCCACGGCAGCAGCACAGGCTGCAGGGCTGGGAGGGGCTAAGCCACAGCAGCTGCTGCTCAGAAGGTCCATGAGCTGCCAGAGCAAGCAGGACTTTACCTTTTTTTATTTTTCCAGGAGAACATCATTTCCTGAATGCCCTTGCTCAGCCAGCAAGGTGTGGGATGAAAATTGCAGTTTCACTGCAGGAGTGAGGCCAACTCATTCTCACATCACAGACTTGTCTTTGCCTTCTAATGTTTTGAACCCTCATTTCAGGAGCAAGCACCTTCTGAAACACCAAAACCACTTCTAAATGGGTCTTTAATATTTAGCACATTATATTTGTATTGCTAAGGGCTTTTAAAAGAAAGCTGCACTTTCAAATGCTTCCCTAGAGTTAAAACTGCATTTCATCATTAAAAAGTTCCAGCTTTAACTGCTGCTCATCCCCAAACTTACCAAAAGTGAGGAACTGCAGAGAAGGAGAAACTCTGAGCGTGTCAGGGTACAAGATATGCCCACAGGATGTTCTGTTTAAAGTTCTGGTGCACACATATCTCCAAGGTACCCTCTCTCAACAGAAGGGAAAACAGCCACAACTTGAAGGTAACAAATAACAATCACCAGAGGGAAGGAGCTGCTGGAATCCAGCCTTTCCTCACGTGGCAGCCACATCCCAGGAGCAGGTCAGTCATGTCCAGCTGCACTGTCCAACTTTCGGCATCCCAGATTTCTACAACTCTGTTTGCTCCTGTAGATTCAAGGCCAAACTCTATGTTGCCATGATCTCAAAAATGAATGACATCCTTATTCAACAACAGTACTAACCTATGAATTGTAAGTCAGGCATGTGATTAAATGCTCTAATAGGAATTCTCAAGCAGAAGTTGGGCAACCTTGTGCCACCTGACCCCTCTCACCCAGTGCTTGAAGCAGTTACAGTTTATGATCCAGTGGTTTCCTATCCTGTGGTGCTGTTATTTCACCAGGATAAAAAGGCCCAATCTCACCTTTTTGGGTTAAGGAAACAAAGGAAAAAAGTGGTTTGTTCAATGGTATTACTCCCCAGAATGGCTCATGATTTAAAACTTCACTACATTCCACTATCACAGGAGGAAGGAATGAGCTCCTTCAGATATATGAGTGTCTAGTTTTGCCACTGCCTCTTTTTTTTTTTTTTTAATTGGGTCATATTGCTTATTCCATGGAAAACTTTTAGCTCCATCTGTGCACCACAGATGTCCTTTTGTTTTCTGTCAGCCTATATGTTTCTATGCAATACCCAGTAAAGTCTGCATCCTTGAGGGAATTATGGGAATCACAGAAATGGAATTGTTACATTTTCATTTACAGACACAAAGAGGAAATAAATGAGGCAAAATCTGGAATTACATTTTAGTTGTTAGCCTTAATTGTCTTGTAATGTATTCAGTACATAGAATAGATTTCTAAATCCAGCGTGCAGCAATTGGCACTTCTTAAAAACATAAAAACAACTCTGTTTTTCTGCTTACAATATTTAATTTTCAAAAGTTGACTAGAGGAAAAGAATTCACACAGAAAAACACAGCTTCACTAGGAGAGATCCCTCTGAATTTGCCAAGGACCCCCAGTGGCAGCACCCTCTGCTCTGGAAGGAGTGAAGGCTCTCAGGCCCCTTCCCACACAGCCTTTAAGGAAAATAAACAAAACTACCAAAGAAAGTCAGCATATGTAAAATTCAGTTACATTATAATAAGTAAATAAATACTGTTGCCAACTACTCATGCAGAGGAACATTTGAAATTGTCCTGATTCCTACAAGGACAACCTAAATGCTGTCAATTCCAGTTTCCAATTTTTTCTGTATCCTAAGGCTTTCACAGATGAGGATTTCCCTCCTTCCTTCCCTCCCCAAATACTACCCCAGACCCCACAAAAACTTTGCTAACACTAAAGTACTGGTGTAAAGTTCAGTGTTCTGTCTATGCTGCTGCACAGGTGCCCATGTGCTCCCCTACAGAGCATTCCATTTGGGACCAACTCATCAAAGCTGTCACCTCATTAGGTGACTAAACCTGGCAGTTCTCACTCCTTACCTGGTAACTATTTCATTCAGAAAGTCATGGCTCCATCCTCAACCTTTTCTCAGGCTGTTCATTTGTCCCAAAGCTTTATGTCTGTCAGGTCTGTGTCTACCACTGGGGTCAGTGTTCTCTGTACTTGGGAGCTTCCCACCAGCACACCTAAGCAAGTCAACAGCTGAGTTCAGATTTCTTTTACTAAAGCTTATGCTGAAACGTTAAAAATGGTGTGGCTGCTCCAAGTCCTCACTACATATGAGGTTAATTTTAAGGTGGATAAGGGCGTATTACGTAGAAAAGACTTCTAGACCGTCTACAAAGGAACCTCTTTGTGCAAACAAAAAATGCAGCCAAAACCCAATTAAAGTTAATTTAAGCATTGGCTTAAATCCCCTGGTTACATTTGTTATAAGGTGAACTTTTCCAGCTGGGGAATTTGGCCTCTTACATTGGTAAGGGGGACAGAGACACCAGTGCCACACACACACAAACATTGGTCACCACCGTACAAAGGCTGGCTCAGCCTTCTGGTGTCAGCACAGGGACATCAGGGGGGATTGGCTCACACATTCTGGATCCATCACCAATGGACAATGCAAAGTGTCAGGACTCTGCCTACGGCCTTGGAAGGTTTCACAGCAATTTCTTTACTATTTCAAAGGAATAATATTTTTCAAGAAAATAATTTTTAAAAGAGGACACATTTATTTCCTGACTCTGGATTAAAATTTCAAACTCAAACATTTAACAGTTTTTCTGTGATTAAAATAAGACTGTATGAGTTGTATTACACACAATAATGCATTTTCCACTGTCTTTCTTAAATCTATGCTTTGCTCCCTGGAAACAATCAGGAGACAACTTCATTCCAATAATTTATTTTTTAAAGTGAGACCACTAAATCAAATGTAGCTTGAGATGATCACACTTATCACATAATACACAGGAAAAAATACATGCAATCAGGAAAGATACATTTTATTTCCATTTTTTTACCACTAAATTATTTTTATAATTGACATTTTCACAAATAAAATTAAATAACATCTCAATTTATTTCTAATAAGAAAAACTTCCCAAACTGGGAAACCCACTTGAGTAAGTGTGAAAAACATTTTATTTACAAAAGATCCTCCAGGTTTACTGCATCACACATGAAAACTGCCAGAAATGGCCATTCCTTAATGGCATGTTTGACATGTTATGTAAAATTCCAACTTTCTTTAGTTTAGCTAATTGAAAGGGAGAACAATTTTCACCTTTGTGGACAGTATTTTCAGGGTGAAAAAAAAATCAAAAAATCAAGCAATATGTGCTTTTGTTCATAATATTCCCAACATTAAAGTGCTTTGACAGAATCTTTTGCCAAACAACACACATTGTGTAATTCTGCACAGGTAGGTCCATGGAGTTATGATTCTCCCTCCAACTCTGGCACTTGTGACAAGGCTGAGCCTGAGTTGGGCAGTTTTCATCTCAGGCTCATAAAAGGATTTTTACAAAAGGATCTGACACCTGAGAATTCACTTCTTCCCCCACTGAAAGCCACCCTGGAGGTTTTTTTGATTTGGAATGTCACACATGTGAGGGAGAATGCACTTTCCATGAGGTCTGCCCTGCAGAAGCACCCAGTGAGCATCCTCAGAAGAATTCCAAGGATGAACTTGTCAGTGCAGAAACGTGAGAGGACAGTTTCACATCTACTTAAAACTCAGTGGACTCTCCAGTTCCAGAAGTCCCTGAAAGAACTTGATTATTTTGAAAGCACCTGAGGGTATTTTGGAAAATAAAGCCAGTAGTACATATAAAATGAGCAGCTTTGGGTTTGAATTCATATGTACAATCAATTCTTTTTATTCAGGTTTCTGAAAATCCAAACTCATATATACAGGAAAATTCATTTCACTATTTACAGAATTCCTTTGCCCTGTTACCAGCAAACCTCCTCCCACTAAGACAGGTCCTATTTCATTGGTAAAATTGGGCATGTAAATCATTGGAACAGACTTCTTACATGCATTGTAATCTTCACAAGTATGAAAAGTCACACCTGCAAAATATTTAGAGAAAAAGTACCATTTATTTACCCATACATAGTATGTCAAGACTCAAGATGTCTTCCTTAACCAACCCTTTGTCATTTTGTATAATTTCTTCATACTGTAAATTACAGATTTCTTTGCCCCTAAAAAAAAAAGGAGAAAAAAAAGGATAAAATGAGAAATATAAACATTTAGGAAGGCTGACTCAGATAAAAGGCTTTTACTACATCAAGTGAAGTATTTGCCTAGAGGAATGACAACCTAATCCACCAGGCAGATACACAAATAACCTTCATAACACAGTAAGTGATGACACAACCCCCCTTTTAATAGTGTCAAAGCATGTACAGCACACAGTTCATTCTGCAGGCCTGACAATGTTGTGTCTGCACATTGTACAAACAATAACCAAGGGCCAGCAAATGGAGAGATTCCTGCTAACAACAATTAACCAGAACAGAGGGAAACCTCTCCTTCACATCATTGTTTCTGCACACAGGAAGGCTTTTAACCCACCTGTGAGTACTGTAGGTCCTCACCAAACCAAGCATTGTGCTTTCCAAACCCTTCTCATCTACTGTGAGCTATGTCCAGCTGAGCAGATTCCACTCTGGCCTGGCAATGCACGCCTGCTGGATTATATTCTGCAGCAGGACACCCAGGCAGCAGTGTCTGGAGAATTCAGGGCTGTTAGTTAAGCATGCAGATTAATTAGCTGGCCATGGCTATGAGAAGAATCTGGTTGGTGAGCTCTTGAGACAGGATCCCAACTCCCAGATGATGGAGATGAGATGAAGTCTAAGCACCAAGAGCCCCAGCTGTGCCCAAAGCTGCACAGCCACAGTTCTGCTGAGGGATAAAGGGGAAGGGCTGAGAAGGCTGAACAGGACAAACAAACACGCTGCTCAAGCAAGACAAGCAAAGTCCATGTGACTGGTACACAACAAGCTCTCCCCTCCCAAACCTTACTGTGCCCATTCCTGGTGCCAAGCAGATTTCAGCCAGCCAGCTCAGTGCCATACACTGGGCACCAGCCTGCCTTGCTGGAGACCAGTTCTGCAGCCAGACCTGAGAAGCATCACCGGGATGCCCCCTCAACTACTTGTTTAATCCAGCCCTGCAGAGGAGCAGCAGCCCAGGCACTGCTGTGCAAAGGCTCCTGAACTAGAAGTGAAAACAGGGAACTGGGTTTTCACAGGAACTGTTGCTTACTGCTCAGGGTCAAAGCTGTTCTGGTCTCAACAAGTTGTAAAGTACATTGTAACATCCTTGAGTATTTTGTTATTGCCTCATGACAGCTCATGGCAGGTACCATTTCCTAACTGAGAGAATGGCACATCTGCAAGAGATCTGCAATGGAGAACTGCTCAATCTGTGTGCTTGGGTAAGAGGAGATAATACTGAAATGATGATGGGTCTGGAACACCAGGTAAGGCACATGCCCAGCTGAACTGAAAGCAGCAAAACCAATGAGATTATGACAAACAGCTGAACTTTGGAGACGCTGCCAATATCAGAGGTATAATGTGGACCCCAATGTGAAAACTGTCACAGGGATGTTGTCTGGACCAGTTTTACTTCAGAATATCCTGCTGTCACTTGTTTATAACAAAGTCATATGAAGCCAGAATAGCTGCCATACTCCAGCACCCTCCTGCCCACAAGCAGTGAATTCTGGTAAACACACCATTGCACTGGGCCTACAACGAAGGCATGTCTCAATTTTCCTAAAAATGCAGCAGCAGTCGTTGACTTCAAGCATTTATGAGTTTTAGATATGAAGGGACTGAGGATGACTCCCACACAATTTGTGAACTGCACCCTTGGACTTAAACACTGCTGAAGTTCTACCAGAGACACGCCTTCTCTTACAGACCCAGAGTAAAAACAGACACAGCCTTTTCCTGGGTTTGGTCATCTAGTATTTTTAAACTTAAAACCAAAATACTGTTAGTCTTGGCATTTGTCCTGAGATGCTAGCAAGGGGAGCTACCTATTTTTTTGGTCTTCCAGCTTTTTTTTTGTTTAAAAGAACACCCCAAAACAAACAAAAAACCCAACATAAAACATGGTGACTTTTCAGATTACAACACAATCTAATCACACCCTTACAAATTCAAAACTGAAAAGTCAAGTTTTTAATGCTGCACAAAAAGCTTGAATTTTGACACTTATATGCAGAAATGAAAAGTATGGTACGTTATACTTACTGCAATCTTGTTTATGTTTATTTAATTGAACACTTGATATGACTGACTAAAAATACACAGAAGCAATTTAGCCAGAAGTCACACAGTATGACAGAGCAGAACACAAGGAAAGATTCTGGAACAGAGAAGCACCCCAGGCTGAGCCATCTACTGCACTGGTCTATTTTTGAGGGGAAGGAGGAAGGCAGGGTATGACAATATTCAATTTGAAAAGACCCTGGAAAGCCATCAAATTACGACAAAGTATTTCAAGTGAGAAGATGCACTCAGTACTGAGAGACCAGAGTAGCAAGAAGTCAATGCAGCAATAAGGACAGGTGCATGCTCTGTTTTTCTGAAGGAATGTGACAGGGTAAAAACCCTGGGATAACAAATACACTGCATAGAATCAGTCTTGCACTTCTCATGTCTCCAACTGCAATTTAAATAAGCTCAGCTTTACCTTTGGTAAGAAATCATCCATACATGGATCTTGAACTTACAAACCATGGGCATCTGAAATGTATGCTCAAACTCTCCTACAATAAAGAGGTTTTTGTAAAAGGATGAATGGGCTTTTCTTTGCAGCATCTCAAATAAGTAAATAATCATGTAAATTCTGAGGTGACTCACACATCTGCATTGGAATTGCACAGAGTAAGAATTCCAGTTGCAGAACAAGGCCAGGCTGAGCTCAGGCATAGCACATAAATGACAGAAGTGGTTCCAATCTCCAAAGTTAAAATTGTGTGAATGGCTTTGAAATGTCCAGTGCTCTAGGCGCTACACATGCAGGACCCAGCCCCTGCAGCACTGGCATTGCCCTGCCAGGATCCGTGCTGTTGGTGCCATTGCAGTGAGGTCAGAGCGCCCGTGCAGGTGCAGGAGAGCTTGTGGCAGACCAACAGCACCACAGCTGATGCAGGACTGGCATTAACTGTTCTGGCACTGCAGCCTGCAGGGCAGCTTGTTTTACCAGCCTGCCGACTCACCCTGCCTCCTGCAGCAGCTCAACATGAAGAGAGATTCTCCTCCCCACGTGCTCCCTGCAGGGAGCGCTCCCTGAGCTCCACCCACCTCAGCCTTACGGAATGAGAGCTGACATTTCGGCCCCAGCACATCAGCCTGCAAAGCAAACTGCAGGTACACACACACAGCTGGTTCGTAAAGCAGCCTCAGGGTGCTGAGCCACATCTGTAGGAAACGTTAATGGCTGTAATTATGGCTCATTCTCAGAATCTGAAGCAGTTGGCCCACATGAAAATGTCTTTCTACTTCAGCTATGAATCTATGACTTGGTGGTTCCACCTCCCCTTCTGATTTTTCCACAACAGGATACAGAACAAAGGCCTAATGGACAGGACCAGGAATACAACATCTCAGTGTAAACACAAGTTGTATCTGGTTTTACTTAAAAATGCACACTGAGTTTTTTGGAAGTGTTAGTGTTGTAGGACAGCAATTTGGCTGTAGGTCTCCCAAAGTTTCCTGGTAGGGATGCCTGGTATTCTTCATTGCCTTTTAAAGAGTGATGAATGCACTGCTGAAGTGTCATGTGGAGACAAACAGTTATATACTGAGAGTGTCATGCCCAGACACACACAAACTTCATACATGTACTCCCAGTGAAGTTGGGGGTAATGGAGCAGCTGCTCAGGCAGCTGGGGCAGACAGCAGTTACCACAACTCTCCAGGATATCTTATATGTAAGGCTGATCTTTAAAATTGAAAAAAATTCCTGAATACATAAGGATTAGTATACTACTATCTCCATTCTAAGAAAACAAATGTTATTCAGAGCATTAACTTAAAAGTATCTTGAACAAATGTTTCAATTGATGATTTAATTCATAGTACTGTATTTATAGAACAATTTCCAAGCCTTGCAGCATTCCTTGAGTGAAATATAAATTAAAAATCCAAGCTAAAGAAGTATCAACAACTCCTTCAGAGGAGCTAAATATAAGAGCTGCAGAGTTAGTTCCCAAAGGCCATGCAGACTCCGGCTATGTGGGAAAACAAATCAAACAATGGTGCCATCCCTAATGAGAAACAGGCAACCCCACCACAGCCTCGAAGACATACACAGGCACATTTTCAAAAACTAAACAGGGCATTTAACAACAAACAAAAACACAGAGCTGGAGCTCAACTTT
>JAOXXN010000175.1:2273425-2286870 GCA_026770055.1 Myrmophylax atrothorax | reverse complement strand
GGGCACTCCGTGCCCTGGGCTGGTGATCACAGTGGGGTTGGATCAAGGGTTGGACTTGCTGATCTCGGAGGTCTTTTACAACCCAATCCATTCTATGATTCTATGATTAATCTCTTGGTTTTTTCACCCTTCTCTTTAAACCACCCTTCTGAAATAGAAGAACACATACAATAGATTTGTATATCTATCGTGTCTTAAAGGAGATTACAGACCCTGGTTAGGCCTACCTTGATGCACCACAAATCCACAGTCAGGGTCATGGGCAACTTGCAGTAAAATTTCTTCCACATCTCTGTTTTTTCCAGGAGGGTTTACCAGAGAAGTTATCTTTTGTTGCAGAGTCTTTGGCAAAGCCATCAGTTGTGTAAATTGACCTTCTGGACTTTTATCAATCTGAATGTTATAAAAAATAAGACAGAAAAAACATTCAGTTCTCTTCCTTAAAGAAGTCAGAAGATTCTTCTGGCTTTGAGCTCTGATAACCATCTCTCAGAATCCAATCTATTGCACTAGTTATTGACTTGCAAATGAAAACTTCATAAGCACAGGGAAGTGCAGTTATCTCAGTTCTGAATTGGAAGAATAACAGAGCAAAGATGTTCATTTTTATTAAAGACCCACATCATCTTCCCTCTCTCTGTAAGTAACTTTTCATTGAAACTGTATAATTTCAGTTATAGCCAATTTCCTTTGGAAACAGAAGTACACTACAATATTAAACAAAATAAAAGTTCCCCAAAAGACCACTTAACTCAGTTTCTTCTGCCTGAATATAATCAAGCTTTAGACACACACATTTCAAGTTTAGTTTGAAAAGTATTTTCTATGCTTTAAACTCAAACCACATATGGTTGGTATAATTTGAAGAAAATATTTATTTCACATTTCCCAATCTCAATCAGAAATTCATGGACCCTTTTTTGAATAAAACAATACCAATAGATAAGCCTGTACATGGTTACATAAAATGTAAGCACAAACACTGAAAAATGCATGATGGAGCAGATCTCTGCAAAACTGCAGGAAAACATAAAGAGCTCGATTCCTCCCACACAACGTTTCAGACACTTCATGGAGACATCAGACAGGAGTCGAGTTGCCCTAAACACTCCCTTTTGTCAGTGTGGAGAAAATGATCTCCAGATGAATCACCCACTGCCTGCAGAGGCAGCGCCGATGAGCAGCTCTGAACAGTGTGGGAGGAATCCACGCCTGAACCAAAGCTGGGAGACCTCCTGTCTGCATTCACTTGGCTTTGAAGAATCTGCTAAGAGAGGATTTTCTCTGCAGCTCTGCAGACATATCCTTGGAGAAGGGGGCTCTATTCTGCACTAAGCTGCACTCCTGAGAGCAGTCACCCACCTCAGTCTGCAGAGTGACTGCCTGTAACCACACCAAGGTGTGAGCAGTGGAGTATTAAACCACTTTGCTTCAAATCAGGAGCTGAATGACAGCATTTAATCAACATCTCTCATGAGTATTGTGGAATTATGGACAGATTTATCATCCAACAGCATATTTGCATTATGTTACCAGGATTTGTGTAAAGGTGAAACAACAGGCAGTACTATTCTGACCAGCCTTTTCTTGAAGAGACCATTACTGATCCCTTTAAAAATTAATTTTAATATTTCTTCCACCACACTGTTGAAAAGCACATTGATAAGAAAACATGGAGACAGCTGCAGTGTAAGACAGATCTGCCTATGCTGCACTCCCAGTCATGGCAGCACAATTGTTTACTGTACTCAAATCTGCTTCTAACTGTAGTTATATCAGTTTCTAACAAAGACACATCCTAAAAGGGGGCATTTGGAAGATAATTACCAACGTGACTTGAGGATAAAGACTCTGTAAGACAACCTGCACAATTTTAACTTCATGTTGAAGTTTTTATCACACTTGAAAAATTCACAAACAGACATGCAAACTACAAGAGGAAAAATTGCTACTGGGCCCCTGATTGTGGCATCTTTCCCCTAATTCCACTGTTACACCACAAAGATGGAATTTGAGACACTGGTCATCTTGTATTTCCCAAATGCTAAGGATAAAAATGGTTTAATGCCAGAATTTCACTTGGGTTTAATCAACTTATCTTCCCAATTAGCACTTTATGAGGGTTTTTTTGTGAGATGCAGTTTTTGATGGCAGAAAGTTGCACCCCTGAGTTACAGCCTAATCTTTCTAACACAAACCACATGTTCCTTCATCACTTCCTAGACTGTTGTTTCCATGTGGTAGTCATTAAAACACACGTTTTACAATGATCTGCTCTTGTTCCCTTGCTGGGGCTCCAGTTCTGTGCCAATGCTCAAAGAAAATGAGCAGCAGTGACCACATATGCAGAGACTGGTATTTAAGGCAAATCTTCTGGGTGCAGAATTAACTTAAAACCAGAACCATAACCCAGCAAGCACAGTGACTGCCACTGCTCTCCTTAGTGCATGGCAATCCCTGCCTTCTGTCAGTGTGATAAAGCACTTCCACCTGCTTGCTTGTAAAATGTTCTGAAGAACACTTGCCTCCAGCCTTCCCAGATGGTGCTTATACACCACTTGAGGGCAGTCCTGTAATATGTTACTGTACAGCTTCTGAAAATGGGGAATGTTGGGCTTCACTATGTTCTGCACTTTGGATCTGTCCTCTCCTATGATCATTCGGAAATCACCTAGTCAGGAAAAGAGAGACAGTTAATTCAGGAGGAAAACCCCCAAAACTCAGAGAAAGAGGGAGAATATAACAGAAACTAACACAGCAAAATGCTGTCATCCAAAACTATATTCTCCAATTCTACTAATGCCTATATAATCCACAACAAGGATCACCTTCTAGTAGTCAAAAAGCTACTAAAATATCTTCAAGCACAGAAAAATGTACTTGAAGGCAAATATTGTTACATGGCCTCTGATGTGCTGTATTGTTAACAACGCCCACCTCCACATTTTCACTTGGACAACAAAGTCAGTCTGGCTGTCAAGAGGCAGTAACAGTTGCATTCCTTGCAATGATACATCAGTTTCCACAGATTACTAAACAAATTGCCAGTCCTAATACTTTGTATCCTCAATCAAATAAGCTTCATTTTCCAACAGTGAGAAAAAATAATTTGCATTGTCTCTGCACTTCAAGGGCAGTCATGGTAAGATCACTGTATCCTCTTTTTCCTCTTAGCCATGTATTTTGTTATCAGTCTCAAAAATCAGCTCCTTTTAACAGCACTGATATATCACTGACCTTTACACTTTCTTTTCTGATACATGACAGAAAAATTTCAGAGAATAAGTGGAAAGACAATATGTAACAAAGCACTCCACTACCTCTATTAGGTACCAGCCTTGCAGCTTCCTAGGTTTTCAGTCAGGAGTTACTGCTCAGTGCAGTGAGGATCAACAAACAAAATCCCAAATCAATTCATTTTCCCACTTCCCACATTCAGGAGATAAATGCTGCTGAAAGGTGGCAACTTGCTAGCTTTAGTTTATTTTAATCTATGCCAAGCCACAAAACAAACACTTTGCATATAAATGGTACTGACTCATTGCTCTCAAAAAATGCATCAAAAAATAAAGGATAAACATTTTCTAAATTAAAGCCTGTACAACTCTTTTCAGCATGATTAGAGTAACACATCAATTTGTGTACTAGTATACCCTCTGAAAGACTTAACAAAATGGCAATAAACATGTAATCAACAGCTTTTCCCTTGAACATTCCCAACTGGGAGTCTGACTGCTTCAGCTTTGCTCACACAGCAGTGCCACTTTCAACATCTCACAGCATGGGAACTCACCTCCCATGTTTCCATCCAACTGCACTGGTTCAAAAACTACACAGAGTCCCACCAAGAATGTAATGCCACTGCTGGGCAGGTTTAGGTGGGCAGCTCTGCAGCCCCTCAGCAAACACTCTTGGCTGGCAATCCCACTCTCAGCATACTCTTACTGTCACTTTGGAACAGGCAACAATTCAGTAAAAAACTCCCATGGAAAAGCTGAACAGGTTGCACAGGAGTATTCCATAAAGAACAGTAACACTCCTGGGTACAGCCAAGCTGTATAACCCCCACCTGCATACCTGGGATTGTTTAAAGCCAAACTGGTATTTCTATATGAGCAAAGGTAGTGCAGTGTAAAGGACAACTGCAACCAAACTGGGCCACAGTGATTTCATTAAGGGTATCAACATTTAAAAAGAAATGCTGAATTAACTTGTAACAACCAGATCTTACACTGAAGAGCCATTTGCAATAGTTTCTTTAATTGTTTCCCACATCAATTTCCGAAGGAAAGGAGGAAATTCTTTAAGGGGGGGAAAAAAAGTCAACAAATACCAACCATGAAGTGAGTGTTAATACACATTGAAGAATCATAATCTGGATCTTTAAGTGAACTAAATAAGAACCTAAAACACATCACACTCAAAAAGTAAGAGATGACAAGGTATGAGTCAGTGTCAGATGACTCAACATTACACTGAGAGTGGAAAGAAATTTTTTTCCAAGGTTTTGAAACAATAAACCAAAATACAATCCATACAAACAGAAAAACCCCACATTATTTCATCATATTCAGTCACTCATAATTAGCTGCTCATAAATCAAGCATTATAAGAAGCTCTGTTTATGTACCTACACCTATTTGCTATGAATAAGCCCAATTAGTCCCTTGGAGCTGTTATGTGACAGCACTCAGACACAGTTTTTGGAGCAAGCAGCAGGTGGGCCCACAGCAAGAGGGCACATGACTTACTGCACATGAGACTTTATGGGTACAACAGCTCCAGCTCCAGCTTTTCTCCTCAGAGACTTCAGACAACACATACTCACCAGAGTAGGAGAGTCCTGCAATCTGCATATAGAGGTCTTCTTCAGAGAAACTTTCTGGTAGCATGAGAAAGGCTGCTGTGACTGCACTCTTCAGGTTGCTAACAAGAGCAGCTTGCAGCTTGCTATTCTCATTTTGTGTCAGAATTTTCACCTGAAAAAGCAGAGCCATTGGAAGCAAAACTTCAGGAAAGTGCTACTGAAGATGGAACTTGAAATGTTACTCAATCCAGCATGAAAAATAAACAAGAAATTTACTTAAGATTAGATTTTACTAGTATGATATAACAAGGACCTTTCGTTTACACTGTGTGGAACATCTTTTGAAGGGTTAACAGTCTGCTAGAAAAGGCTGTTTTTACAAACAGGTTTGGAACTGCCACATGTTACAGCCATTAGCTGATCTCTGAAGAGCTATTCATCTTTTCATAGTCATAAATTTAAGATTAATCAACACAGTAAATATGAATGCATCAACAGAAATGCTTCATATGTGATTATGCAATAAGACAAAAGATCACTGTCACACTGAAAGAGAATGGAACACCAAAGAAGTTTTTATAGTCATCTTTTTTCTTTTTTTTTAGTAGAAGACTCCCCTCTCAAATGTTTCAAGTGGTTTCTCAGACATTTGGTGCCCTCCTAGAAGCAGCAGGGCTTTATTTTTGCACTTTGCAGGAGAAGAAGGCAAACTCAGTGGGATCTTCATACACACAGGATGAACAGACCACTCGAATGCCACTCTGTGCCACAAGAAGTATTTATTTTTAGGAAACATTTAAACTGTTCAAGATCAACCAGAGAATCCAGTCACCTTGGATATGGAAATGTACTGGACCAAAAAGCAGATCTTTGGTAAGAACTGAATATAGAAACATATCATTATAGAGTATCAGACAGATGAAGTCAGCCTGGTTTACAAGACAGCTCTCTAACTGTGCTCTCCCAGAAACAACTCCCTCAGGAATTCCTGCTTCTGTCTTTTCCAAGTGTCTTGCTTATAAAAGGCAGCTTTTTAATATTTGTTTATCCTACAATACCTTAAAAAGCAAACTGACTGGCAGTTATGAACAAAGGGATCCCATTTGCTCTTCCTCCCCAAAAGCCCATTCACACACTAATGAGCTGCTGCATGACCTGAAATTCTGCCCCCACATAAAACCTGAAACAGCCAAGGCACCCTTTCAAGGAACTATTTTTCTTCAGGAATGTAAATACACTGTTAATGAAGGGGGAAAAAAACCCTAAACTAAGCCCAGCCTCAGTAAAAAAAGTAGGAGAATCAGACATATCTGCTACACACAATTCCTCTTAGAGAAAGGACACTGCCTAAGCAATGTCATGACTGATCAACAGACATTCAGAACACACTTTTTAGTTATGGCAAAATCTTTAAGAGGCATAAAACTGGAATATCTGATTTTGATAGGAAGTTGAATGCAACAGTTCACAGGTTGCTTGTTTCAATCATTCTGCACTATTTATTTATTTCCTTGAAAGCCACAGGAGGAGGTTACTGAATGCATAACAGACTTGCTTAAGTAGTTTCAGTAACTAAGACATGCTGGTTATGGGGATAAACTAATAAATGTACATTCATAACTTGCTGCTACAGGGAATCTCTAAGGAAAGACAGAGAGAGAGGTCTGTGGCACTCCAAGCACTCATACAGGTGCTTATATAACCTCAGGATCACCTTGGAAGTAACACCAAGCTCTGGACCCGTTTAAAGAACACCACAGTTACAGCCCTTTAAAATGTGAAACTCCAAAGAGATCTTATTCCTTCTTATGGAAGACCAGAGGAATTTTTTCCAAGGAAAACAACATGCTAGGCTTCAAACTATGCATGCCTGGAAACACTGCAGTAGTGATGAAATGAATTTATGAATAAATTTTAAACAGTGCAGAGAGCAAAGAGTCTCCCAGGAAGCCAGAGGGCAACAGTTACCACCCTGGTACAAAAGGGCTGGATGTTGATTCTTGGGGTAAACCTGAAAGAGCACCAAAGTTAAGGAAGGCTTTTTCACAGTACAGAGAACTTATAATTGGAACTGTTCAATGTACAATATCACAAATCAAAGTATCAGCAAATGCAGTTACACTGAAAACAGCTATTCAGTATTCGTTGTTAATGTGGCATTCAGAATTCTCCCTTCAGCTGTTTTTCTCACTGCATTAAGCTGCATTCTTTACAGAGGTAACAGCTGCTCTAACCTGTATCATGTTACAATATGTCTCTGGAGATAGAGAAAAGCCAGTAGTGCTGAGACAATCTATTCAAACTTCCACTCCAAATTTTTACTTAAAAGCATAATTAACTTCTGGTTTAAGACCTGAAGAGTTCTTCTCCCCTCACCCTCCCCTCTTACCAAATCTTCCCTTAGCACTGCTGCCATCTGCTGAAACCACACTGAGGGTGAGCTCAGGGAGAGCAAACACCTACTGTTTGCCACACAAACATGGAGGAGAAAAACACACGGGCTTAACCCATAGTTCACTCAATTACAGACACTTTAACAGTAACTGCACGGCAAAGCAGCTTTCATCTTATTTCCCTTATTTAACTGTATTAAGTTTTGGTGACCTCTTTAATCTGTGATAAAAGGCACATAATGCATTTAACATTAGAGGGACTTTGCATTGACATAGTCCAGTTAGCCAAGATTTACTACAGGCAGAAAACTTTCACTGATACTTTGCCTTTGGGGGTTTTCCACATCATCACTGAGCACAATATCCCACTTCCCTTCCCAGGGATTACCTCTCTAGGGCTACACATGGAAATCAGGGCACATTCAGCAGTGATACATCCTTAACAGAGAAAGGTAAAACTACAACTGATAATTTTCCAGCCCTGCAATTTCCTGCATTTCAAGACAGCAAACCCTGGCCGAGCAGTTACCGGTTTCTGGAGGCGCCCAGCGACGTAGAGGGTTTTCCAGTGAAATAAATCATCAATCAGGGCATCAGTGCTAATTACACCATACTTTATCAGCTGAGAAAAAAGCAAAATAAAGGCTTTTGAAAAACATACACCTGAACCTTTTTCACTACATGAAACTTACTGACATAACCATCCTTCATTCTAAAAAACACACAGCTCCAAGAAGATGCATAACAGTAAAATACTTTCATGTTTTAATTAAGACGAGAGATAAAAGAAAAAATCCCTATTCACATGAAAACTTCTGGGAAAAAATGAAATGCATGGAACTCTAAGATCCTTTCTAGAATTAAAGATGCAATAAAGTCACCAACCAAATGTTACAATATTTGGATTAACCCATAGTATCCTTTATGATGTTGAAAACAGTGAAGAAATTGCCAGAGATCTAAAACTTGCTGGACAAGGGCCACTTACCTAGAATTATCAACTATACCCACACCTCACAGGTCAGGATATCAACACTAAACAGCACAGATGTCAATGCCAACTTGCTGTGTTGGAATTTGCATTTCATGCCAAACAAACAGTAAAAATCCACATTGCTATTACTACATGGTCCACTGCTGAAATGAAGGGCCTGTTTCCCCACAATACCCTGTATCACCACCAAAGCTGGCAGACAGCAAATAAAAAGGAATTTAAATACAGTTTCTGAAGCACTTTACCTCAAAGTTCCAAACACTGCTCACACTTTTAAGGTGCAAGACCTGTTTGCTTTATAATTAAAATGCTGTTTGTGAAGCAGGTTTGAGACAGAAATATTGAAGATAACATGAGTTAATCTACAGCTACAATCTCCAAGATTGGGTTCCTGAAATCTGCTTTCAGCTAATTATTTCAATACCTCACAAACAAAAATATTTGACTTAATTTGTACTTGTACACAGACTACTTGTACTTACCCTACCATTGCATGGCACTAAA
The DNA here is from genome assembly GCA_026770055.1 of Myrmophylax atrothorax. Lineage (NCBI taxonomy): Eukaryota > Metazoa > Chordata > Aves > Passeriformes > Thamnophilidae > Myrmophylax > Myrmophylax atrothorax. Next base: position 2,278,172 of record JAOXXN010000175.1, on the reverse strand, counting down.
GTGTTGTAGTAAATTCCTGCTCCATAGCTCTGTACACTAGTTATCTGTTTTGGCCCAAAAAGTTTTAGGAAGGAATAATGACTTCTGTTCTTTAACAAGTTCATCATATGCCAGGTCACAGAATCATCAACAGCAAACACGAAATCCAGCATATTGTCCTGTGGATGAGGAGAAGAGTGTTGGGGTTTTTATGTCAAGAAGTAGCTGATGTTAATTATATTAATCTAAGATGTACATAATCATAATAATCCAAGATACACATAATATCAAAGACAAAAAAAAAGCCTACAACAAAAGTACTAACATCAGATACAGTATAAATATCCAGATGAAGTTGTGTTTTCTTGTCAGTTTAGCAGACACTACTCAAAATTTTCCTGTCCTAGTTGTGATCAAACTTCAATCCTCCAAACCGGAGCAGCAAGATCAACACCGTAATTCACAGCTCAGTGTCACAGCTCACACTGCCAAAGAACAGGACTTTGGGCCATTTGGAAGGCCATGAACTGGGAGCTGTGGGCACCTGAGAGCCGGCAGCAAGAAACTACATTTCTAGTGTATTCCTTTGCTTTTGATAACAAAACAATCCAAACTCCAAAGACTTCTGATGCACAGTGCACAGCCAGCCAGGGGAAAGCTCACACTCGGACGCACAACCAACCCCCATCCTGAGTGATGAGCCTTCAAATGCACCAGGACTGCCTCGCTGGGGCTTAGTAACTGTGGGCAGCATCTCAGCTAACTCATCAATACTACTAAAAACATAACCTGCTAGCTGTCTTTTTCCTATTCTTTTGTGTGAGGATGAGATGCTGTTAGAGCTCTGAAACTCTTATTATCTTCTGTTTTAAAGGAAACGAGGCACATTTAAAGTCACATTTGGGGGGAATGCTTAGCTGTCAAGCCAGTAACGAATAATACTGCTGAAAAGTTGAACACAAATAAAAAAGAAACATTATTTCCAAATAGTTGACGCCCAAACGATAGAAAAGCCCCGCGACTGCCACTTCAGCGTGGCAATGTACTTTCAGTTCCGCTCACGCGGTGCACAGCAGGTTGGACATTGCTTTACACACAGACACAGTGTGCACACACAGGGCTGGGGGTACCCTGAGCCCCGCACAGCGATGGACCCACTGCGGGGCCGGCCCGGGGCGGGGGGGCTCGCGGGGATGCACAAGGCTCCCATTATCCGGGGGTAATCACCCAGCCCAACACAGCCCGACCCTCCGGCAGCCCGAGGCAGACCCCGGAGGAGCACAGCAAACCCCCACAGGGAGCTGCGAGTTGCCCAGAGCCAACCGGGCAGGACCCCCGGGGCCCACCACAGCCTGGCTCCGTGCCTCGGTTTGCCCCGGTCAGCCAGAGCCAGAGGGGCTGTGCTGGAGGACAAAACCCTGGGGGTTTCTTCCCTCTCAAAGTCCTATTTACCCTACTCCTTCCCCATTCACAGGACTCCCAAAGCTCACTGACTGGGGATCATCCCATGCCAGGACAGCCCCAGGGCTGCCTCCACCTCATCGCTTTCCTCCCGCTCCCAGCCCAGGGGCTCTGAACCTTCGCATATCCTTTTCTCTGCTCTGTTTGCTTTCCCTGCAGCATGACCTGTCCTCTAGGGCCCTGGCATCACGGGCTGCACCTCTGACCCTCCCCTGAGCCACTCATGGGCCGGGCTGCGGGTTCCCCTGGGGCACAGCATTCCTCCCGGGAATCCCCAAGCACCTCTCACACCGCCAGCCCCCCGTGCTGGCCCCCAGCCCTGCTCCCCCGCTGGTGCCATGCGGCGGCCCTTCCCATGCCCTCCTCCTCCTCCTCCTCCTCTTCATGCCTGACTAGCACCCCCCCCACAACACTTTCCCAGCCAAATAGTCTTGATGATTCATCGGAAATGATTAAATTTTTTCCCCATAGGATTAGTTGCTTAAAATGGCAATGCTGGGCAGCGATAAGGCTCAGAGCCCTTGTGCTGCCGCTGGAGAGGGGAGGCCTCCGCCCTTCGCCGGGAGGAACAAGTGCAAGGGAGCTGTGCCATCACCCACGGGATGCTTGGGAGCTGCTCTGCAGCCCCATGGCCGCAGTGTTGGGATGATTCCACAGCTGATGGCAGGAGCTCCCTGTCTGTGGTGGGAAAAGGCACCCTCTGAGTGTGTGCCCCGAACTCAGAAACCCCTGACAACATGTTCACTCTTTCCCTCCAAAGAGCAGGATCCAGCACCAGGCTCTGCTCCCCTTGGAGCAAGGAAAGGGATCTTCCACTTCACACAGAATACCACAATTTAAGCCCCACAAATGCCACCCTGCGAGGGAAGGGGCCCAAGGGGTCCCTCATTCCCACAGGAAAGCACCCACCAAGTCAAACAAAGGAGAGGGAGAGCCCAGATGACACACTGCTGGTGCATTTTGTTCCGGGGCTAACTTTTATTCTGTGTGTTAAAAATAAAACAGAATGTTGCTAAGAAAACCTCTGCAGGAAAATTCCCAGCAGTTGGAAAGGGCAATGCCCCTCCCTGGAGAAAACAGGCTGGCGAGCCCCTGTGGCAGGGAACGTGCCACCCTCAAACAGCCTCCTGCTCCAGTTGTTGGGCTTTGGTCTGTTTAACTGTGAAGAAAACTTGGGGTTTTTTTCCCTAACAAACCAATTGTTCTGGGGAAGACAGGCAGGAGTTGAAAGCAAGGCTGGAACAGATGGCATGAAATCGCCCCGTCACGCTGTGTGTGGCACCCCGTGGGCTCAGGGTCTCTGCGTGGGGAGCGTGGCAGGCTGGCCACCTTCATCTTCCCTCCCTGCTGCCTGATCTGATGCCTTCTGGTTTATTTGCTTGCTTAACGGATTTGCCTTTGGCACCCAGTCACAGCCATGCACACAAACAGTGTGGCTGAGGCTCCTGTGTCGGGGTCTCACACCCTCAGCCGGGGTGGGAAGGTCGGGGAGCAGAGGTCTGGTCCCACCTGAGACACAGAGGAGATCTCCCAGCTCTCCCTCTCTGGCAGTGGAGGGAATATTGATCCCAGTGCTCTCCTCTTGCTCCATCCCTCCTGCCACCCCTCAGGCGAGGCTGTGCCTGGGCAGGCAGCTCTGCCCATGGCAGTGGTGGGGTTTGGCAGTTCCTGGCACAGCTTCTGGAAGCCTGGGATGCACAGAACCGTGCCCAGGGCAGGGCTGATTACCCGGCGTTATCTGAGCATCGCAGGTTGCAGGAATGATCTGGAAGGGTGTAATTGCATTTGCCTCTCTCCTCTGGCCCCCACTGGGCCTGGTTCTCTGCAGGAGTGGCCAGCACAGAGCCAGGCAGAGGGCCTGGGGCTGAGCACAGGCTGCACCCCAGCACACAGCTCAGCCCCTTCCACCTCCCCCTGCCCTCCCAGCAAGATCCCTGCTGATCTGGGCACCTGGGGATGCTGCCAGAGGGAGCTGGGCTGTGCCAGCTCTGTGCTGTTGCTGTGCATGTCCTGGCACGTGGCTTGGCGTGTCCCAGGTGGGGACAGGGGGCCCTGTGCCCAATACCTGCAGCCCCCAGCCATGCCTGTGGGGCCCAGAGCAGCTCAGGGGGGCTCTGTGGGGTGCCTGGGGTGCTCTGTGCCGGTTGCCTCCCTCCAGTGCCGGTGCCAATGGAGTGCCGGCTGTCCTGGCTCCCCACACAGTTCCAGGGGGATCCAAGGGCACCCCTGCAGGGCAGAAGCTGCCAGCTGCATCCACCACCAGGGCCGAGAGGGGCCCCATCCCCAGGGAAGGGATGGGATGTGGCCAGTGCTGTGCTTTCCCACACCGCCCCAGGAGCGGCCAGTGCATCCCTGCCACTGGGGCTGAGGATCCCTGCCCCGAGGCACCGTCCTGCCAGTCCCTGGTCCTGCATTTTGGGGTGCTCTAGGGCTCACACAATGTGTTACAGTCTGGGGTAAGTACAGGAACCTGCCTGGGATGTCTAACCTCTGGCTACCCATTTCCTGGTGGAAGACAATGAGGGGTGGGATATTCTATGTGCCATGAGGGCACCTCCACCCCATCTCTGTTCACCTCTAGGAGCCCTCTTTGATGCCCCCTGTCATTCAGCTCAGGACAACACCTCCTTCCAACCCCTTCCTCAGCTGGGCTCTCAGCGGCTCCTTTGTGTCTCCCCTCTCCTTCCTCTCCTCTTCTGCAGGGCCTTTCTGAGGGGATTATTAACCATGGCTACAGGGCCTTTGCTCAGGAGGGGCCAGGAGCGGGAGCCAGCCAGGAGCAGGGAGGGTGGAGGAAGGAAGGGAGCTGAAGGGGGGGAGGAAGGTGACATCTGGATTTCTGTGCCGGACAAGCGCGATCTCCTGGAGCAGCTGCACGGGCATGGCCGGGGGCTCAGCAGACACAGAGCAGTGGCAAAGCCCCAGAAAGGAGCCAAGCTGGCAAGGGTCACCCAGGCCCAGAGCAGGCAGCCCGCCCTCGCACCCTGCCCGGGCTGCCAGAGCCTTGCTGCGTGTGGGAAGGATGGACAAGGACAGCTGGGGCAGCGAGCGCTCCTGGGGGAACCTCAGCCAGCTGACAGCCACGGGCATGACCCAGGGAAAAGGACCCTGTGCCCACCAGCCTGTCACTCGGCGTGCTGGGGGTACAGCAGCCCCACGTCCCAGAGCAGGTGCAGCCCTGGGACAGGGTGGGGACAGCCACGGACTGGCCCCTCGCACACACTTTCCCCGTGGCTGCTCACGTGTATGTGCCAGGCTCCTCTGCCAGCCCAGGGCAAGGGGCAGCTTTGGGGCAGGGTGGGGTAGG
>JAOXXN010000175.1:2248405-2273325 GCA_026770055.1 Myrmophylax atrothorax | reverse complement strand
ACCCACTCACCCAGCCACACACATACAGACACACACCCACCCACACACCCGCTCCCCCCCACACAGAGCACACACACACCCCCAGCCCACACACAGAGCACACACACACACCCCCAGCGCTGACTCACTGCACCTGAGCTCAGGCTGTCCCAGCTCTGCCCCTGCTGAGCCTCTGTGTGAGTGTGCACGTCCTGCCATAACAAACCTGCCCGAGCTCCATCAGAGTGCTAAATGCATAAAAGTGACTCACGAAATTGAAGTGTGTCTGTTCTCTCAAGATTTTATGTTTCCCTGGATCTGGTTTCCAATGATCACGATTTATGTTCCTGTGGTTTATGCCTTTCAAAGTACCTGTTCCATGCTGATGGCTGCTCTGAGCAATGGTCGTCACTGAGCTAAACTGTGCTTACACTCAATTCCAAATGTGGTTGGGTCTTTAGACATTACTGGACTCTTAACATCTGCTTAAAATCATGAAAGGGTCTGTAACCCCCTGTTACACACAAGACAGTTTGATATACATGGTTAAACCACCATCTACATGATTGTTATTGTGATGATAGATAAGCATATGATAAATTAGCCGTCAGGAATTTTGGGAGAGAGCACCTGAGGCAGGAGAGCAATCCTTGTGTCAGCAAATACTGTAAAAGTAACGATGTGAGGCGAGTGCCATCATAAAGCTTCATCATCACAAAGCTGCACCAGACCTCTGTTCAGAGCTTTCCTACATCAAATGACTCAGCCAGCCAGACCCCTCCTTCTGATGTCATCCCTCTAAACACTCACTTTCAGAGGATAAACTGTAGTATCCTAAAAGGAATGTGTTTACACTATAAATAGTCACATTATAACTAAAGAATTTTCACTGCTTTGGATAATAAGGTCCCAGAGGGCCAGTACACTTGTTTTCCACTAAGATTGTCATTCAGTGCCCAGTAGTGTCTCTGAACTGATTTACCTGCTCATAAGTCAAGTCATGGGCCTTGTTCTTTCCTTAGTAAAAGTATTTTAGCTATTAATGGTATTAGTAACATATTGATTTTAATTAGTACATTAATAGCTATTAATTTTAAGTAATTATTATTTAAATATTTCATGGTACATTGTATAAAGAGCAGTAGATCTGTTGAGCTCACATTCAAAATTCTTTCCTACTTCTTAGGTTAGTAAAAGATTTTGCATTACTTTTGAGAGGATGATCTAACTCTAAAGCACAATTTATGGAAGTATCCAAAGAAATATTTGGGGGGGACTGTCTGCTATTTGTCACCCTGACTAAAATTTTGGCATACAAATTAGATGACAGTTCACCCATTTAAGCATTGCTTTATATAGTTGGGGTTTTTTAACCAGCTGCACTCATTCAGCACATTCTCAAGCAGCAGTGTGAGTAAATTTTCTAAATGTTCCTTTTTTAGTAGATTTGCTGAAAGTCAAGAGTCACCTTTGACTCATGAGACTGTGTTGGTGCTGCTAGAAATGGAAATTTCTGTCTGACTAGTAAACAATCTAATTTGATTACTTAAGAATTCACATTAGCTGACAAAGAAGGGTGGTTTAAGCAGCTGGTGTTGCTTGATTGGTTCTTTTTGTCACCACTGAGAAAGCTTAATGAGAAAACTTTCAAATACCTACACTCACTCATTAGTCAAGTTTGTTTTCTAAACTGTTCACCTTCTTTGCTGCTATAAAGAAGTCTAATTTCAATAAATCAAAATAGAAGCTAAAGGTCTTTATAGATATTGTTATGGATAGTCCTGACCTAGAATGCACTTATTCTAATAAATAAGTTAAAAAGGGGAAGCTTGTTTGAAAATTAACAGACTGGTAACATTTCAGTGAAGTTATACAATTGACTGATATTAAAAATGAATGCACCAAGCAAATTCTTGATAGAGTATAATGTCTGGAACATTTTTGCTTGAATATGTGTATATTAGAGAAAATCTGGGGAAGAGGTTGCTTGAGTATTGCACAATTGTCCCTCTCAACCTTGACCTTGCCAGCTCAAATACTCTCCTTGAGGTTTCCAGGGCGGATTTTGTTCATATCATTAAACACTCTTATTTTTCAACTTTCCTACAACTCTGTTCTTTGATGTTCTTCCTTAACTGTCTTTTACATATTGTAGGCTAAATTTGAGGTTTGTTTCTTGCATCTACTACTGACATTTAAACTCGTTTTGTTTCCAATAGCATAGTTAGTTTTGAGACCAATAGCTTGTAATCTGGGACAAAAATCAGAGTTTATCTGAAAGTTTATGTGAAGTTGTCTCATGTCTCATAGTGATTTTGAACTTGGCCTCTAATCTGTTTTTCAGTGGAACTTTTGCATTGCTGACTGTGGTAAGAGAGGCTGCAAACACCAGAAGGTCTCCAGTTGGCTTTACAGTTCCAGCCAGCGCTGCTATTGAAGGAGCAGTTTTCTGTGAGCCGCCTGGATCAGAGTAGGTGTTTGCGTGGCTGCAGAGCAGAACAGACTGGGGAATTGGTGTGGGTTAAAACCAACTGTTTGAGCTTGTTGGGATTTTTAAACCAGTCTAGTTTTAAGCAGGTCACCAGTGTTCTTTACCACACATGTTTGTGCTGGTACAAGCAGGATAGATGGTAAGATTTCTTCTGCTGTCAGTGCTGGTTCAAAAAATACAAGTACTTGTTTCAGCAGTTTTTTAACAAAATTTTCACACTCAGAATCTTGACTGGGGTTGAGTCCACACATTAAAGTTGTGTAAGGAAGGGTACAATATTCTGTATGTTGCACAGTCATCTTTTACTTTTATTCATTCTTTTTCAGTCAGGTAAATTCTGTTGCTTGCTGCAGTATGTTTCTTATGAGAAGGCATGACAGAAATCTGGCCTTGAGACTATATTTTATTTTTTGGCAATAAAATATATACTTTGAATAGCCCCCACATAACTAGAAAGCTTATCTGCAAGTGTGTTTTTTGTTTCTACCTTGCCTCTGTGGTCTCTAGTTCCTTACAGTGAAGGAGGCTCACAGAGCCTGACTCTGTTCAGTGTCTAATTCCAAGAGAGGTATCATATTATAGCAAGTTCCAGCATTGAGTCTTCACAGACCATCTCCATCCAAAAAAAAAAAATTAACTAAGTTGATATGGAAATCTGAGTACTTACAGTCTGTCAGTCTCTGAGGTGATCTGGCAGTGTGGAACTGGGCTCAGCTCTCCTGTGCATTTCAGTGTGGACCAGTGGCTCTTCTCCGTGGTGTCCAAAGTGCTGTGGGTCAGGAGGTGGTGAGTCCCTCACTCGGGTGGTACTGGTGCCCAACCATTGGCTCATTCAGTTCTTCCTCTGCTCTTGCCTCCATGGATCTTTCTGCAACAAACCCAACAACTCTGTGTCTTTTAGCTTTTGAGCAATGGGGGATTTGTCCTATTTTCCATAGCCTGTGTCTGTTGGCAGCAGCCTCCTATGAACATACTTTGTGCCTGTAACATTATAAATAAAGAGTAATTTTCATAAGTGGCAGCACCTGGAATCAGATACTCATACTGTTTGTTTTAAATTTCTGTGTGTTTATGTGATTACACTGTTTTAAGTTCTCCATCACTTCATATTTTTTTTATTTAAAGCATGGATTCTGTTAATTGTTGCTGGTGCATCTGCACACACGTCTGAATTGGCTGTTTGTACATGCTAACAACTAAGCACCACCAGGTGTCCTCTGTTTCTCTCTCAGATCTGAATTACACCCTGAAGATCCTCCTCTGGATTTGAAAATACTGATTTTAAACAAACACCAGAGGTGGGGGGTAACACAGTAAACTTTTTGCTTAGCTTTGAAGAGACTGAGGTGTAAAATCTCTCATTTTGTGTTAGGGGCTGTACAGTATTTGTTACATTTTGTTAGTACAGCTTTCCCCCTCACCCCCACAAGCTTATTTGTGACTCATCAGTATCCAAGAGATTATTTTCCAGCAAGGACAGAGAGGCAGATGGATATTTCCAGGTGTCTTTTCCAGACTTGTTTCTGAAACCAGTTCAGCCATCACCACATCTGCATCTCTTGCAGAGAGGTTATTAACAGGCAGCGGTTACAATCAATCAACAAATTGATTTTTACTAGGCAACAAGAATAGTCAAGATAATAGAAATAAAAATGAGCATAAAATTTGGTTAAATGCTGAAATTCTGGGGTTTTCTTCTTGCCTTGGTTCTGTCTGCTTCCTCTTTCTAGTCTGGGAGGGATTTCTGTGACAGACTGGCAACTTGTGAGAGAACATACTTTGACACAGCAACACATCCCTGCGTGGAATGCAGTGAAACACTGTGAGGTGGAAATGGTGCTGTGTCCTCGCAAGTGGGTGCACTGCAGCTGCCCCACCCCGGGCCAGGGAGGTATTTTGTCCCCAGCAACTTCTGAGCTGAGGGGAACTGACCTCTTTTAGACCAAGTATCCCATGTTGCCAGCTGGAAAGCCATGGGAGCTGGGAGTCCCTGTTTTGGAAAAGTCGTCAATAGCATTGTCATTCTTCTTCCTTTAAACTCACATCCCACCTTAAAGCTTTTAGGGAAGTTGCACATTATTTTATGTACTTGGGTAGGAGATAAGACAAAGCCACATTTTATGTTTGCATTTTTTTCCCTCTATGGAGAAATCAAACAGCAACAAATTAAGGTGTTCCCTTGTGCCATTATTAGGTGGAACAAATAGAAGCTGTAGGTTATCCCCAGCTCAATACTTTCTATTTCAGCTGCATACTCCTGAATTATTAACAGTCCTGGCTCTGGAGTGGGAACAGAACTCCAGCTCTATTCCCAGCAGCACTAACCTGGAGCCATACCAGATGGTGACTTGCCAATGGCTCTTACAGGCAAGTGATGAAACACCATCTGAAGGTGATTTCAGAAACAAGTCATTCCAGTGGTGTTAATGCTTTCGGGAGAAGTGACTGTGATAGGATGTTTCCTTACCACACTTATTTTTAATTCAATTTTGTGAGTATTTCTGATTGTAATTGGGTTATTAACCATAACATTCATTTATAATATGTGTAGATGGTAATAAGTAATTTCAAGTGTGTTAGGCTAAGTATGTGATGATTTGAGTTGCTGAATGCTCACCATATATCCTGCACTGATTCTGTGGTAGTGCCATGCATTGCAGGTGACCAGCTGTTAACTGTGGATTAGACACATTTGATTACATAATAGTTTGTGAAAATGAGTGAGAACTTGTAGTTTGCTTGTACAATCTGTGTGTTGGACAAACTTTCCTGAATTCCAGTGTATTTATCTGCCTATATTACCAATATACTAATATCTCTAAATCTATTTATAAGGAAGGCGTTTTAGCTTCAATACAGGACATTATTTATTAGCCTAATAATTGTAGCCACCAGACTGCATATTCTCATCAACACCAGTTACTAGAGCAGCATTGAAATTCTGTGCACACACAAGAGAAAATGAAAAGGATCATTAAGCAGAATAAACAGCAAGTGACACTGAAAAATACATTACAGTGATATTTTAAGCTAATGCTTGTGTGGGCTGTGTGAAAGCACAAAGAGTTTATCTCCTACAATCTTTTTTGCAGTTCTGCTACTAAACAAGTAGTTTGCACTCCTGCTTTCCTGGCCAGGCTGGGTAAGGTGCTTTATGTCCTGAGCAAGAGAGGGAGGAGAGCAAGGAAACAGGACTACAGAGTGGAATAAAGATCAGTGAAAGTGTTGACCTAGAAAATGACTGACACACCATTAATGACCATTTCTTCAGAAAGCCATTTTAAGTTAGCTTCTCTCATTTTCATAAAGAGGTTGATCTTAATCAGGAGGAAAAGTCCTTCAAAAAGTCTTAATTTATGTTTTTTATTCTTTTCTAGGTTCTAGACCAACTGAAGGCTCTGTGTCTGTATAAACAGCCCCATTCCAGAGATGAAAGGGGAAATTGTCCTTCTAGTTCCTTGTTTATGAAAATATTCCCCTGTATTATATTGTTGTCAGTGAAATCCTAGCTGCCCTTCCATTACTTGAGCTGATTTATTTGGAATTGTTATAGTGGGAGATACAATCAGTGAAATTCATATTCTGTGAAAACTGTAACTTTCAATATTGATATAGTTTATAATGTCATGGCAGTAATGCATCATGTTCATGAAAACTGAGGATGTGTATTTTTTTAATGTTTTGTATAATAATTTAGAGATGACCATGCTTATCTGCATTTCATGTGGACTTGGATATCTGTAGTGGAAATGAAAAATATTTAAAAGGGCATTTTTGTGCAGCTAGTCAGTCCTATAGGATTAATGTTTCCTTTCTTTCCTCATAAATGCTGCTCCTTGAAGTGCCTATGTAGTTCTCTTTGAAATTTTTGCTGTTCACATTTGCAGTTCACCTGAGGTGTGGTTATATTTACGTTCCTATTCTGCCTTTAATGCCATAAGGCTTTGTTCTCCTTATTTAGAAGAATCTCAGATGATTTGAACTCCCTTGCAGAGCAGCAGTTCTAAGCCAGATCTTTTTTATGGTGACTGGTTTTCTTTTGGTCTCTCTTGCAGTTATAAAATCTGTAAGATACTGTGTTCAGCAAACCTCTTAAAACTTCAGCACTCATAATGGGGTAAGTACAAAAGAGAAACAGTTGAATTTTAACTTCTGTTGAAGTTTCTCTTTCACTTAGAGGTTTGAAACTGTTGCAAAAATCCCGATGATGACCAGATTTTGCCACAAGCTGCTTTGTTGGTTTGCTACCTTGTTTGTGTATCTTATTTGGTATTTCATATGCCACATAGCTAATACTGTTATGCACGAAAGTAGTTTAAATTTTGGCTGGGGGTGGGGTGTGGTGGAGCTCTCGGACTGTAATTGCTACAAATTACATCAATCTCACAGTAAATTTGACTTATAAAAAAGCACGATAGGGAATGAACTTAATTAGCCATTAATAAATGTTTTGCATATTTTGTGTATGTTGAAAATGGTTAAATTCCCTTGAGCTGCCACAACATCTTTGTAAACAAACTGGTAAGGGCCAGGCTGGTTCAGAGCTGAAAACTGAACTGCAGGCTCAAAGGGTGGTAGTTACAGTGTCCAGGCTGAACTGGCAGCTGGTCACAAGTACAGTCCATTATTAGATGTTCTTTGCCTTGTTAGTACTTTGGGTTTCTCAATAACTGCTTTGTTGTATGTCTCTCTCTCTGAATATGTTTCGTGGAAAACCTTTTAATTTCAACTCTGTTTTAGACACCAAACCAAAATAGGATATTATTGATATTCTTCTTTTAAGAATTTGTGATAAGCTGATGAAACCAGTCTTGCACATAGGTGAAATACTTAAGCAAGAAATGAATAGTATAGATCTGTAAATGGTAAATGTGTCATGTCCAAAATTATAATAATAATAACATTTAAATCTGGAGAAATCTTTTTATTACAGTAAAAATGATAATTCCACAGGTATCTTAATTTTAAGAAGTTGTCCTTTGTCTTTGAGATGCTCTCGATGGGAGTGTAAAATTATCTGGCAAAACATTTTAAAATCAGAATGTTTCACAACATCACATTAGTGTTTTATGAAGGAAATGGAATCAAATGGTATGGCCAGCTGTAATCTTAATTCAGGTGGGTGGTTGGGGGATTTAGCAATGGTGAATTGAAATTAGGAAAAGAGAGCTGAATGCATTTCAGGATAAATAATTTATTACAAGCCTACTCAAGGAAACAGTAAAGGGAGTATTGCTTCACACATTTGGAATTCTCTTAGACAAGGCAGTGGATGAGCAGGAGGAAACAAGATCTGAAATTTGGCCTGATAGCACAGCCCTTGTGTATAAATCACAGTCCAGTTTTCTTAAGGTTAACCTGTTTGAATGCAAATATGCAGCTGTGAAGAAAGCAACAGGAAATATATTCTTTTTAAGTACTAAGACTGAGAAAAGTGATTTCTGATTGTCAAAGTTTCTCTAAACTGAAGGACTATTTTTACTCTTTTCCCACTGTAATATGACCATGATCAATGTGCAAACTCCCCTGAGCTACTGTGCAGTTGGAAGAACATAAAGATTATTAAAAATTTATTATCAGCAATGTTTTACTTACCTTTAGTTCCTAAACTCTTGTTTATTTTGCAAAAATTCTATGTTGCAATGCTGAGAACTACATAATGAAATCCAACATAAGGAGGCAAACTGTGGATAAATAATTAATTTCAAAACAAAAAAAATATTATTCGAGGATCTTGCAGTAGTTTTAAATCTTTTTCTCAGCTCTAAAGCCACAGCTTTTAACTGGATAGCTTGAGGTTGAGTACCACTTGCAGGATGCTCTATTGCCCTCTGTTTAGGTTTAGTAGGAAACTATATTCTTGTCATCAGAAAATGGGGAATTTTGAAAACTAGGAAGGATCAGGATGTGCATCACCTTGGTCTATGCAAATGCACATAAAAAGATCTTTCTGACATTTTCTGTAACAACACATTCACTTAATTCCAAGTGTGTTATAGTTACAGTTTTCAACGACTATATGCTGTATTACTTTGACTTCTTTTATCCTAGATTTAGTTTGTATTATCTATTCCTGTGGTTCATTTTTAGGACTACTCTTGCTAGCTGAACAAATAATAGATTTAGAAGCAATTTTTTCATGAGATTATAACCCTCCTTTTCCTGTTGCAGTGGTACTATCAATAGTTTTATCCAGTAATTTGGGATTTGTCCTTTTTCTAATGCATCTCTGTATTCTAACTATGTATTTGAATGCCTGAGAGTTGTTCAGTAAGTTGGAATGTTCTGGTTTCCCTTCTTCAATGTGTTAGTAAAAATCGGGAAAATAGTGACACACCATTCTAACAAATCTCATTCTAACAAATGTCAAAAATGAAAAGGGATAGTTTGCTCATATTTGATTCCTCCTGAATTTTCTCTTGATGGAGATTTTTAGTTAATGTCTGTGAGTGGAGGTGGTTGTAGAATAAGAGAAAATGAAAGAATAATTAAATGATACAGGCATATAAATCCTGTGTCCAATGAAACCTCTGAAGTCTTGGGATAATATTTCAGTTTAATCTCAAGTAACAACAATATTGAAGTGTTGTATGATGCACAGAGCAAAAAGTTCAGTGGTTTCTGAGCTGGTAGTGTTCATGAAATTTTCTGGAGTTTCTTTCTTTCATTTGCTGTTTTGTCAGAGCAAAACCAGAGACTTTTAGCAGAAGCCTGAAAACACTAGAAAGATTTTGCTTAAAAAACCACAGTTGATAGACCTAGAATACAAATGAGGAGTTGTTTTTTCCCTACTGCTTTCTGGATGTATTAAGTTTCGTATCTTTGCTCTGCTCACTGAGTGCCTGAATTACTTACTAATTACTTGTCTGCAAGAGGGGAAAGAAAATCTTCTCACCTTAGTTATGCATCTTATCTGGGAAAAAGTGGTTCTTGTACGTGACAGTGTTCATGGAAGAGCAACACTGAAGGCAGCTCTGTTAGTCACTGCTCCAGGTTGGCACAGAAGGTTCTCATCAGGGAGATGTCAGCTGCATGTCTGGGTATTTTTAGTGCTTTGCTTAAGTTCTAATTAGTGATGTCTTTAAACACAGTGAAAATTCAGATGATTCCTGGGCTAGCTGTTTATCTTCATAGAAAATGAGAACAGCAAATGTTGCTCAGTAGAAAAATGCTGTATTTTACTTCCCTGTTAGACACAATGTCTGCTCCTAATGATGTGGGTCAGATTCTATAAAGCTAAATAGATTTGTGACAGCACTTCTTGAAAAGATCTCTGTGCTCTAATAATGTGAGGATTTTGGTGTGTATTGCTCTATGAGGAAACTGAGGCTGCTCCTGTAGCCTTTGGAAAAGGATGTACAGTTCTGCTGGCTCATCACCACTGAATTCAGGTGTATCTGCCTTCCTTAACATTGTGTGACCCAATTATCCTCTACATATTGGGCTGTAGATCTTGGGTACCTTCTTCTCAGCCCAACCTATGGGATGTTACTGTCAACCCCTTTTGTTCAGTGTAAGTGATTATATAGTCAATATGTGCCCAAATTTCATGTTATATTCTGATATTCTTGAATTCTGGACAGAAGGTTTTAAAGACTTGGTCAGGACTAGACTCCTTTAAACTTATTTTAGCTTGCTTAGGGGTAAGTGCTTTGTTTAAGGTTTTTATTTCAATACACTGCTAACAATTTTATAGGCTAGCTATTTTTGGCAGACTTAATTACATATTACTGAGGAGAAAAAATTTTTGTGTTAATTAAGTAAAAGACATCTTTCACCTTTGCAGGTACCCTGAATTTAGGAAATGGAGCAAGGAGAATCCTGTGCATATCTGTATATGTACACTGGATGATAAAAGGGGACTGACACCACTACTGTTTGTCCACACATTTCACATGGGAGGTGGTCCTGTGGAATCTGTTCAGTTCATACCTAGTTCCTGATATTTGTTTATATTCAAAGAAACAATATTCCTGTAGTAAAATGTGTAGTTTCTTACTATAATTCCAAATACTTAGGATCATCTGATAACAAGCCCTCATGGGAGGCATTGCTCAGGGTGAAGGCTGCAGTTCATTGGCATAAGCACAGAAGAAGTTGGTACACCTACTCCATGCATTCTGCTGCTGCTCTCTGGCCATGTAGGAGGCTTAATTCTCAGATCTATTTTTCTACTGTCTTCCAGGAGAATCGAAATGTCACCACTTAAAACTCATGTTTTCAGAATAAAATGCAAGCCTCCCAAAATACTGTATTGACTGAGTAGTTCACCCACTTTAAGCCAGATTTGTAAGGAATCCAAGCCAATTAGGCTGGCTCAGATTCACTCCTCTAAGACTCCTTCATTCCAGACCTAGAACCAATGGCAAATTTTTCTGTTGACTTTCTGGGCACTATAAAAAAAAAGCCATTTCCTTCACCAATAGCAATATACTGATACTTATAATGATCTTAGGGTTGGATTTTAAAGCCATTTTGAATGCATTTTTGAGTTTTAAAAAGTACTCTGTGGCTCAAGTAACCAAATAACAAAAACATACTGGCAATGCAGGATACTTCACAGCTTGGCACTGAGTGCTTTCTTTTACATGGTGACATGTGCAGAGCTTCTCAGACAAAAATGAGTCATGAGCAGATGATTTTTTTCTTTTACAGAGAGCACTGGAGAAAAATAGAGCTGAAAAATCCCCCAAAATGCTCCTCACAGGACAAATAGAAGGGAGTGTATTAGGATCTTGTTCAGCAGAAGACTCTTGCAGGATTGTGGAAATTTCTGCAGGCACACAGGCTGGGTTCTCCTGAGGTCTGAGCTGGGCAGATGCAATGCCATCTGTCTCACCAAGCCAAGAGCTTGTCCTGCCTGCAGTGATACCTGCTGAGGGCAGAGTGTGAGAATTCAAGTGTTTACACTGCCTCTAGGTGTGCAAAGCCAATTTATTCCACCCTGTGCACATGCAGTTGAAGACTAACCTGCTAGAAAATCACTAAAATGTGAGAAAAAACTCACTATTAAGTGAGTCATATCCTTAATACAGCTCTAGGATGAAGAATAATAAAGTAATGTGTAAGAAGGTAGTAGTCAAAGTGCTGCAGGAGACTGTGAATATCTGCAGCATAACCAGAATTTAAAATGCAGACACAGATTTCCTTTTTTTCAAGCATCAAAAATTCAAGTCTTGTGTATTCTGCAAGTAGCAAAAACTGATTTTGGATTCAGATAGGCATAAACACTGCTTCTGTCAAATGTACTCACAAGAAGTGGCCCATCCTTATTTCAATCAAAAGTCCGAGATTGTTCATGTACCTGTTTTTCTCGGGGCAATTCTCATTACATCACATTCCCAGCCTTTTATTTCAGCACCTTCCTTTGGTTTTTAGCCCCACTTTCTCATCCACTTCCTTCAACGTACCGTCCCCCGCTGGTCAACTCTGGTTCATTGCAAACTTCAGGTCACACCTCGTGCTGCTCCACAGTTGCCTTGAGGGCCTCCCGCAGTTTGCCCACTCCATACAGAGTGGTGAGTCTGCATTCCCTGGGATCAAGCATCTCTGCTCCATCTGTTGGCCCCATCCCCACTGGCCAGTTGGCAAACACAGACGGTAAGGCAAAGGAAATGGTCAGCTGCCGTGATGGGCATGAAAGCACTTCTCAGCTCCTCTCCACCTTCTCATTTGTCTGCAGTAATTATTCCACTCTTCTTTCTAGTTGCAGTGGTCATTCTCAGAAAGGTGAGATACAAAGTCTGGGTGGAATATTGCTGAGGTTTCTCATGCCCTTGTTCAGGATGGTTGTCAGGAATCAGCCTGGGAAATGACAGTAGGAAGCAATTTTATGTAAGATTCCTAGTGACCTAAATATATGAATAACTCTTGCACTATCTTGCATAGAGATCCAAAGTGCTTTAGGCAAAAATATACCAAAGTATAACACAGATAACATAAAGTAATTCAAATGTATGAGGAGAGCTGAGGTGGTTAATGTCAGTGTGTTATAGAAACATACTCTTTTTTTTTTTTTTTTTAAGTTCCAGGTTTTAATACTGACCTTATGGATCTTAGTCATGAAACAGTGTCTATAATCCTTAGCATCACATAAAAACAAAAGTTGTTTTGCTTGCAGATTGTGATATTTTCTGTGGAATTCCAGATTGTTCTAAGTTTCTGGCCATGGAATAATGACAGCAATTCTCCCTCCCCTCCTCCTCTTTTTAAGTGTCAATACTGTATTTACTATATTTGAACAGTATCACATATGATGACTACCTGAAGTTTCATTGTTAACTAAGACAGAAATATCATTCGGGTCTTTTTCCTGGTGGTCAGTCCATGTAACCCTTATCACAGCACATGCTCCAGCAATTAAAATGGTTCTCCTCCCAAGGTTTCCTTTTGTCACAGGATTTTAACAGGAAATTGGTGGTGAGCCCTAGGAAGGGGCAGGAGATGTATATTCTCTCAGTCTACATTTAAACAAACAGTCTCTATGCTTTGTTTTGAAAAATAAAACAAACAAAAAAAATCCCAAGTGGTTCAAACTCACTATCTGGTATTATTTTTCTTTTCACTAAGACCCTATTTTCCCCTGCCATGTAGCCCATGTGGCAGTGGCTGTCTGGCTGAGCTCGCTGTGAGCCAGGAATGGAGCTGTGCTGCTGTGCCTGATGGCAGGACCACCACGAGGCTTCCCTGGGCATGAGCATTCACTGCACCTTGTCTTGGCTGATGTGAAAACAGCCTGTTTGTTCTCGTGCCAATGTGTTGCATGTTGTTACTGTAGTACTGGGAATTTTTCTTCAATAACTGCAAAACATAAACTTTGCCCTGTAAGATTATTTTCCTGTCACTAATCACTCCAGAAATGGTAATACACTGAGTAGCAACCAGATTTCAATTTCAAGGCTAATATGTTATATGGTTTATTTAAAGATATTATTTAAGATATGCAATAAACTTGTCTTCAAATCAGACTGCCTTCAGTTGCCAAATGTCTTGCTGATTAATTTCTCTTAAAATCTGGTGTGCCCAGAATGAACTTGAAAAGAGTAATCAGTTCAGTTCTGCAGTTGTTGATTTCTGCATTTACCAAATCTGACCATTTAAAAGAGCAGCGTTAGTGAAATAATCTGTTCCTATAGCAACATACAGAGTCTGGAAGAGCTTCCATGGTGTATAGATTATATTTAAGCCCTATGAAAACCCAGGAGTTAAAACTACCCATATGGCTCTGAGGCAGCCCACTTATAAGCAATGAGAGGACTTACCTCCTGTTAGGCATTAGAATGTCCTTTATTAAGGTACTCTTCCTTGTTTCTTGGCAAAAGTTTCCACTTGTCTGACCTCCCTGCTGAGTTTGCCAAGCAGTGGCAGTGGCAGCGTGCCTGGCTCAGGAAGGTTACAGCATGAACCATGTGTTTAAATAGGGAGGAGTTGGCAAGAGGTATTTTGTAGAGAATTAGGAAATGAGTGGTTGTTTTGTTGGCTGTCTTTTATTTTCTTGGTAAGTCAGACTTACCCTTTTCATTTATTTGTTGGAATGCCTTGAATTCCAAAGGAACAGTAAGGTGGACACTTTATTTTCTTCTTACATTCATGCTTTCTTAGTTGAGGGAAGCAACAAGTCCTCGTTGAAAGATGAACTTTAGGTGCTTGTGAGTAGTGGGCTGTTCTGGTGAACAATGCTGACTGTCTGCAGCCTCTCACAACAAAACACACAGGGAAAATCTCACTCTTTTCTCATGTGCATCAGTCTGCAAAAACACCAGTGGAGAATGAACCCAGCAAAGCCAAAAATCTTGGAAGTGCTCTTACCTGGAAAAAGCACGAGGTCAGAAGTTGAAATAGAAATAAGTGGAAACACAGGAACATCTGATAAATGGAGAACTGTATTTTTGTGTTAATACGATTTCTGAAGTTTAATATAAATGCTGCAGTACAATTCACAATTGCCAGACTATAGTTTGTGTTGAAAGTCCACATTAACAACTTCAGCAGGCATGTCCAAAATGAGAAAAAAATACATGTGGTTAACCTTTCAAGAACTGAGAGAAGGCAGGGTTTCTAGCATTTGTTCATATCCAGTTTGATACATACACATAATATAAATTATATAGAGTAGGATCCAAATTCCAGGAGGAGAAAGCTGAATTTTAATGCTAAACAGGGCTTGCATGATGGAGATGCACTGGATTAATGGTTCTCTGCTTACTGGAGGAAAAAAGTCTTGTGACTTGCTTGTGCTCATTTGTACCTGCCCATGATCCCAGACCTCTCTGCCCTCTCCAGCCCAGCTGCTGGGGGTGCCTGCAGGCAGAGCAGGCTGAGGCAGCTCTGTCACCTGGCGAACACGTGCTCGGAATTTGGCTGGCACTGCTTCCATCAGCAGAGAAGCACCAGGCAGCCCCCAGGCAAGCAAGACCTGAATGTGTAGAGATGGGAGAGAATAACAAAGTCTTCCTCCTTCAGGTCAGCAATGAGGGGGGTTTGCTTAGTCTAGGAGATGAGCATTACAAATTGGTCTAGGGCTTCCTGATCTTACAGAGATGCTGATGTTTGCAAATCAATGTATAAATAATTTCTTATTTAGAACCTTTTAAAAAGAAAGATATACATCTGTATATATCTATATAACTCAACAAAAATCCACTGTTTTTTCTTCTGACCTCTTACATAGATCTCTAATAGTCACATAGAGGAATTCATAGAGTTTGAAATGTGTTCTTGATGCTCTTTAATGTGGTCCTGACAGTTAAATTATTTGCTTGTGTATAGCACTTATAAGGACCATGATTTATGACTCCTGCAACATATGTTAATACTAAACCAGACTTTATTTTGAGTCTCCTTACCATTTATGAGTGGTGTGGATGAGCTTTGGATAATGGAAATACGAAATCTGTAAATATGAAAACTGTAACTTTGTTTCAGTGCATCTTTTTCTTCTGTCTCCTTTTTACTTCCACTACCTTGTATATCTTGCTTTCCCCAACTCAATGTCAATCTGCATTTTAATGAAATTCATGATTCAGTTAGTACTGAGAATAAAATCAGTGTTCCCTGTCTCAAAACAATTACTTTTAACTTGCATGTTAAAAAGTACAAAATGCAATTCAAAAATTGTGGTGCAACTTTAAAATTGTGTGTTTAAATTGGGGGGAAATTTTATGTCTCTTGTTGGTTCATCCAGAAGTTCTGTTTTTCTCTCTTTTTTTTCTCCTTGGAATGTGAAAATGAGGTTAGATTTTCTAATAAAACTTAGTTTCTCAATTTTTATTTGTATTTTAATATAATTATCTTAGTGAGACTCAATAGTTTGTTTTTAAAAGTATTTGAAGAGTACTGATTATTCATCCTGGTGTCATATCCATCTTATATAGCTATAGACTACTCTGTCCACACTAGAACGTTCCAGGAAAGAACAGCCTAAACACAAAGCTAAACTGTAGAGCCTACGACCTTTTAACAACCAGGAACATGTATCTGTTACAGGATCTGCCTCAGGGCTAAGTTAGAAAATTGCTTGGGTTAGGAAATTTTGAATTTACTGAGTATAATTCATCCACAATGTTATTTTAAATTACTGGCATGTAAGTTCCTCTAAATAGGACAAATGTTGTAGTGTATTAGCAAAAGACTTGGAGGTCCATGAGGACAACAACGTCCTGGGTGACCATGGCAACAGGGATGACTTGGACGTCGACAGTGGTGACTCAGATGCTGATGACGGCATTGACTTGGATGTTGACTTGGATGATGACAACAGCTCAGATAATGATGAGAACTGGGACAGTGATGATGGTGACTTCAGTTTGGATGACTTTGACTTGGATGACATCAACTTGGACAAGGCTGACTTGGACGACTTTGATTTGGGTGTCAGTGAACGCCGGGCAGTGTCCACTGGTTTGCCGCAGGAAGGAAGGGCAGTGGAACTAATTGCTTTGCTTACCTGTGTCGTTACTCCAAACAAGGTGTTGCAACACCACATCCTTTCATTAGAGAATGTGTCCTCCTAACTCTTGATGTAAACAGAATGGCCATTTTGCATTATATGGCACTGAAATGTTTGGACAAAGACAAATTGCCTTGTATGGGATTGCACAAAGACACTTGAAAGCTTCTTAGCATGAATAGAGTTGTTTGCTTAATAAATTCATCAAAGCAGTAGTTTGTCTGAAACCCCACAGCCACATCCTCGTGAAACCCATGCTTTTTCCATCCTCCTTTTCTGTTTGTCACTTGTGCTTTTTTTCTGCTGATGCTTGGCATGTATTTAACTTATCTCATTTGATATGTCAGGCGGTAAAAGCATTAAAAATGTCTTGCATGCCAGAGTAATTGTATTTTCCTTTATGCAATGCTTTTACTATTTTTCCAAGTATTCTGTGACAAGGCAGCACTGTAAGGCAAAAGAGGAAAAAAAGAATGTTCTTTTGAAGTGTTTCAAATAACTTGCACTTCTGTTTTCTGTAGGAATTTTGGGGTTTTTGTATTCCTATGCAGGTTTGCAAATTAAGATAATACAGATTACAAACCTTTAGCTTGGACTGCACAGATCTCTAGGCAACAGTCAGTCTTTTGGTAGGACTCATCAGGAGTGGGAAACAAAAGCTGATGCGTTGGAAATTCAGTCAGAACTCTGGGCACTCTACAAAATCCAGGGAAGGAGACCATGAAGACTGTACCTAGTAAATGAGAATCCTATGGTGTTGTAAGAGAGTAGAGAGACACTTAAAACATTATGGATACAAATGCAAAACTGAGTGTTTGAAGAGGAGCACACTGCAAGTTAGTAAACAGACAATGTAGCAGGAACAGTGTTTTGCACCCTTGCTGCAAGCTCTAGGTAAATATTGTCGTTTCTTTGGAGAACATAAGAATAGACTACAAACTACAGCAAGATAAGGAATTAAATGAAAGTCTGTTTGCCTTAGCTTTTTCTGAGTGAAATAACAGTCTGGTATCTCTGTCAACTCTTTCTAAATGCATCAAACTTGGTTGAAATGTCTGTGTGGGAAAGAACTTGGATTAGATCCAAAGTTTTTGAGGCATTGCAATTGAAGATAATTAGTTCATATAATATGATCAGTTTTGTTTAGATAAGTTCAGCAGCATCTTTCATTCTTATTTACACTGTCTGTAGGGTCTAGCAGCTGTAATATTCTCAGTACAGCATGTGTGTGAACAAATAAAAGACTCTTGCATGTGCAAACCCACAAATTGAGAATATGTTAAAAGTTAGTCACAGAAACATTCCTTCATCCTACAAAATTTTAGGCAACTATATATCCCTGTTCTTCATTGTGATGATCCTAAGACTTTTTAAACCTTTTCTGTGAGTAGCAATAAAATAAGAATACAGTAAATATCCTGAAATATTAAGGTATTTGTTCTCTCCAGACATAGCAGTCTCCCAGTATACCAAGTGTCTTTTTGACTGAGATTCTGTCTAGTTTTCCTAGTTGTCCTTTTTGGAGCTTTTGAACTATGTGTAACTATTTACATTGCCAAGATTCTAAGTACCTGAAATCCATGATTGAAAAATCTTTTTCTGAATTGTGAATATTCACACAAGATGAAGTACATGCATTAAGAGCTGGCCACAGAGCATGCTGTTGGCCAGGCCTTTACCTTGGGATATGGGAGAAGGACTTCAAGTAATGATTTTCACAGTGTAGCCAATTGTCACAGTTAATAGACTAATGACTAATGAGGGGGTTTTTGCAAATTTCTGACCATACATAATTAAAACTTCTCTGAGCAGTGGGTGTCATAGTTGTTTAGGGGGCACTCACCAAGGGCAAGACCCTCAGCGGGTCCTGCCAAGGTGTTCTCCACTACCAGCAACTGCAAGGACTCATTTTAACAGTTTACAGAATAACACTCTTTATTAATACAGATTGTGACAGGTTGATAAGGTTCAAAGGTTGTCAGTCACAGTGTCTACTGCAAAAATATGTTTTCAAGCAATCTACTGATAGGTGTATTAAGCAAGCAGAAGCTCTAATACCAAGCAATTTACTTATATGCTATGGGGTAAGCACAAGCACAAGCTCTCGTCCTAAAAGCAGCATTTAACGTGCAGAGAGTGTATTTCTCACCCCAGGTGTCCCTGTGGGGGGAAGGAACATGGACATAGCCTGTCAGCTGATCCCAGTAGATTTGTGGAGGTCTTCTCCTGCTTTCCCCCTATTCCCAAGTTACTTTTCTACTATTTTACTTATGTTTGGGTGGAGTTTGACTGGCTCTAGTCATAAATATCTTTTATTTCTGATCGGTGTACCTAATGGGGCAGAGGGTGGTCATGGCTTGGCATCTGAGGAGGGAGTTCAACATGGTTGTTGGCTTCAGCAGAACATCTTGATTCTCCCTTAGCAGACAGGAACTGTATGGCCTCAGTAACACAATGTCGCCTCATTCTGCTGGGGTTAGAATGGAGGGGGCCACATATTCTCTACTTGTTTCACACTCCGTTCTGTTTCTCTGAGCAGATGTTTATCATTGTATTGGGCAGCATGTCAGCCTCAGTCCATCCAGGGAGCTACAGCTACCCTGGATTTCTGAATCTCCTCTATGTTGCACCCTGTCCATCATCCCACACTGCTCCTCTTGAGTGAGCTGTCTGCCTGCAGCCCCTGCTCCCCTTTTGCCCTTTCCACCCTAAGTACCTCATTTCACGTGCACTTTGTGCATATGACTTGCAGCAATACTGAACATACCCATGTGGAGACATGGAATATTTTTCTCTCTATGTGAAATAACTGAACCTTTGATATGCAAAATACCCTGTACATGCATACATGAGCATTTTACTGTTGAACCAAGGTGAAGTGCAGAGCCCCTGAGGAAATTTTGTAATTAAATGCTCAGAGCACTGGGCATAGTAATCAGCTGTCATTATGTCTGTGTAGTTAAAAATATCAGACAAACCTGTGTTTTGGTTGCTTCCTAGTATTTATTCACTTGTTTTAGAGAACTAAAGGAATAACTGTCTTTTGAGATATGTTTGTTAGCATTTGCAATCTTGCAGGAACGTGTCCCAGAGAAACACACAGCGGGTTGCAGCACTTTCCTGGCTTGGGAGTTTTTTTTCACCTCAAGTGACATGTAAATCACATCAAAAAGTGGAAGTGGCAATAAAATTAGTGGTACCTCGTTCTGGCTCTAAATAGTGATGCTTTTAAGCTATGCCTTCCAAAGAAAATTAGGTAAGATGAATGCTAAGAGTTAGTTGACTGTGGTACAAGAAGTACTTTCAAATAGCAAAACTAAACTTTAGTCTATATAATTAAGATCAATTTCTCTCCGGAGGGAGGTCTGGGTGGTCTGCATGCCTGGCCTTGCCTGAGCAATGCATCCTGTAGGATAGTACCCAAACCTCAGCTGTTCTATTCAAGTGTTCCTTTTGTCATCTAATGAACAGCAAACAGGAATTAATTTCACTCTCCTTGGAAATCTTCCTGTTCAAACCTCTTCTGGTAATTACTGGATTATCCAGAAACACTGTCCCATGGAGCCAGTGAGATGCATCTGATTCAGCAGCCATATGAGCCAGTTATCCCTTTATTTCTGGAGACAACCCTAGTGCCTGGCTGATGCTCCCACTTTTTGCTTCGGGACATAAATTGATTAGTGCTGAATTCAGAAAGGCAGGCTGTGTTCTGAGCCTCTGGCTGCTGCTGCAAGGAACTGGACTGGACAGAGGCAATGGGCAGACCATCTCTCTGTTGCTGGAGTCTAATTTTTCTGTTAACGTGAAGTTTGTTCTGAATGTAATTACAAATTGACAAGTACATATTTATTCTAATTGCATTTCATAAGACTGCTTAATCTTCATGAGATAGTAAGTCTGCACAATGTCTCTGTGTCACGAGCAGTGACTCATCAAGAGAAGGAGGAAAATACAGAACTTTACGTCCTTCTGGTGCTCTGCAAAAAACTGAATGGGTCTAACAAGGTATTGCACTTTTAATGTCAAAATCAGTCTCCTCTGCAGGACATTTTCAGAACCTACTGTTTCATTCTGACATTAGATGGGGAAATAAAACATAATACGTATTCATAAAAATATCTGGAAGGCTTTTGTTTGTCATTTGGTAGCTGAAGATCAGGGGTTTTCCCAGCAGTCCAACAGTATTATTTTCTGTTCATACAACTGAATTATTCTGGAGAGAAGAGAATATGTGTGTAAGGGGAGAGAAGAAAGAACTCGGTGCAGCTAATATAGCAGGATTTATAACAGATCAAATTTGATCATTTTATCATGTTTCCTCTCACTAAGATAATGCAACAGAGAAATGTCATGCAGATTAAAATGATCCTCCTACATCCATTGATCACTTCTGCACTTAGTTATTGCTCAGCTCTAATAAGATACAACATTTTTGGGAACATACTGAAGATCCTTCGGGAGGAAATGTAGCTCTGTGAGATGGGTGTTTTGTTACCACACTGAATGTGATGGTTACTCTCAGGGATGGCTCTTGCAGAGCAGCAAGATGCAGTTCTAAGCCAGTGTTCCCTTAGCCACTAAGTTCTTACCTACTTGGAGCATTGAGGCAGAAGGCAGCCTGTCTGGGGATGGGCTGTTACCTCAGGGAGTGGGATAGTGAATCACAACAGGGAGCTGAGAGAACCCTTGAACAATGGTTCCAAACAAGCCTGAACCTGGTTCTTTTGGGCCTGATTCTTACTTTTGCCAAGTTACTTCTAGTGTTTTTTATCCTTCTTGAACTGATATTTAAGAATATTCCTGTACACTGCTGGCACCTTGAGCAGGAACTGAGAAGGTGCCCACCACCATGTCAAGTCAGAGCTAATACACCCTTTTTAGCAAAGTGTATGGACACCTTGGATGGTGAACAAATTAAACCTCTTTATAATGAATTAATGAAGAAGTTTTGCCTAGACCTCAGCCCAAGTGTCAAGAGAGTCACTTTTCCAAACAGGTTAATTGTCCCCTGGATGGGGTGGGTGTCTCCTACAATGACTGAAGGATGCTGCTGCCTGGCCAAAAGGTAAGTAGAGGCTCTCAATAAAATCTGTTGTTTGGGCTGACTGCCCTTGGCATGTATTTACCACATGCAGCCTCAGAGACATTCTCCCTGTGGCTGGGCTGCTCCCCCTGCACTGGCAGAAGGCAACTCCTGGTTTCAGAGAATTTATTTTCATGGAATCATTTGGTCTTGGCACTATGAAAACTGCAACTTCAGAGTTTCCACCAGCTTAAGTGCAGGCAGAGATTGCCATTCAGCCATAATACTGAGATCTCAAGGTAACAGATTAAACTGGAGTCAGAAATACAGGCTCTGCTATTGCACCATTCCCACGAGCAGCATAGGAATAACAGTGTTGTGCTAAATTACAGCATTTCTTCAAACCTGTAAAAGTGAAAAAAATCTTAAGTGCTCCTGCAGGGTGTTTTTGAAAAGTGCTGGATAAATACAGTAAATACAGTCTGTATGGTCTTCTCCAGAAATCCTCATCACAGCAGTTAGTGATTAGAGCAGTATTTAATTGAAGTACTAATATAATTCATTAGCCATAATTTGTTTGTGGCTCAAAATTAGCATACTGCAACAAAAAATAAGATTTGTAAACTGAAATTCTATTTAATGACTTAGTGTTTCTGAAATTAGGAAGATTGTTACTTGGAAGTTGGGCTGCTCACCTGGCTTCACCAAGTTAATTATTTCTCTGGAATGACATATGAAAGTTTTTCTTCCTAGTGTATATTCAGCACTCATCTGTTCTGTGATCCGAATAATCTGCTATCCATCCATCCACCCATCATCTACAGCACTGAAAGGAAAGCTAAAGGGAAGCCTTTTGCAATTCACTGCATGAGGTGGGATAGAAATGATATTCTCACTTCCATAAGACAAGCTGTGTGATTGACAGTGAAAAATGAGTTCTGAAGCCTGAGCCAATACTGTATGCAGGGCAGGGATGTTTGCAAGAGCTCGCCAGAACTCCTTCCATCAGTTAAACCTTAGGAGACAAATCCCTGTTAGGTTTTGCAGGGCACTGATCACACTGCTGAAGGGAAGTATCACAAACCCCTTTTAGCCCAGTTCTGTGTAGGTGCACTGACTATTGTGAAGGATGCAGGTACCCAGGAAACAATGTATGGGGAGTTAAGGGTATTTCAGCAAGACACTCAAGCATACACTCACATTTTATCTGCTAGAGAGAAGAAAATAAATTCTGTCAAGATTTCAGGCAGAACAAAAGAATGCTATAGGTAGCTGTGATTTTTGTGTCCTGTATTTTGAAACATGAATGTGCTGCCAGCAGACAGGCCTGAGAGAAGATGCAGAGTATTTGGCTTCCTATCTCAGGGATGCTGGTTTACATTTGCATAGTTTCTTTATAAAGTACCAGTTAGAATGTCAGCACATGGTTTTGCTCTTCGAACATGGAAGATATAACACTTAACACTGGGGATTTTAGATCTTAATTCAGTTCCCTGTTGTGTATTATTTAGAATGCAGTCTCTGTATGACATAATCACATTAGCTTTCTCTTGCTCTCTCACACACACTATTTTATTTTTGCTTTTCTTCTCCCCCCTCCACCTCTGAGAGCACAGACAGCTTGGACAAGATGAGTCAGAGCTGTTCAGTAAACAGAGACTATTCAATTTCCCTTTCCTATGCTAAAAAAAGTAGTATTACCTATGTCTAAACAGCCATCTCTTTGAAATTGTAGAGGTGGTTTACAAGAGGATTTTAACCCTGCTATAATAGACCAGGAGCTTGAAAATATTGTGAGTTTAAAAAAACCCCAAAGGCTGCCTGGACAGACTGAAGGAAAATGGTGAGTCATACAGGCCATTAATTAAAAAAAAAAAAAAAATCAAGGGAATATTTTTAAGGTACAGTTGCCTTTGTGTGGGTAGAAAAAAAATCAGGCTAAAATTACATAGTGATGTAAGTAAATGATGGTGAGCAGAGATGGAGAAAACCCACCTTTTTATGATCATAGGTGTTTGGATTTACAACAGGATTAAAATATTTGTTTAGCTTACTCTAAACACTTGTGTGACACATTTATCTGTTAAAACACTCGAGTCTCTTTGGCATTCCTTTACACTGGCATATGGAGAGATAGATGTGCCACAGATTCTCAATTCTGCCCTTTACAGTCTAATTAAAGGAGAAACAACCCACTTTTCTGACTGTTTTCCAGAAGGAGGAATAATGCAATTTATGCCAGTTTGTGAGTTAGAGCCTTCTCCCACTCTCCCTGCACAAGACCTTAGAGAACAGAATCTTTTTTGTAACTGCCAGAGGTAAGAATCTTCTAATGAGAGAATCTTGACATAAAAATATCACAGTTTATGTCTTACCCCGAGAGAGGGTAAACAATGAAAGGTTTCTTATGTTCTGTAGTAATGGTGGTATTTTGGATGTTCAGAAATCAGTCTTTCATCAAGGGCTAATTTGAGATGTGGATGTTCATTCTAAATGAAACAAAATTAATTTTCCAGTATCGTTCCAGATTTTTATGGAAAAATATTTAACATTTTTCAAAGGAAGTTCTTCATTTATCACTTCAGTTTATCATTCACACCCAGAACTGTAGAGTGGAAGGCACCCACCCCTAAGTGTTCCTGTTACAATGCTGTTGCTGCCTGGTAATTTTAATTAATGGGATTAAATGCCCATAGTCTGTCCTCTGAGTGTTGCTTCTGTTTGTGGGAGCTCTGTTCTTGCCCAGGTGCAGCAGAGTGTGCAGAGACCCTCAGCAGTGCTGAACAAAACAGTGCCAGAGCCACAGGCAGCTCCAGCAGGGCACAGGCATTGCTGCCTGATGGAAGTGGCCTTCTCATCAGGGACAGGCACTGGCACACAGGGGGCCAAAGCAGCCTTCATTTGAAGCCTTTTTCCAACTGAAGGAGAGTATAAGAACATTCATGTAAGTCACATCAAAAAATATCATTTAAGATAATTTCCTGGTGTGATCATCCAGGCAAAAGCCAGGAGGAGCAGAATTTTTGTGGAGTGAGCCACCAGCAGAGCACTGGCTGGGCAGGTTCTCTGGAGATGACCTGGTCCAAGCTCCTGTGGGAAGCAGGTTTGCTCCTGGACCTGGATGAGCTCAGTGCTGGTGTGCAGCTGGCCTGGGACAGAGAGCCCACGTCCCTCTGAGTGGCTGTGCCAGTGCCTGGGACAGAGAGCCCACGTCCCCCTGGGTGTCTGTGCCAGTGCCTGGGACAGAGAGCCCACGTCCCCATGAGTGGCTGTGCCAGTGCCTGGGACAGAGAGCCCACGTCCCTCTGGGTGGCTGTGCCAGTGCCTGGAACAGAGAGCCCACGTCCCCATGAGTGGCTGTGCCAGTGTCTGGGACAGAGAGCCCACGTCCCTCTGGATGGCTGTGCCAGTGTCTGGTACAGAGAGCCCACGTCCCCATGAGTGGCTGTGCCAGTGTCTGGGACAGAGAGCCCACGTCC
>JAOXXN010000175.1:2199676-2209815 GCA_026770055.1 Myrmophylax atrothorax | reverse complement strand
AGGACTGAAACGGTGGGGCCAGTTCTGTGCACGCTGAGCCTCACCTGAACAATCCACTGTGCAGGCTGGAAGGGCTCGTGGGGAGAGCCCTGCCCAAATCTGCGTTCGCCAAGTTTGGCCATACATACATACATATCTAACTTCTTAAGGGAAGAGAAAATCCAGTTGTTATGTCAAACTATCCTCCTTTCTCAATCCAAGACACGTTAGAGCTGTGAAAGATGATTATTTTCCTGCAGGTTTTTGAAACTTGCAGCCACATAGATGAGAGAGACCTCTAAGGGCTTCTTCCAAAGTCAGGACTGCAAAATAAGCTGATGTCAAAGATGTTCTACCATCTGTGGCTTTACATGTGCCTCAGTGGCAAGTGAAGGGCAAACAGGAACACAGGCTGCAGGTTGTAGTCAGCTGTCAGAGACAAATCCAGGAGTGGTCTCTGTTGGTTCTGGTTCTCATGGAAGACTTTCTTTTAGTCACTTTGGAGTAGATGATCCTTCGGTCCTAAGGTGGAAGCAAATTGTCAGCAATTGTTTCCACCAATTATCACTGAAACTTTCTGTCATTCCAGAACAGCACCATAGGGAAGAGGTGACCTGTAATGCAAACACTCCTTCCAAGAGAACAGTACTATTAATTTCCAGAAAGGCACTGGAAAAGCTGATTTTATTTTCAGGGCCTATTCTTTATGCATTTGCATATGACATCCTTTCCATCTGCAGGTGTGTACTGAACAGACCTTTTCAGTACCTTGATGCCCAGAATCCCTTTCTGAGTTAACATATCTGGTTGAGAGCCCTCCAAAATATTTAAAGATGCAGTAGAAAAGTGCCTAATTTACAGATGCTCCATGGATCTGTTGGGGGTGGGAAAGCCTCAAGAACCACTTGTTTGGTTTAATGATGATGTGATGTGACAGACTGCAATGGCTGTTTTGCAGCTTTAGGGATCTTTGTTGATATCTTTACAAATGGAGGAAACTAAGAAGTGAAATAATTTGTTCAAGGTCATCCAAGATACTACTGACAGCTGCATTCAAATATAGGCAGCTTGCTTAACCTTTTCTTTTAATTCTAGTTTCCTAGTTACTGCTCTGCATTAAGTGTCCAAATTTTCCAGCTAGATAAGTTTATTTTCTAATGTTTTTCATTTCCTCAGGAAATAACCATTTTGTTCTGTACACAAAAAGTACTGAATCTTCAGTGCTGAACAAGCAATTGATTAGAGGCCATACATCAGTGGCAAGGTGCCAAAATGCTGTGTATAGATTATTATCTTTATTAAAAGCTTATGTGTAATATTTAGAAAGCTGTTTCAATACTGAAAGCTAATCATTGCTTAGTCTGTCTTGTGCTTTAAAGCTTGAATACAAAAATCCTTGGCAGTAATGATGAAACTATAAAAAGAGTCAAGTCGGAAAATTTTGTTCTTCTATTTTTAAGCACAAAACTGGTTAAAAGTGTCATTACCCTTCCCTCCTGCTCCCCCCGTCCCCTCATTTAATATTTACTGCATTAGTAGTTAATTATCTTGTGATAGGCCCAAAAGATAATCCCGAAATGGCTGGGACAAATGCTACATGAAGAGCAAACTTACTGTTTTAAAACTACTGAGTCATTGATGGGTAAACATTGCTCATGATAAATGTTTTTAATATGAACATTGCTGTCATAGTGCAGAAAAACACTGGTTTATGGCACAAAAATGTGATAAAGTGAGCAGCACAAGTTTCTTAGGGTTTGGTTGATTTTTGAGGTTTTGGGGTTTTTTTTCCTTTTGCAATTACTAGAAGGTGGAAAACAGTTTCAATTAAAAATACATGTGTGATTGTTTTATGAAGGATAATTTCCAAACAATTTGCATGAATGCACTGCCCTGAGACTTCACTGCAGTCTTTCTCTTTGGTAGGGATGGTTTAATTGTGTGTAACTAATTAGTATTTCCTTACTCCAGTTGAACTGGAGTTCTCATTTGTCTTCTTTGGTTGTAACATGTTGATTTAGTAAATGCAGGTTTTTTGCATTCAGTGTAAGGTTTCTGTTAGCAAGTTTTCCAATTTTAGAAGGTGTCATTTGATTTCAATAATGCATAACTGAGGGCAAGTGCTTTGCCCGAGCACTCTGCAGTCCCGTGGGATGGCTGTGGAGGAGGACAGTGTCCTTGCCAGGCTCCTGGCAAGCTGCCACCAGGATGAAATACAGAGCCACAGGTGAAATGCAGTGGGGAGGGAAACCCAGGCCAGGGGCAAACGTAGAACTGGCACTGATGGCACAGAGGGAGGGCACTGAAGGGATCCCTTGGCACTTGTTCAGGGGCTGAAGGTGAGGTGTGTTTGGGGCAAGGCCAGTCAAGGGCAGTGGTGTTGAGAGGACTAAGAAGTCTGCTTTCTGGAAGAGTCTAAGCTCTTAAGACTGAATAAATGGTCAAATGTAGAGTGTAAGGAAAAGGTAATCTTATCAACAGATGTATGGGAATGAAAAACATACATTAGCTCAGTTTGTTAAAACTTGGTGCTTATAACACCAAGGTCATGGGTTCAATCCCCCTGTTCATTTAAGAGTTGGACCTGATGATCCTTGTGGGTCCCTTCCAACTCAGAATATTCTGTGATTCTGTCCTATACTAAGTTGCTTTTATTAATTTAAAAAGCTCATTATCAACTGCTGTGTCTTTTGCAACAATAAACTCCTAAAAGTAAGGGAAAAGTAACCTCACCTTTGGATGAACAGTGTAATCTTTCAAGGAGGCAACGGGTTCCTTCAAACCCCTGAAACTGAGCAAGAGGGATAAAAATTTTACTTGATTTCTCTCTAATTTTTGCTTCATATGAAAATTTCCCATTTCAAAAGTATCTTTTTGAGACCTTCCAGTCTAGTTCTAGTTATGGCCTTTGCACTGAGTCCTTAGCACCCCAAAAAGGAGCTGGCAAACAGATTTTCCACGCAGATTGTGTGTGCTTAGACAGCTCCTTACAAGCAGGTAATTAGATCAGCACCTCTTCCCAGCACACACTTCAGCCTCCAGCCCTGCATTAAGGGCTCTCTGCTTTTGCAATCAAAATCACAACACAATTAAAGGAGAGACACAGGCCCAAGAACTTGTGTCTCTGGGCTGGGAGGGCTCAGGCACACAGAGGAGACCACGTGGGTTTCTGCAGAGCAAGGTGACCTTTATCCTGAACTCTGTCTCGTCTCCTAGGACAAAAAGGGGGGAAGTTCAGCTGGTTGAGGTGTTACCTGTTCTTCATCCATAATCTGAATTCCAAGTCCATGCTGGCAGGGGCCTGAGAACCAGGACATGCAGCTGAGTATGGAACACAGAACAAACCTGAACTTGTAGTGCACAGCAACCTCATGCAAGTTGTGTTCCATGTCTGTTCTCTGAGGCAGCCAGCTGGTGCAGCACCAGACAGCCTGTGTGCTGGTATTTTAAGATGATCTAAGAAAAAATTGCTGATTTTTTTTTCTGTTTATCTACAGTTCTGTCGTGTGGAATACTTTGCTACATTAGTATAAATAGCAAAACACAGTATGTGATAGAGATTACCTTTTGGACTAGATATACAATTTTAAAAAAAGCTCTTAGTGGAAAACACTTTGTCCTCCATATTCTATGTATTGCTGTATATAAACAAGCTCTTACAGGCTCCAATGTCACTTTAGGCAACTTAGTGTACATGAGATGCTGACTACAGATTTGGAGAGATTCTATCTGTTGTCCTGCCTCATCCCATTCCTGCCCCCTGTGCTCAAGATCCACGTGATTTTTTTTTCTTCTTGACCTTTGGAGAGATGACAGAAATATCTCTGAAACTTAATAAAACCTGTAGTAGCATGCTTAGTTGAATAGGTGCTATTAGGAAAAAAGTTTGCCAATGTTTTCTTCTAAAGTTTGCCTTCATAGAAAGTAAATGGAAAATTGGCAAGGAAATAATGGATTTTAGGCAAGTTTATTTCAAAGTAACGAGACTGAAGTGAGAGTTAAAAGGAATAACAAATTGGTTTGCAGATTACAGAACCAAGTGAAATATGAAATTCTATTTACAATCTATTCAGAATTTGATAACAGTTGGCCAGTAGGAAATTGTTTGAAGAATAGATTATTAAGACATATAATATTAGACTTATTGGTCATCTTGAAAATGTATGTACAAAGGACTTCCCATATTCTGAGCTGTACCTGTTTTCAATGGATGTTGTTTGCCATTCTGTGAACATTGCAGGGCACTAGAAGACTGTACATGTTTTTGCTGAAATCTTTCTCCAAAAGATGGATGTTAACTGTTCCTACAGCATCTGAATGTTCTTAAGGTAGTGACTGCAGCAATAAGCAGTTTTAGTGTCAGCTCTCAACAGCACATTGCAAGCCATCCATGGAAGAATCCATATCCAAGACCACACAATTGTATCCCCTCAGCTCTCAGAAATCTGCTTTAGGACCATTGAAATAGGCAGGTGTTTGGGATTTTTATACCTTTGTAGATAAGATACACTGCAGTCTGCATTTAAAAATGTGATAAAACCTCAGTGAAAATATGTGAGCATGAAGGTGTGTCTGAGGAAGAGACCGACAAACACGGACAGTCAGGTTTGCATCTACAACCTCCACAGGATTCTAACCTGATTGGATGAACACACCAGCGAGGGGAATTACAAGTAGGTGGAAAAGTTGTCAAGAATGGAAAAGAGTAAATTGGCAGAGAAAGCAGTGTTGTAGGTGACAAAATGTGAAGCAATAAATTAATACATTATTAAGTAAATGTTACCTGCAATAATGATATTGTTTCCAAAGATTAGGTGGTTTACCTTGTGGAGAGAAAAAAATGTGCAACGAGGTGATAAGACTTCATAGCCTCTGTGGGTGGGAGAGCAGCATCATACCTTGGTCTGGAATGAAAAATGCTTGCTTGATTGCACTGCTGCCTTCGCTAATTAAACAGCTTTATCTGTGCCGAGTCAAACTGGTCTTCTCAGAGGAGAGCTCGTGTGCTCCCAGCCAGCTGGAGGGACAGGGATTCAGGGTGACACCAGCTTGGTTAGGCTTGGTTAGCCATGGTGAAGCAGACCTATTAAAGCTTTGCAGAAATGTAAAGGCTTTGCCCTTTTTACCACACTCACTGCCACCACAGGTGTGTCCCTACCTGACTGACTCCGAAATAGCAATGAACTGATTCCTAACAAGAAGTTGGTGACTAAGCAAAAGCCATGGAAATGTTGAGTTCAGAGGACACCGACTCTTGAATGGAACGGGCTGTTCTGGTTTTCCTGCAGGTATCCTGAGCAGCTCAGGCTCCCCTGGGCTGGGGCTCAGCCTTGGTGGCCTTGGCTGTGAGGGATGTGCCATGGCTGTGTCTGCCCAGCCCTGAGCACACAGCTTGGGCTGCCAGGCCACACCTGCCCTCTCCTTTTAGGATGGCCAGTGTAGGTGGGATCACTGAATTAACAGATGGGCCCAGCAGACAATGCTGGAGAGCACAGAACTCCAGGCTCTGTAGAACCTGCTGTTCTCTGCACACTGTGGTTGTCTCTGTCCTTCCTGAGCCTCTGGGATTGGAGGAGGTGGAAGACACGTGGGATGCCCCAATGTTGTGTCAGTGCAGCTGGGAACGGTGTGAGCAGCATTCTCTTAATTTCCACCTCTGAACACAGTCTTGGCTTGGGCTCAGCCCAGTTTTGTGAGTTACTGTGAGCTCCTCAAATGAGAGGTGGGAGCAAGAAAAGAGGAATCAGGGACTTAGTCCCAGCCGTGCAGATAGAGGCATAAATGTGTTTTTCCTACTTTCCTTTCAAAACCCAATCAGCTCTAATAAAGTGTGATCACCTCTTTTTGCCCCCCTATCACATGTCACCATCAGCCATTCAGGTGGCAGAAGCTGTTACAAAAGGCAACTTTGGTACAACCATTAAATGCATTCCCTTCTTGCTTTTTTTCACTATCTGTTTCATGACTGACCTTGCTTGATTCATCATTTGGTCTCTATAGCTTTATATCCCAATTGATTATTGGTGTTTGTAACACATTGTTTACATTGATTGCTAGTAGGAGTTATTAAAAAAATTTAAAATACACACATTTCTTTGAATTTTTATCAGGTGATTAAAAAATATAAAATAGTATCAGAGCTCCATATAAAAAAATTAAATATTTTCATTCTGTTCTAAAGCACCCACATAAAATGATTTGACATAAGCTGTTATATTTCCTCAATGTGATGAATAATTTCTTTTTATATATCATTAAAATAGTTTTATAAATGTATTAAAGAGAAATGGATTAAACAAAAATTATAAGACCTTAAGGGAAAATATGTTGCTATAACTTCCTGTCCTCAACACCAGTTTTAAAAAATATTGCTCCTACAGAAATAAACTGTGAGTGACTAATCATTAGGGAATCTCACAATGAACAGATGAAAGCACAGAAATTGTTCTTTAAAGGTGTGATAGGTACAGTTTCCTCACAAATATTTAAGATGAATGGTCATAACCCAAAGTATCAGCACTATGTGCTGCTTATGGGAGAGCTCCTGCAGATCATACAATCACTGAGGCTGGAAAAGCCCTCCCAGCCCCTGGAGCCCACCCTGTGCCCGATGCCCACCTTGGAAAAGCCCTGCCAGCCCCTGGAGCCCACCCTGTGCCCGATGCCCACCTTGGAAAAGCCCTCCCAGCCCAGTGAGCCCACCCTGTGCCCAATGCCCACCTTGTCCCCCAGCCCAGAGCACTGAGTGCCACAGCCAGACCTTCCTTGGGCACCTCCAGGGCTGGGCACTCCAACCCTCCCTGGGCAGCCACTTTCAGGTCCTGACCACCCTTTCCAGGGAGAAATTTCTCCCATGTCCAACTTGAGCTTCCCTTGGCACAGCTTGAAGCCGTTTCCTTTGTTATGTTGAATTAATGATGAGAGAATTATTTTGCTGTTTGTTGAGAAGGTGAGTGTGGAGAATGGATAAAGCTGTGGCATGACTAGTAATGAATCCCAGGTTGTGTGTGTGTGTGGATGTGTCCCTGTGTCTGGGAGTCCTAAGTACCCTCTTCCCATAACTTTCTGAGTAGTATTTCATAACTGACTGTGAGTTTAGATCCTCTCCATGTACATCTGAAAATAAAGTTCTCTCAAGGGAGAAGTGCTGTTTTCTCCCAATTTTGAGCTTGCAAAGCTACTTATTGAATGTTTATGAAACATTGACCTTTTTTACTGAATGGCCTGGTTTTAGGGGCTGTAACCTGCTGAGCTGCATTCTTGCTCTTTCTGTTGAGGACTGTGGCAGATGCCAAGATCCTTTACTGTGATAAGATGGACTTCTGGGAGAAACCAGAGATGAGTGTGTGTGGGGGATACAAACAAACCCAGTGAGGGGGAGGAAGCAGGAGTTAAAATGCCTCCTATTTTAGTTTTATGATTTAAAGGGAATTGTAAAGGACCAAAAATGTGTAGTTTTCTAGCTTCAACCCAGAGCAGCAGCCTGACCTTCCTGCAGTGTGGATACATTGCTTCATGCCTGACTTCAGGTTTGGGTTGTTCACCCTCATTTCTTCCTTATTGCTTCTGCTTTCTTACTGATAAAACTGTTTGTAATTCCATTGAAACAGAGCAGATTGATTACATTAAACTCCAGCCTGAGATCAGTCACAGTCTCTGAAGTCTCACATCTGGTGAGCTCAGATGGTTCCAGAGGGGAAGGTTCTGCACTATTTCACCACCTCTTAGTTGGCTTCGATGGTTTGGGTTGTGCTGAAGATCATTTCCACCGAAAGCTCTTTCTGTGTGTGCACACTTCATCCTGGCTTGTCATGAAGGGAGTTTTAAAAATGTCAAAGGATTCCTTCTCTTGTAGGACCAGACCCACTATTATTAGAAAAGCCACATGTCAGGTTTGTAATTCTGGAAGTGTGATAAAAAGGTTTTATCATCAAACCTGATAAATACATCTAATTCCACTGAGTGGCAACGAGGTTAAATAATGTGCTATGACTACAGGACTTGTTTTATTTCATAGTTGTTGTCTCAGCCATCCACTGTTCAAGGTAAATAAAAATCACAGGGATACTTTTAATTAGGAAAAATTATTTATGAAACACTTGCCTTTGAACTGATAACCAAAATTATTTTTCCTGAGCCTTATGTAATTGTTGCATACAATATATATTAATAAATGACAATAGTGTTTATAGTAGCACTTCTAAAATTTTAGAGTGAAAGCATATTTTAAGTAGTTGGGATGAAGTTTAAGTACACTTAAAACAACAACAAAGAAGTTCTTTTAGTAGTAGTATGGACAGTGATGAGTGTATCTGTGTGTATGTGCACATACATATCCATTTATTTTTTTAAAGAAGAATTTATAGGAATTTTCCCTGATGGGCATTGTCCCCACAGAGAACAGTTTGTGGTTGTAGTTTTCTGGCTGTTGGGTTGCACTGGAATAAAAGAAGGCCCTTCCATAGTGCCAGTGAAAAGTCTCTCAGCTGTTTCGGAGACTCCTCCTGAGAATCTCTTGGACAGGTTGTAATGGAGAGGGATGGGATTTAAAGGGTCAGTATTTTGGGTCAGGTTGTACTTTACCTAAATTCTTTTAGTTGGCCCTATGTTCTGGGGGGTTTGTGCTGATTCATTTCCTTTCTGAGCAAGAAATGTCTGGGGTCAACCAGCAGCAACAACCTACACAAGGGTAAGATTAATTTTCTTGACTATACAGGAGGCCTTTCCAAAAAGTTATATAGCTCATGAAGTTTTTGGTTTATGGATTGTTGGGTTTCTGCATTTTTTTCTGAACAATGGGACCCATTATAAATACACATTTGAGAACCCCAAATCCATGGCTGTTGGGTGGTCTATTGATGACTTATCAGGTCCTAAATGGCCTTCAGAGTAAAATACAACTTTACAATAAAATGAGGTATTATGGTGTGATTGTTGTTGTCCAAATCCCTTGGTGGAAATGTCCATATATTTCAAGAGCAGTGCCCTGCAAGGCCTTCAGTGTAGAATAAGTACACTGGGTACTGTTATTCTGAAATCCAGGCTGCACGTGAGTTTATGTTATAACACTATAATTAAATCTGTGTTTTCTGGTTTGCTGTGCCTGAGGGAGCTTCTTACTGGGCTGGTGTAGGATTTTCCCTGAGTGTTTGTTACTCACTTCTTGTTTGGGTGATCCAGAACAATGAACTTATGATGCCTTCTGTGGAACAGAGTCCCAGTGTTGGTTTCAGCCTTGTGAAAAATGTGTGGCAAACTGTCTGTCTGTCTGTCTGTCTGTCTGTCTGTCTGTCTGTCAAGGTGGGATGAAGACTCTGGGTGTGCAGCTGTTTAACAAACACCAGTGTAAGGTTTAGAGCATGTTACTTCATTTCAAGGCTTGTCTCCAGTTTGTGAATTTTGAACTGGGTGTTTTGAAAGGAAGCAAATGTAACTGATATTGAGAAAACATTTATTTTTGAGAAATTCTAAAAGAGAGACCCATAAGTTTTCAAATATGTTATCAGGGTTGTTTGCACCCAGAGCTCCCACTTAAGGCAACGATGCTTAGAGCTGTTAAATAATGTTTTAACAACTGCTTTTCAATTATTGGATGAAGAATTCAAAGAATTCGAAAAATTTCAA
The DNA here is from genome assembly GCA_026770055.1 of Myrmophylax atrothorax. Lineage (NCBI taxonomy): Eukaryota > Metazoa > Chordata > Aves > Passeriformes > Thamnophilidae > Myrmophylax > Myrmophylax atrothorax. Next base: position 2,200,212 of record JAOXXN010000175.1, on the reverse strand, counting down.
CCTCAATGTCTTTCTCTTTTGTTCAGAATAACTGAGATGTTCCAACATCAAATCTTCCATCAACTGCAATGTCCAACTGTAATCACAAGATTGTTTTTTAATCCACACTGTAGCTGTGTCCGTGGATATGGAGTTATACAGGGGCAGGGGAGGGATCTTATTGCTGCTGTAGTGAGTGTCGAGCCACACTCCGGGAGGTGACACTGTCCCTTGCCGGGGACACTCTGGGCCACACTCCGGGAGGTGACACTGTCCCTTGCCGGGGACACTCTGGGCCACACTCCTGGAGGTGACACTGTCCCTTGCTGGGGACACTCTGGGCCACACTCTGGGAGGTGACACTGTCCCTTGCTGGGGACACTCTGGGCCACACTCCTGGAGGTGACACTGTCCCTTGCCGGGGACAATTTGGGCCACACTCCGGGAGGTGACACTGTCCCTTGCCGGGGACAATTTGGGCCACACTCTGGGAGGTGACACTGTCCCTTGCCGGGGACACTCTGGGCCACACTCTGGGAGGTGACACTGTCCCTTGC
>JAOXXN010000175.1:2183115-2193491 GCA_026770055.1 Myrmophylax atrothorax | reverse complement strand
TGCTTTTATTATTTTCACAAGGCTAAATGGACTGTAAGGTTCCATTTCTCCCTCAAATTTGATTGGAAGTGCCCACAAAGTTCCCAGGGGTGGGGAGGATCACACAAGTCTCGTTTTATGGGAAGCTGAACTAAATCTTCAGTAAAAACTCTGTGTGTATGTACCTTTAACTCATCAGTCTAAATACACCTTTTGTCTCATATTATGATTTTTTTATATTAGTGAGAAAAGAACATGACAATTAATGAATCTTTTGGAGATCTTTGTCAGGATCTCAAGCACAGAGCAGCTGTGATCCTGTGTTAGGTGCCAGCTGCAATGAGTAACACTGGAAATTATCACTGGAAGAGCTATAATTTCTGTTAGTCCAAAGATCCAGTGGCAGGACGTGATATAAAATGTATAATACCTTGTGATACCTGTTTCATATTTGCTATGCAAGAATTTTAATTATAGAGTTCCCAGCTCATTCTGTGAACCAGATCCACTATATGACTAAGGCTTTAGCCTTTTTAAAAATTAATCTCTATAATTTCTCCATGCTTGGGGCAGTGTGAGCACATAAATACAATGTTTTTTTGACTATTTATGGTGGTTATCATTCAATAGTGCTGTTTCCATGTATTTTGGTAGCTTGTAGCTACTAACAGGCAAATTCTACCAATTATAAACCATGAGCTTGTCTTCTGCCAACTGGAATGACTGTCAATAGTTCTATGATCTCTGATTTTTTTTGTGTTGAGTTTGTTTTTTATCAGCTCTTTCAGATTTTGCTATTTCATGACTTTACAATGATTAAATTCACCGGTACGAATTTGTACCCCAAACATTGCATGTCCTTGCTGGTGTGAGAAAGACAGAAGTGAGGTAAGTAAAGTCAGTACTCAGCAGGTAGAAAGATTTGATTCTGCTCTACTAAGCATAATTTGAATGTGAAGCTTGATTTTTCCCAGCTGCCAAGTGCTGCTGCTGATGGAAGTACTTGTTTTATTTTTAGGCCCTTCTGTGCCTGAGAGCCTAAATCGTGCAAATTGAGGCACGATTGCAGTGGAAGTCGTGCTGTAGGACTGAGGCACAGCTCAGGAGAGGGAACAAACACTGCAGCTCTTGGCTAAATATATGTCTCACAGAAGAAAGTCTGTGTAAATAAGCTTTTAGTGAGTGGCAGCCTATACTGTATTTACTGCAGTGGTCAGGGCTTGTATTGCTGTTCAACATCCCTGTCCAGAGAACCTGCCAAACCTGTCTCTGTCACTGAGTACACATCCTCATCCTCATCCTTATCCTCATCCTCATCCTCATCCTCATCCTCATCCTCATCCTCCCTGAGCAAGGTGCCATCCAGAGCGTCCACGGTTCTGTCCCCTCCCTCCCAGCTGAGTTTATCTGCCATTAAGCCATTACAGAGAATCCAAAGGAGGGCCACGAGGATGGGGAAGGGTCTGGAGGGGAAGGCATATGATGAGCAACTGAGGGTGCTTAGTTTGTTCAGCTGGAGAAGAGAAGGCTGAGGGGAGACCTCTCTGGGCTCTTCAACATCCTCACATGGAGCAGTGGAGTGGCAGCACTGACCTCTACTCTGTGTGACCAGGGACAGGACTCGAGGGAACGGCTGGAGCTGTGTCAGAGCAGAGTCAGGTTGGATGTCAGGGGAAGACTTTTCCCCCAGAGGGTGGTGGGCACTGAACAGGCTCCCCAGGGCAGTGGGCACAGCCCTAAGGCTTCCAGAGCTCATTTGGCCAATGCTATCAAGGCCAGGGTGGGATCGTTGGGGTGTCCCATGCAGGGCCAGCAGTTGGACTGGATGACCCCGTGAGTCCCTCCCAACTCAGCGGATTCTGGGCTTCTATGACTCTGTGCTTCAGGACACTTGGTATGTGCCCCTGGGCACTGCAGCCTTCCCCAGCCTGCACAACTTCACCTCCTGTGGCATTCCTGGCTGGATCCAGGTCTCCAGGTGTGCCATGGCAGAGGTGCACATTGCTGGAGCAACACTTTGGAGACACAGGGGCATCTGTGTTCTCCTTGTCAGTTCCCCTCCCCATGCAGAGACACAGAGTGTGAGCAGCTGTGCCCTGCTGTGTTCCTGCCCTGCTTGGGGCACCCCCATCAGCACGAGTCTCGTGCCAGGCCCATGGGATGGGTGACCCCAGGCCTTGGCAGCAGTGTTTCTGTGCAGCTGCACTGTGCCAGTTGTGAGAGCACAGAAATGCTGCTGCCCTGTCAGGTGTCCACGTTCAGCTGTACATCGGCGACCGACTCTTCTGATTCTGTGTTTCAGATGTAAATTGTTTGCAGAAAAAGTGTTAGAACATCTTGGTTTCCCATGTGGCATTTGGGCAAAGTGACTTTTGATCAGGTGGCAGCATCTGAGTCAGCTGCACACCAGGGAGGTCCATCCTGTGAGCTGTTCTGGGCAGTCAGGCACCTTCCATCTGGGAGAAAACAGGGCTGTGTAAGTAAGGTATGAACTAAACACACATTTTATATTGAACTAAGCTCAAAGTGTCTTACAACAACAATTGCAGGGGAATATTTTGAATATAAATTCATGATTCATGTCTGAATTCACTTTGGATTCTATTTTTCCCTTCTTCATGTCAGAATGCACAGCTCTGACTGTTCCTTCACAGAGGATTTAATTTCCTTCTTACTCACAAGTCAATCTGTGCACAACTACCTGACAGTACATCTTCCTGTGTTTGCCATGTAGGAACTTTTGAAAAGGCTGAGTGGAATAAAATGGTTTGCATCTCCACACATACTCTGTGTGTAGAAGCTGTGTGTAGAAAACTAGGATTTCAGTTGGTTTTGGCAGCTTGCATAACTGGCTCCGTGGCTTCCAGTTGACTCAGAGTGTGTGTAAAGTCAATTAATTTCTGCTTGCAAACGATCATATATTGCTGGAATCTGTGTGAGCATTTAGACTGACCACTGAAATCAGTCACCTCTTGCAGTACTTTGTCAAGTACAAGAGGGCAACATGAATTTACTCATTAGATAAATGATTTTGACATGTTCTAAGTAACAGCAGAAAATAGCCAGTCCTCTCTGTGAGGTCAGCGTGGAAGGATGGATATGGGCTGTGTTTGTTTTTCACTGTGCACATCTGCTGGAAAGTGCTAGACTTGGGGATGTCAAAAAAGTGTGGCTTTTCCTTTTGAGTGGAACCAGCAGATCTTTTCTCTGCCTTTTTTCATGCTGCTCTTTAAAAAGCAGTGATTATTTTACATTGCTGGAACAATGCTCCTGAAGAAATTGCAAGGCTTTCTTTAAATGGGAGGTTTCTAAATTGCAATGTTTCCATAATTGTGATATTTGTAATCATTCTGTGTAATTACAGGATCACAGAGCTGCTCATGCAGATAATGACTCGTGTTACTGCAAAGTAACTCGGCCAGGAATGCAAAAAGCAACAACAAAAAAGCAACAAAATCTCACTCATGAAAATTAAATATTTCCAAAATCTTCAAGAAAAAATCCCACTGGAACACTGCAGTGAGAGGAAGGGAAGGTGGAGGGCACAGAATGCAGACACAAAATTGCCACTTGTAATTCAGTGATGTAACAATAATCCATAATTTGTTATCACCAGTTATTCCTGGTGTTGATAAATTCAAGATAAAATATCATTGTGAGCCTGTGTACCAGAAGATGTTGCTGAATTACCTCAGTCCTTAGCAGTTTAATTCTTGTGTCAGTATTTCTAATACGGATCTTTTTGTTACAGCCACTCTTTGGGACTTATCTACTCTCTTAATAATGGCTAAATTAAAATATGGCAGCTATTAGAAAATACAAATCCCTTCAGAAACTGTAAAGGACATAATTTTGCAAATGTTGGTCTTACATCCCTTTAAAATGTTGTGGGGATATCTTTGTGATCTGTGAAATAATTCTTCAGATTAGACAGTTGATTCTGCTAGAAAAAGTTTAAGATGTTTCAAAGATTACTTGGCATAAATATGGTTTTCTAAAGAGTTGGAGGTTTTTTACCTTGTAATTCCATATGTGGTATTTCAGCTTTAATAAGATTATGTGGCTGTAAAAGAAATGAAATTGGTGTAATATCTACTTGGATCCATTTATGTTCTTGGGGGAAGAAAGACAGTTATTCTGTCTTAAAATGGAATAAATGCACTGATTTAAAATGCAGCAGGAAGATTCTGTTAGTTTTGGATGCTGCTGTGGGCAGGTTTGAAGCACCTGGCACAGGTGGTGGCAGCAGACCCTTCCCTGTGCCCTGCCTGTTCTCAGGGCCCTCCATCAGCTGGTGCCAGTGTAGAAAAGTATGACAATAATTGAAGGCACTCAGGTTTGAGCAGCATCCCAGTGGAGAGAAGAGAAAGGGAGCAGGGATGAGTCACCACGTTTTACAGGAACTCTGCCAGTGCTTTATGCTCCCATTCCAAAGGAATTGGCACTGCCTGGAAGTCCCTTTGTCCCTGTCCTGTTCAACTCCCCTGTCAGGACAATGAGCCTTGTCAATCAACCACACTTTGTTCTGTACTTTTATTTCCTTGGAGCTTTTTTCTCTGCAGTGCCACCTGGACTGACTTTTTTCTAATTAAAACTGTCCAGTTTTGCTGTGGCCAGAATTCCCAAATCACATGCAAAAGGGCTTTTCTATGAGCAAGGAGACCCTCCCAACTGGGTGCCTTATGCAAGATTTTGCATTGTCTTGCTACATAAACTCTGTAGACCAAAGGAGATTTTGTGGCTGATAATTTTCATGTCAAGCATATTTGAGGGCTTGCTTTGTATTTTCTAGCACAATAAAGACATTTGTGTGTGCATGAAAGAGGAAGCAACAAGCCCAGTATCCCAGAACAGGCTGAGTTAGAAGGGACCCACAAGGATCATGGAGTGCAACACTCAGCCCTGCACAGCCCCATGAACAAGAGTCACACCATCATAGGTGTAGTTTTCAAATTAAGGCAAAGGATGAGGAAGGTTTGGGAAAAGATGTGTTGCATTTCTGGCATTGCAAAAGAAAAAAAAAAAGACAAAGAAAAAATATAAATGATAGCTAAATCCTCATTTAATATTCGAGTTTTAAAGCCACTGATACCCGAAGGATGCAAGGATTGAGGTTGGGTGGCATTTTGCTTTGTATGAGCACAGCTTTAAGTGAAGAACCTGCCTTGTCCCACACAACAGGAACGGTACAAAATGAGAGTGACAGCCAAGAACAGCATCTGTGGTTCCAGGGGCTGGAGGAGGAATAAACAGCTCCTGGGTATGGAGCTTTGAGGGCAGAGGAATGTGCAAGGGATGTGCTCTCTGGGACACTGGGACAAGTGGAAGCCACACAGGTGCAGGCAGAGAAGGAGGGAATCAGTCCTTTTTTGGGAACTCTGTGCAGGGAGGGACAGGCATCTCCTGCTTTGCCTTCAGCTCTGGAACCTTTAAAGCAAGGCTGGCTTTGAAACCATAATACAAATTTCACATGTAGTGAAAAATGGCCTATTTACTGTGGTAATTCCTGCTTTTTTATTTTTGTGAAGATAAGAGCTGTCTCCCCAGAGCAATGAAAGTAATGAAAAATACAGGTAATCCTTTTTGTCTGCATTGTTCATGCACACCAGAACATTGGCAAACTGTCAAGATTGTCAATCCTAAGCATTTAGAAGTAATGAAGTCCCTGGAAAACTACTACTTTATTGGAACATATGAGGCTTTAAAATGTGTGAGTTATGAGAAAGAAGGCACATGAAGCCAAATACTTTTTCATTTTCTTATTTCTATTTGAAAAAATTGTATTTTCCCGAATGTTATAAGGTATAATACTTTTTCTCTTTCCCATTCTCATGCATTGTAAATTAGATTCTCACCAAATGATGGTGTTAATAACAAATATGCCTCTCAGATTTACTATTTCCAAGCCCCAGTCAGTAACAGGGAAACTGTTAAGAGCAGTAATGGGTCCATATATAAACTACAGACATCCAGATTAGTACCAGGTTTTTGTTCATCATTTTTCCCAAATCCTCTTGAGAAATCAGGCAGATCTTTCTTATGGAATACATATCAGTGTGTTAATAATTTTCCAATTCTTTGGAAGTTGCATGGAATATGTTTAGAGATAAAGAGAGGTCTTTCTGCTGGGCAGACACTTTCCCTCTGTTGTTGAAATTCCCCTGTGTATCAGATCACCAGGCACAAGCTGGCCCCTGACACCAAGTGTTTGTGCAGTTCCCTTCCAAACTAACTGAGCAAATTCCCAGAGCAAAGGTCCAGTGGCAAAGATGAGGAATGGCCTCAGTGCTCACAGGTTTCTCTTGTAGATGTGGATATTCACATCTCATCCTGAAAGCTTTTGCCCTCAGCTGAAATGCAGGATCTCTCTTTACTCAAGGCTGCAGTATTGAAACTGGTTATGCTCTTGGTCCAAAATGTGCAGTTGCCTTCCCTCTGGAATGCTGTGATGTGACCTCTTGGGGTAATGAGCACTATCTGTCTTGTCTCACTATCCAGAATATTCTTATTATTCAGAATTCAGGCATACATGTCTTCCCTTGAAATGAATGGGACACAACCATTTGTCAGAAGAGACATTTTCCTGCTGCCCCAGATTACCCTCTGAGGTTGCACTGCAGTGCCAGAGCAGGGGATGGTGCTCTGCCCTCACTGAGTGCAGCTCAGAGTCACCTCTGAGTGTCACATCCCTCCCAGAGCCACCAGCACTGACAGTGACTCAGGCCCATGGTACGAACCTCTGCAGCGAGTCATGTGCTGATAAAGGAGCACAGTCATTTTGGTTTAATATATTACATAATCAAACCCTTCTATTTGCTTTCTTTTTCATCTGAGAAATCCTCTTTGAAGTAATGCTGTTCTTTTTTAGCTGAAAGAGGAATTTATGTAAAGGGAAATAAATTGCTTTACTGGGGTACATGCTGGAAGGTTGACATTGCAGGTTTCTTAGAGGCAACTTCTTGTTCCCTTGTGCCTATAAATATATATATATTTTTTGTTTTATTTCTCTTAAATGACCTGTGTTTTGCATTGATTTTCCTGCCCTATCTAGTTTAAATCTATTAATTTATAGTAAGGTGAAATGCTTAAAATTGAATAAGAAAACATTAGCACATTGCTTTTGTAGTCTGTTATTTTTTAGAGTAAGGAACATGTAAATGAAGTTGAAATAGGTTATGTAAATTGTGTTCTTTTCTCTGGCCTAAGGACTGACTTGCCTGGAAATTCCTTGAAGAGAGAGAACAAGGGAACTCAGTTTGTTTGCATGACTTCTTAAAGCTCTTTCTCTTAGTTTTTTTTCTCTTTTTTTTATCTTAGTGGCAAATCTGCTACTGTGTGCAGCTCTCAACCTCACAGCAGAGGAGGAAGAGCAACCATTGTCCTCATCTGCATTCTGCCCATAACTGGGCTTTATTTAAAGAGCTCTTCATGATGGCATTTGGGGTTTCATAATGCCCCTCTGGGGGGTGAGAATGCTCCTGATGAGTCAGAGTTGGCCTTTCCCCCTCTCACCCTGTGGCATTAAAAACTGAGTGTTGCCATTCTGCCCCAAGGAGATCTACTGTGTTTAATTTTCCATTTCTTGTCAGCCTCAGCTCACAACCTGGAATAACATTGAGAACCTGCATCAGTTCAGGTGATAAAGACCTTCAGAGAGCTGGGCAGGCAGACTCCACAGGGAGTGTTGGACTCTTCAAGCTTGGCATTTTTACTCTGATAAATGTTTTTCTGAAGTTTAATTAATATAGTTATATTCTTAATTTTTTTAAAAGGACTTGCTAAAAGCCATTGCATCCATTTGCTGTAATTATGTTTTGTAGTGCAAACCAATGAAATAATTTTCTCGTTTTCTTTTTTTAAAAAGAGAACTGTGTAACATATGTAATGTAGTTTATATATCATATATATGAATAAAATTGTTTATTGAAGTGAAATTTATATATATGCAGAAATCTAAAGATATGTATATTTTATATTAATACACAGATACAAAAATATCTAAAGATTCTTTACATATAAGTATCTATAAAACAAATTGAAAGGAGTTACCAATAAGATGATGTAGCCCTACAGAACTGTGCTATTTGTGGAGAATAACAAATTGCACAAAGTTGGATTTTGTGGACCTCCTCAAGGATCTTTAAGGTCACCTGCCATTGCTGTCATTTAAGGTTCTGAGGCCATTCCCCCATTGCTGCCTTCCTGCTGTTCCTCTGACAACAATGTTCTTGGCACAGCAGGAAAAATCCCTGTCAGTGTTCCTGTTGCTCTGCTGGGATTTCCCTTCCTAAGTCCCTCCTCCTCCTGCATCCTTCTCCTCTGCCTGTGCCCATCAGCATCGTGTTGGGGACAGTCCCAGCAGTGTCCACAGCCCCCACTGCTCTGTGCCTGTGCATCCCGGGGGGAATTGCACTGCAACTGGGAAGCCCAGGAAAATAGTACAATTTGTGCAGAAAGCTGTTCATTCTTGGCATAGCGAGTTAAAATCAATAAAGGCACATCGTTGCCCATAATTTTTCTCTGCCTTTGTTGGGATGTTGAGCAACAGATGATGGAGTCATCGTTAAAGGAGGTTCCACTGTGTTCCTTTTCCTTCTGTCCTTGTGGTGATGGGGATGGTTTGGAAAACATCACATACAGAGAGATTTTGGACTCTGATGCAATAATTGCACTCCTTTAAAGAAAGCCAGGGGTTTACTGAGTCCCTGAAGGAAATGTGAGACACTGCAGACCTCTAAATACACACGTTTGCATGTGGATGTTCACACATGTGACTCATTTATACATGGGTATGCACGGACATACACCCACCACCTCAGTTTTAGGTTGGGCATTTGTTGCTGAAATACTTCACCATCAAACAGAAACACTGCAAGTGAAGCACTGCACAAAACTATTACAAAATTAATAGCACGATTTTTTTTATTTGGCATTAAGTGCTTTGCTGACCATCCACGGAGGAGGAAAGCAATAAAGCCCTGAAAGGGCTGGGAAAATACAAAGCAGCAGAAAGGAAATATAGAACCTGAGAGGGGAAAGGAAACTGGAAAAGGAGCTGGTAGTGGCCATCTGACATGCTGCTAGAAAGTCTGCATGGAGAAGTGGGAGCAGTGTTTTAAGTGACCTGGAAGAGAGCAGAAAGCACACAGGAAATGTAGGTTTGCTCTGCTTGTATTTCACTGCATGGAAAATGCTTTGCTACCAGGCTTGGGGGGCAGAATGTAAGAACCAGGGTACTACCTAGTATAAACCAGCTGATTTTGTCCCTGGGATACTTAACTTTTGCAGTAGTGTTAGCAGATCTTTTGAGAAGTTCCCCCAGCACTGCCCTGGGAAAAGGGAATTACCAGTAAAAAGAAGAATAATGACAGATTTTAGTCTCTCTTGCTAGATTTGGGAATTTCATGCCTCCTCCTTCTTTTTCAAGCTGTGACAATTTCAAATTCATCAGAGAAGTTTTTATCAATCAAAATGACATGTTTATGAATCAAAAGTACACGTTTATTAATCAAAAGTACATGTTTATGAATCAAAAGTACATGTTTTAGCAAATTTGGAGATTCAAACAAACATTCCTTTATCTTAGAGGAAGTTTAACAGTTCCTGAATGCAATGATACATTCTTTGGGCCTCATTTGTGTCCTGGATGTTGGTTGTACTGCAATGGAATTAGAGCTGAACAGCAGTTGTGGCATCACAGCAGGCCCAGCCCCAGCCTGGTTTGCCTGACAATTGCTCCTTCAGACCTTCAGATGAACCAGCACAGGTTGCTGACAGCCCTAATATTCTAATATTTTCTTGTAGGCATCTTTTTCTTTTTTTCACTTAATGTTACAGGTTTTGTCAACAAGTGAGGACCCAGTTCTCCATTCAGATAAATAAGTGTACACTGCCTTCGAAGAGAATCAAAAACATACAACAAATAAAAATAACCATGTATCTATTTTCTTTCAAATACACAGTTCTCTTAAAATATAGAGATCTCTTGAGCCAATCTTGTGATTTTTATCAGGCCTGTGACTCAGATTTTTTAATTATTTTTGTGTTCTAAGTTTTTGCTCTAACAGATTTTGCCTGCCCACAGACTCCCTCCCATCTGTTCAGGTTAATGGGTTTTCTGCCTGTGCTCAGAAAGGAGCATATTGCAGGATTTGAGTGAGGAATTTTATCTCAAGACACCACTAGTCCTTGGAGTCTACTTAAACTTGGTTGCCAGGACTACTCCATCCTAGGCAAGTAGGATAAAGAATTTGAGATCATCTTACAGGAAAAATGAGAACTAAAGCCTGCCTACAGAATGAGAAAAAAGAGAGGTGGGATAATGAAATATAAATTTTGGATAAACATTGTGATTGAGAAATGTTCAAGCTCTCAGGTCTGAAATATGTGGGGGGATA
>JAOXXN010000175.1:2168558-2180747 GCA_026770055.1 Myrmophylax atrothorax | reverse complement strand
CACCCAGGCCTGTAATTGCTTTTATCATATAATAAACTTTATATAAAAATCTAGCTGAGACTCTGTTTCTCACAATATCACAGAATCACTTGTGGAAGAGCTTTTTCCTTGGAGGGGAAGGCAGAGGAGGGTCTGGACACAGAAGCTGCTCTGCATTTCTGCTGTGGTGGTTTTCAGCCTGGGCAGGATTATTTCAGGAGTAGATTCCAAGTGGTACCCTTTGTCAGGAGTGGCCTGTGGATGTGACCCCCCACCCCTGAGCACTTCCACATCACCCAGGCCATGCTGGAGGGTTCTGAGCTTCTGGCTCTGCAGAACAAATGGTCCCACGAGCAGTGGGAGGGAGCCAAAAATCCTATTTCTCTGCATTGCTATTTTGGGCTCAGTGACAGAGGGGTGTGTAATGCAGAGGAAGGTTCAGCCCATGGCTGCAGAGGTGAAGAACATCTACAGAGGGATGTACCTGCCCCATCTATGGCAACATGAGTGACCTGCACTGCTGGGAGTCACAAACCACGGAGAGCAGCCTTTGAGAAGAGAGAAGGGCCAGCAGGTGTCTGGTGCAGCACTGGAAGACACTGGTGGGTTACTGGGTAGGCAGGTGGTGGTATCCTGCCTTGGCACACCCTGGCAGTGATGGGAAGGCTGACACCAACATCAGTGAGTGCTGCACTGGGCGTCCCTGGAACCTCCTGAACCTGCTGCAGGAGGTGGAGTCTCCACTGGAGCTTTGCTGCAGTCCTTGGAGCATCCAGAGGTGCTGGGAGAGCTGGAGAAGCTCCCAGAGCCAGCCTGGATTGCTCAGTGCCCCAGCGCTGCCCAGCCTGGCAGAGCCAGGCCCCTCCTGCCTGGTGCTGAGCTGTTCCCTCACCCCTGGCCTGACAGGTATCCCGTGGGTGGCACTGCCCCCCCAGACCCCTCCCTGCTGGCCTGGTTCTGGTTTCAAGAGTTGGCAGGTAGGGGAGGTGAGACATTTGAAGCACGAGGGCCTGTCTCTGGGGAGAAGGGGATTTATCTGAGCTGATCAAACCCCTTGGCAGTGCCCAGCTCAGGGACTCTCACATGTGTTCTGAACCACCAGCTCCAGGGCACGAGTGGGTTTGTCATTCAGGACAAAGCAAACAAAGCATTGGTAGAGTGGGAAGAGGGATTTCTTCCTGAATAAATCATGCCCAGTTATCATCACCTGGATGGCAGTCCTAGCCAGGACTGTTCACACTTTATTCTCCAACTGCCTGGTCTCCCAGAGCAGTGTTAGTTGTATTTTCCATGCACACAGGGCAAGCTGGAGGGAAGCCACTCAGCTGATGGCCAGATGGGCAGAATTCTCTCCCTGGTGATTTGAAGACAGTGGACAGTGTCTCCATTATTGCCCCCATTCCTTCTTTTGCCTTATCTTCAGAAAGCTGCTGCTGGGGACCTGCTGTTGCCCAGCAGGAACTTTGCTGCTTCAGGTGTTGGTTCCCCCAAACTCTTGGAAGAGGGCCCTGGGTGTGGTGGGATTCCCCCTTAGACCTCTGTAGTCCTTCTACCTCAAGTGCAGCAGAAAAAGGGAAATTTCTCCTCAAAGCTGATCTTGCTGTGATGGGGCAGATTTCCCAGCCCTTCCCAGTACTGATGACTCTTTCCTTGTTGGGGAATGCTCCTGACAGGTGGGAAGGGGTGGCCAGACAGTCCATGGGATTGGGGACCAGTCCTATGAGGAAAGGCTGAGTGACCTGGGGTTGTTTAGTCTGGAGAAGAGGAGGCTCAGGGGAGACCTCATCACTCTCTACAACTCCCTGAAGAGATGTTGTAGCCAGGGGGGGATTGGTCTCTTCTCTCAGGCAACAAAAAGTGGGACAAGAGCGGCTTAAGCTCTGCCAGGGGAGGTTTAGGTTGGATATCAGGAAGAAGTCCTTTACAGAGAGAGTGCTCAGGCATTGGAATGAGCTGCCCAGAGAGGGGGTGGATTCTCCATCCCTGGAGGTTTTTAAGGTGTTGACTGGACGTGGCACTCAGTGCCATGATCTGGTAATCAAAGTGAGGTTGGATCAAGGGTTGGACTTGATGATCTCAGAGGTCTCTTCCAACATAACTGATTCTATGATTCTATGATTTCCCATACCTTGCTGCAGCTCTGGTGTTGGGCAAGGAGGGCTCACACACGGCTGCTGCTGCCAAGGGCTGTGCCAAGGGGCAGTGTGGCCATGGCAAAAGCACTCCCACCTCCTGCTCTGGTGCCTCCCATCCAGATGAACCCGTGCCATTGACTCCAGGCTGGTGGTTGCCCGAGGATCCCTTGGCAGTGACCTAATGCAGCCCTTCCCCTGGGCACTGGCAGGGTGGGTGTAGCCCACACAGTGGCACAGGGCTGGGTTGGTTCATCTCCTGAGTATCCTGGGCTGAGTGCTCTGTGCCACCAGTGAGTGTCAGACAGCCTTTATAAGGTACAGCTCCTGGAGAAAAGCCTTACTGAAATCTCCCAGACCTTGGAACAGACTTTGCTTTTGTGTGCACAAGAGGACAGGTCCTGTTCTCACCCCCAGCAGGCACTGGGGGAATTAATTCCATAAATGTGAATCCTTCAATTATGTAATTATTGCAACTATTGCTAAGCATGGCTATATGTCAAAAGCGAATGTTTGCATCTTCCTTGCTTCAGGTCTGTTACACTACCTTTCTTCAGCATTAAATCTCAGCTCTGACAGCATTTAGTTGTGCAAAATGAACAGTGCTCATCTGGGAATGGGGAGAAACATTGGCATCCTGTTCAGCAGTGGCCTCTGCTCCTCACAGCTGGGAGAGCTCAGGGTTGCTGGAAGGGCTCAGGGTTGCAACACAGCCTCGTTGGGGGATTGCTGCTCCATCCACTGGCACCCATGGAACCTCAGAGCCCCAGCGGGAGCTGCAGTGGGCGCCCCACATTCAGCCCTGGAGCAGCAGACACTGGGGCTGGGCTGGGACTCGGTGCATTCCACTGTTCGTGGAGCACTGAAAACTCAGCTCTCTTCGTTTTACAAATGATGTGGAAGGTGTGAGCCATTGGGGGATTTTTTATTATTATATTCTGTAGCTGGACCAAAATGAAGGTGAGTCTCTCACACAGAGAGTTTTTGTTTTTAGTTCAGCTCCTGATTTGAGGCACTATGAGCAGTGAGGTGTTTTTGCAGCTGCTCCACCAATGCCTGTCAGACACTGCTGTCACAAGGTCATGCTCCTCAGCTCTTAGGGCTCCTCCTCAGTCCCTACACCCCTCAGGCTTGGGGGTTGTTTTGTGTGTTTTGTGGGCTCTGTTTTGTGTGACAGATCCAGTAGATTTCCCTGACTTTCAGCTTTATGGACTCTTTCTGTGTAGGCATTTTTGGAGTCCGTATTTCCAAGGTCAGCCTCACCTGGGGAAGGAATGGGTAGTGCTTCCTGCCTACAGTAACAGTTGTGGTGCCAGTTTACTGTAATGAAAAATGTAATTTCACTTCAGCAGTACTGGAAAATTCTGTTGTTCCCTAATCCATAGTGGGAAGCTGAAAATACTCAGGAACACAGGCTTTTAGTTGCTTGGCTTTTTAGAGTATATTGAAATCAATAAACCAAACATGGGTATTGAAGTACAGAAAAAAAGACATGTAGTTGTACCTTAAAGTAAAATATTAAAACACAAGGTGGTTAGATTAGTTTTTTAACATGTTTGGGAAGGTTAAACAAAAGCAAAATAGTGATAATGACAAAACTGTTTTCTGTTAGCTTGATATCCATTTGCACTGAGAATGATCAGTACAAGGTCATTACAATGGCAATTGTAACTCGAGTATCTTGAAGGACTTGTTTTTTTCTGGCAGCATTCTGGACCTTCCTCTGAAGCCAATGGGTACATAAAATGCCTGTTTCTGAGGCTCATTCTTCCATAATGACTGATAAATAAATGGTTTTGCTCTCCTCAGCACAGTGCATGAAATCCTTCTCCCCTTGTTGAGGGAATTGCACTGGAGGTACAACTCAGCTTTTTGATACACTGGGGATCTTGTTTGGAGTCAGAGGAGACTGTCATGGAGCCAATGGAAACTGTGTGTATGTGAGAGAAAACCCCTACCTTAATAACATTCAATAACTCAACTGAAAATAGGAAAGGGAGCATGGAAAACATTAGCAGTTACTGGTAATTTAATCCATGCTGATGTCAGTGATTAATTTCCTTGTAGGTTGTTGCTAATGCTGTGTTAAATACATAGAGAGTGTTCTTGTTGTTAATGTGCTTTTTGTAGTGGATTTAAACTATACTCAAGTTGGATTTGTACTCTGTGTCATATGTAACACGATTCACTGAGCAGGAGCAGACACCTGCCATGGCACTGGAGTATTCCCAGCATTGCCAGCCAGCTCCATGTGCCACTCCTGCCTGGCACTGCTGCTCCTGCAGGAGCAGGTGCCTTAAAGCTGGTAAAGCTGGCATGACCATGGATCTATTTAGCTATTTATCTAATTTATCTATTGATTGGAAACAAGTTTGTAGACAATCTGATCTACATTTCTTCCTACAGAAGAGGGCAGCAAAAGCCACACACCCTTTCCTTACTGCATCTATGTAGATGCAAACCCAGGACTAAGTTTTCTTATTGACCTGCTCAGAGCAACTGGGCAGCACGTGACTGTCTGAAGCATAAGCAGAAAAGCCAAAGTTTCACTTACATGAAAAAAAAAAAGGAGAAACACCAAATACTGTTTTACACTGACTTTTTTGGCTCTTTTGTCAAAAGGGACCCTGGTGTTTCTGTAAATGTGACGCTGGTGATAGAATTGGCAGGGACTGGAGCTGTGTGATGGAGAGATCCAAGGAGAAAGCAACTGCTCATCTATGAACAGTATTTGTAGCTACAATTCATTTAAACTGGGTTCAGTATTGGTAGAGTCACAGAATTATTGCTGCAAGGGTGTAGCCCTGTGGGGTTTCAGGTGGGGACAGAATGCCCAGCCTTGCCTGTGGCACCACTGCCACTCTGCCAGGGCTGGGGTGCATCTGCACTAAGGTGTGCTGGCACTCATTGCCCCATGTCCCCCTGGGTCCTGTGACTGTGTTTGGCTCAGGATTTGGGGTCTGACAGTAAGACTGAAGGTTTGCTGTTGTGCTGCAGCTGTTTCAGCTCCCAGGGGTGGGTGGAAGGGGAGCGCTGCCTCTTCTGCTCTCTCCACACTTCCACTCTTCCCCCTCCTTCTTACCCCCATTGACCAGTTCAGTCAGAATCTCCTCCACAGGCCAAGCTCAGGGAGGGACAAGCTGCAGAGGGTTTCAGGAGGCAGTTTTTGTATTAAGTTCAGGATCCTCAAAAGTGAAAATCCAAACAACATGACAGCTCAACATGTTGTATTCAAAGTAACACTTTCTGTTGTCTCCAGGCCAAAGTGATTCACATTCACTCACCTCACAGTCACAGACCTTCGAGGCATTTGAAAAACCTTAGAGAACTCAGTATAAATAGAAAAAATAGAAGGCAGATACATTTCTGCTGGGGATTATATTAATAACATGGATTCAGTGTCAAAGATTCTTTCTCTTCATTCTGGTTTATATGACTTTTCAGATGTCAGAAATCACCTCCTGGCAGTGTAAAGTCTTTCAGGCTCACTTTATTTTCTTTACTTAAATAACAAAATGAAACTAACATATCTCTAGATTATATTTGTGGGGGGTTTGGGTTTTTTCCATCATAAGCCAATCACCAGTGGCTGAATTGTGGGGCATTTTTGCCACTGAAGGTAACTCAGAACTCAGCATGGTTTCTGTTCTGAACAGTAGGACTGACCATTAATATCTTGTGCTGCTCTGTCTTGGTTGTCAGCAGATGAGTTGGAAAGAGTGAATTTGTTTGGTAGGAGACTTGGAAATGACAAATTTCACTTTGTTACCTCAGCTTGCAATATAATTCCAGCAGCAGATACTGATAAGGACCTTCAGCATCTGGTTCAGAGGATGCACTTTGAGTCCTCAGCACCGAGACCCACCCAAAGGTCCACCAGGACCCAGAGCAGGAGTGTTTGGAAATTTGGCTAGTGATGCTTTCCTGGATAAAAGGTGGAACTTTCTGTTCATCTCATGAGTGCAAAATATTTTTATGATCCTAACCCTGGGAAAATACAGTAGTCCTTCTAATGAGTCTAACAGATTTGGAAAAGGTTATAATACATTGCGTCATGTATTAGGTCTTCTACTGATGAGGGAAGGAACATTTTAAAATACTGTCATCTCATTTGCAAAAAAAGTGCCCACAGAAGTGACATGATGACTGTAAATCTTGCACAGAACTAATGGGCTAATGGTAAATATTATATAATATTATATAATATTATATAATCTGAGGTGTGGGATTTTGAGACATTACCAGAAAGGCAGAGCAGTGTTTGTGCATGAAAGAGGATTTACTTCACCTTGAGTGGGCAGAAAATGAGGCGTTTTCAGTTAAGCATGTTGCTCAAAAGATCCAGAAATATAAGTTCAAATGAGAGATTCAGGAGTAGGAGGCACTTTCTTCTTCATTAGAACTCCAGAGAAAACACTGTGCTAAGGCACAGAGCAGAGGGACAAATAGAAGGGCTCCAGATTAAAGCAACAAAGATAGTTTGGGGGCTGGAAAGGATGAAATGGCTCTGTTTTGGTTAAATAATCGGAGCACAGGAGATCCCATCCTAAGACATGCCAAGGGATCAGAGTACTTGTTAAACAGAGAAGGCTGGTAATAAATTAGGAGAATAAATAAGGGATTGAAGCTCTGAAGGTGCCACACATAAAGCTGTTGTGAAAAAAACCCCTTTTCTAGCATGAGGAATATGCAGCCCTGACAGGGAAATGGAATTATTGCTGCTTAATAAAGTTGTGTTCTTTATTTCTAGATGGTTTATGCTTTATCCTTAAATAAGCTTTTAGAGCTGAATCTCTTCAGGCAGCTTCTCTACTGTCTTGGCAGGAAAGTCCTCCACTGAGGAGTGCTCACTGTGTTTTTTCATGGATTTAGCCATCCCTGGGGGAAGGGTGTGAGAGTTCAGAGCCTCTGCAGAGGAAAGGCACAGTGAAGCCTCAGACTCTGTGGGTAGAACCACTTTCTGGGTTTTTTATGAGCAGTGTATCTTCCCCTTCAAAAGGCTGGACCAGGACTTAGAGAGAAGAACTGCTTGAGTCATGTCCTGCCTGTCATACTGGAAAAAAAAATGTTTTTATGGAATCAATCAAATTTGGGGTTTCTGTGAATTGTCATCTCCTGCTGCGATGACTCCAAAGAGCAATCCTTGTGTCCTTGCCATTGCAGAGCTTCTGCTGGATTCCAGCTGAGTGATTAACAGCAAAATGTGACTGGCCTGATACAAATGTGAGCTGTGGAACCTGTTAAAATAACCTGTGCTGTGTCAGAGCCAATAAAATGTGCTGCTGTGCAGATTTACAGGCTCCTGGTAATGGAGATTATCAGTAATCTGATGAAATCCAGCTCGACAGGGAGCACTTCTAAAGCTAAAAGTCACACATTTGATGTGTTCTGTCATTTATTTTGTGGTGATGGTCTGCTTCTTCTGAGGCTGTTTCTGTATGAAGTAATGGCTTGAGCAAACATAACTGCTGTATATGAGAGTGAAATACTGGCTGGGTCAAGTGCCAGGAGTATAACTTCACATTGCAGAAGCAAAGAGAACATGTTTTAAATCTAAATAGGTCTTTGCAGACCCTGAGCAACACCTTCAAGAGTATCAAGGTCCTTAAAAGGCAGATTTCAAGCAGGATACTTATTTTTTGTATGTCTTTTATCTGTCTCTTGTTGCAGAAACCTGGAACAATAACTAAAAGAGAGTCTGTAAATCAGCATGTTTACAGTATTCTTAATAAGTGCTTCTATTTAGTGATGATAACCTTGTCAGAGCTGCTCCAGGTGAGGAGTGTTGGCAGCCTGGCATTGGTGGGGAGGCAGCACAGCAAACACTGGCACTGTTGGATGCAGAGGAAATGGATGGGGAGAGAAATTCCCACTGGTTTCAGCATATTGTTATTTAATTCCCATCGAATTGAGAATACTGTGCAAATGCTTGGGTTTTGTAACAGTTTCTTATGGTTTTCATGTATTTACAAAAGTCTTCATTTTTTAAATAGAATTAAAGAATTAGTTATTTCTATTCAGATTTGGACTTGAAGACTGGACTTGCTTTCTCTTGAGCATTTTCTGGTCTGTCACTGAGTAACACAACACTTTTTAAGGCCAAGGAAGTCAGGCTGAGCCTGTGGCATTGGTCTGCCAGTATCTTCACATGAGCCAGCTCTCTGAGGATGTTGTGTGCATTTGGGTGTGTATCTGTACATTCCCTTGCCTGAAGTGCATCCCAGCAGCTGCTGACAGATGGTGCCAGTCTGCAGTTTGTGTGCTCTAGAGGGTGCTCCTGATCTGAATGATGGACAAACTTTTGCCCTGTTGCAGCAATTATTACACTACAATTATTTTAGAGTAAATGGTCTTCTTACTGATCAGATCAGTAATTTGTTTTGACTTTAGGAAAGGCTGTTGCTGATCAGCTCATCACTGTGTTCATGCAAATTGCAGTGATATGAACCTATTGGAGCAACTTTTTCTGGTTGATTTTGCTGTCAGTCCAAAGTAGCAGTTTTAGTGCTTCATTTCTATAGGATGGAACCCCAACGACACCAGACTGGTCTCATGGCACAGAAAAATACTGTGGAGAGGAATGCAGATCCTGTGGGGTGGAAGAGGGAAATATATCAGGTCTTTTTTACATATTTGAAACACCTCTAATGATTAATGCTTAATTCATTGTCCTTGCCAAAGTTCAGAGAGCAGTAGGACTTTGTGTCAGGCTGCACCTCTGGCAACTGCATCTTCTGTATTTAATTTTAAATATCTGAGGTTTGCATCCAGAAAATGAATTGTGAAACAAGAAATGCATCAATATTTCACGTATTTGGAAGGATTCTGACTGTAAGAGGTCAGTGGTGGCTGCAGTAGCAGCATCCCTACTGGAGCTGTCTCCTTCTCCCAGTTGGGTTTGCAAAGCAGTGCTGGAGTTTCACATGGACAATGGTACCACTTCCTTTCCTTCTCTTCCTCATGTGCAATGCAAGAAACCATCACCAATGGGCAGCTAAAGGCTCCCTAACTGGGGCATATTTGTTTTTCCCAGTTCCTCATGTTGGCAGCTCCCCTCACCCTCCTCCCCATGCCCTCCCAGAGCCCCTGCCCCTGAGAGCTCCACGCTTGGCACCAAGAGGAGTGAGGCTTAAGAAGAATTTTGAACTACAATTGAGCAGATTTCTGTAAATCTTTTGACTTTTGTTCCACATCTCCCTGCAGCAAAAAAAATATAAATTAATGTAAGTATGTAATTGATGTTTTACAGTAGGATTGCAAATTCCTGATATTGAAAATGGGAAATAATTCAAGCAGGGCATGACTGCATTTCTTAGGTAGAGTTAATAAAACAAAAGTTAGGTTCTAATTCACAGCAAACTTGTGCTAAGAATTTCTTAGAGTTTGTTCTGAAATGCCTGATTCATGAATCTGTAAGTTATTTTTTAGAGATATCAAGAAATTCTTGCAGTTTTTTGCACAACATTTGGAGAATATTGTGGAATATTATAGATTTTTATAAAACTTGTTCCTAAAGTGGCTTTGGAATTAAGTCTCTAAGTGATTAAATGTTGTGTTTGTTTTCCAGCCCCAGATTGCTTAACTTCAGTACTTACTATTACTGTTTATTTTCAAAGCTGAAATCATTTGTTGAAATGTGAATCATGCCAGAGTTTAGTTGTTTGGAGGTTGCCTCATCTAAATGATGTTTAAGTAGAAAGACTGAATTTAAAGAAATATCACCTTGCTAATTATTAATTAACTAATATTTTGATTATCTCACTGACCAATATGTACAGTGGACTTAGGGATAAAGAGTGGAAGAGTCTGTCTTTGGCTCTTTGTGGTTTTGCAGTTCCATTTCCTCTCTAAAAGAGGAAATCGGTTGCTAACACTTATTTGGGTGAGCCCTGGGGGAGGTTTAATCTCTGTGTATGGCCAAGATACAATTCAGCTTTGAAGAAACTGAGTATTATTCTGAGCTTATTTTTCAGTGTTCAAGAGACAGTTGCAGAATAATGTAGCCAACATAATTCTATTTAAATTAAGTTTGTGTCATTTACTTCACCTGCTGCTGCATCAGAAATAAAATCCAGGACCTCATCCTGTTCCCAACAGAATTCAGCAAAAATATTGCTGTTAAATTCATGGGCATCAGAATGAGAGTTTGAAACACTTTTTGCAGTGGTAAATCTTAGTTTTTCAGACAGACATTAGAGTTGCCTTTGTGAATTGGATGTTTTGTCCTGAGGCAGATATGGTGTTACCTTTGAATGAGACCTTCCTCTCTGCTGGGCTTTACTGACTCTGTTAGATTAGGATGGTCCAGCTGATGCTTCAACATGAACAGCACTATGAAACTTAAGCCATACCCAGACATCTTCAAAGCTTTCCAGAGGTAATCCCAACATGGGATTTCAAAATGTATTTGGAAAGGAAAACAAGTGATTGATGATATTTCTGCAAATTCGACTTGTGCTACAGGATATTAAACTTCTACTTTTGATACTGGCAAAAAATACTGGGTAACATTGAGCTGAGTGTGCTCCTCTTGTGGTAAAACAATGGATTTCAAACTTCACCTTCATGTATATTTATTGCAAGAATACAGGATGAACCCTTACTACAAATGCTTTCTTCACTGTTTTCTTCTTACTAGTTGGATCTTTGGATAGAATTAATTGTTGAGCAATATTGTAGTGTGTGATTTCAGTATAAACACTTGCTTTGCTTTCTGCCATCCATTATCCATAACACATAAGATATCCTTAAGAAATATGCTACCAAAGGAAGTGTTTCCAGTTGTCTATCATGAAGTTTTGTTCTTCCACTACTAAAACCTGGTGAACCTCTTCTGGCCTGTGGTGGGAATAAGGTTTTCCACAAGCAGAGATGAGTTGTAATCTGCAGTGTGCACTGCTCTCACTGGGGAGGTAGATTTCCTGGGATATAACTGCTTTTTTTCAGGCATTGAAAATGGCCAGAGTTAATTTTTTGTAACACTTGAGAGGATGTTCTGTGGTGTTCTGGGTTTGGACTGCACAAAATATTTGTGCTTGCATGTAATAGAAGTGGGAAAGGTTCTCTGAGCTTTGGCTTGAGCAAAGAAAGCACAGAGACACTGGGACCATATCCCTGCTCCAGCTGCAGAGGGTTGGAATAGTTACCTTTGATGAACAGATTCACACTGTTTTTAAATCCTCTTTTACTCTAAGGCAGATCCATGCTGCCTAAGGGGTACATTGGCCAATATCCTACATAAATGTACTTCTCAGGCCTGGGAGATTGGAGCAGGGAATTCATCACAACAGTCTGGGTGCATAATAATTACTCATAAGCTTCCTTCACATTAATTACTTCATCTCAAGTTACAGTCCAGAGAAAGCAAAACTGAGCAGTAAACCAAGCACTCGCAAACTTGACAACATCTTCAGTTCTTTAAAAACAATGTAAAGTTTCTAAGCACAGCTTTTCCAAGAAACCATTTTCTAAATAAACTGTGTAAATAATGATGGACAGGAGTGATTCTTAGGCAGTGGTTGTTTGTTAGACAGTGGTTGTAAGGCAGTGGTTGTTTGTTAGGCAGTGGTTGTTTGTTAGGCAGTGGTTATTGGCAGTGGTTGTTAGGCAGTGGTTGTTGGCAGTGGTTGATAGGCAGTGGTTGTTAGGCAGTTTTTATCAGGCAGTGGTTGTTGGCAGTGGTTGTTTGTTGGGCAGTGGTTGTTTGTTGGGCAGTGGTTGTTAGGCAATGGTTGGTAGGCAGTGGTTGTTGGCAGTGGTTGTTGGCAGTGGTGGATAGGCAGTAGTTATTAGGCAGTTTTTGTCAGGCAGTGGTTGTTAGGCAGTGGTCATTTGTTGTCAGGCAGTGGTTGTTAGGCAGTGATTGTTAGGCAGTGGTTGTCAGGCAGTGGTTGTTGGCAGTGGTTGTTGGCAGTGGTTGTTAGGCAGTTTTTGTCAGGCAGTGGTTGTTGGCAGTGGTTGATAGGCAGTGGTTGTCAGGCAGTGATTGTTTGTTAGGCAGCGGTTGTTAGTTGTTAGGAAGTGGTTGTTTGTTAGGCAGTGGTTGTTAGTTGTTAGGAAGTGGTTGTTTGTTAGGCAG
>JAOXXN010000175.1:2145769-2161448 GCA_026770055.1 Myrmophylax atrothorax | reverse complement strand
GCCAGGCTGAGGGCTCAGGTGTGCCCTGGGCAGCTGCTGCCAATGGGCCATTGGTCCCAGTTGCTGGGCAATGGCCCCGAGGGTTTAGAATGCCCAGCTTTGGTCACACCCACACAGGGATAAACTGGTCCCACCTGCTGAACTGGGACACAGGCCCAGAAAGTCTATGTAGATTAGAGGGGACAAGCATCACCTGACTTAAGCAACCAAAGAGATATTTCGTATCATTTGACATCAAGTATAAAAGAAGCTGTAGGAGTTGCCCGGCTCAGTCCCTTCATGGCCTGTGCTGAGCAGACCTGCTTTAACCCTTGCTGGGGGTGTTGGGCCTTGTCACCACTTCACAGCTCTTTGGTTTGGGAAGCACTTTTTTCCTTTTGTTGTCGGTTTGTTTTTCCCTTGCTGAGTATCTTTTGGTGGGAGTTTGTTGGAGTGTTTTTATAAGCTGAGGTGATGGAGGTCTGTGTTGTTTGGGTGGGGGACTTGGTGGGTTTTGCTGTTGGTTTGTATTTTTTCCACATTTATAGTTATATATATGATATCATATTCTATTTTGAATTTTCTCTCTTTTGTATAATGTAAGAAGCTTACTATTTTGGATTTTTTTTTTCTTTTCTCTTTGGGTTTTTCTTCCTCCCCCCTCTCCCCTTGGTGTGGGGTGGATGCTCTCTCTCTGTGTTGGGCAGTTGGCATTTTGCCAGCCCAACCCATCACAGAGCTGCACCCAAACCCGCTGCTGCTGCTCCTGCAGAGCCAGTGGGTGCCTGGGGTTGGATTGCTGGTTTGGTTCCCCACCATCAACACTGACTACCAGACTGCGAAGTTACTTCTCTGAGCAGGGAAGGAATAGTGAAAGGAAGAAAAAGCAAATTTCAATCCTTTTTATTCAAAGAGTCGGTGTGGAGACAGAAAAAACTATTTGCAGTGCAAGTAGTGAGCTAAGTGAGGAAGCCAACGGTGAGGCTGTGCCCTGCTCAGAGACTTCCTCTAGTGAAGAGAGTGTGTTTATTCAGAATTTGTCTGGGAAAAACAAGCTGAGAATATTTTTCATATTTGTGGTTTTGAGCGTAATTTAAGCAGACTTTAGCCAGTGTTTTCCTCATGCCTGTGAAATTTTTGGGGCTGTGTTGTAGCAAGGAAATCTGAAGCTCCTCATTTCCTCATTTCAAAGCCCTTTTCATAATCCTGTGCCTGTGGGGCTGGAGTTGGTCCTTGCAGTTCCACCTGGAGAGTCACTGATCTTTGCCAGTTCTACTGTAGAAGCCAATGCAGTTTTTCTTGACATGCTTTTTAGTGATGGAGATAGAATTTGGTGATCTTTTTGATTCTCAGAGAACTAAACATCATTATCCACAAGCTAAAATGTGGTTCTATAGAAGATGATTATCCATGGTGCAGTCACTGTTCCTCTAATAGAGATATTCAATTGTCCAAGAGCCAACAGAATTTTAAAGAATCCCTTGTGTTGTAAATAATCAAAACTGAATGTTTTCCCTCTGATGTCTGGGTAAGAACAGAACAGTTGCCAATATTTTTCAAACTGATAAAAAGTTTTACTGTAGTGTTTTTATTGCCTTGAAGAGTTTTATTTTTTCACATTCATGATGAATATCCCTCCAAACAATTGTCAGCACATTTGAACATATACCTCTTGCAGATAATTTTATTACACTTTTATGTTGCTGCAAACTACTGGAGGGAATAAATAATTAATAGAGCATTTATAACTTCTGAGAATACATATTGTTCAGTGCGGGATTACTTCTTTTTATAAATCACATTTTTCAAGCTGTGTGGCATTTCTCAATGGTTTGATTCACTGCATGCAATAAAATGGGGGAGCAAACCTAGCAGCGTTTACTTGCAATAATGGTGCAATAAAAAGTAAATTAATAATTTCGCCTTACAGATTGCCATATCTGTACCTTTGGGGTTTCCAGAAATTTTCACTTTTGGATGAAATTTCTGTAGTTTGTCTCACAGAGATACAAATGAAATGAAAATGTTTTTCAGCTGCTCTTATTTTAACTTGAATGTAGAGATGATGGATATTTTTTTCCTTTGAGATTTTTTACCTTGCCACTTGTGCACCTGACAAAGTTTCCTTTGAAATACTCAAGTTTTGCAGAGCTTCATCAAGAGTCCATTTCACATCTCTCATGTTTTTCCTCTCAGAAATAATTATTCTAGAGACATTTTAGCATCAGAGAGGTCTCATGCTCCAAACTGGCTTCCTTCGTGTTTTAATTGCCTTCTGCAGTTCCCTGGAGTTGTTTTCAGTGTATAACAGAGCATGTATGTCCCCAGTGTATGTATGTATGTATGTATGTACACTGCCTGCATGTGTGTCCCCACTGTATGTATGTATGTATGTACACTGCCTGCATGTGTGTCCCCACTGTGTGTATATATGTATTTATACTTCCTGCATATATGTCCCCACTGTATGTACGTATGTATGTATTTCCACTGCCTGCACGTGTGTCCCCACTGTATGTATGTATGTATCTACACTGCCTGCACGTGTGTCCCCACTGTATGTATGTATGTATCTACACTGCCTGCATGTGTGTCCCCACCTTGTGTATGTATGTATGTATGTACACTGCCTGCATGTGTGTCCCCACTGTATGTATATATGTATCTACACTGCCTGCATCTGTGTCCCCACTGCAGCTCTGTGCACAAGGATGTTGAGCAGCAACATCCACATGCTGTGGCTGTGGCCAGGCTTGGCTCCACCACAGATCTCAGTCCTGAGTTTAACTACCCGTGACCATAAGCTAAGCCCGGAAACGTGAGATTGGTTCCCTTTGTGACTGTGGGGTGGTACCATCCATTAGCTGGGTCCTAAGTAGGAGTGTGGACTCCTAATTGAGCACAAAAATAATTTCTACACAAACTGAGGGGGCTTTGTTTGGCTGTTTAACCTGGAATATTCTGCCTTCAGGTCTTTGTGTTCCTGGGAGATGTAGGCACAACAGTGTATATCCCAGAGCATGTTGAAATCTTCATCATATTTAGGGGAGGTAAACACTGGAAGGAGACATGCAGGCTGGCATGGCTTCTGGTGGGATTGTTGGGGTGTCCTGGGCAGGGCCAGGAGTTGGACTTTGATGATCTTTGTGGGCCCCTTCCAGCTCAGGATATTCTGTGATTTTATGGAGCTGTTTCAATCCGTGGCCAGGATAGATACTCTGAGAGAAAAAAAATCCATTAATCCTTTGATTCAACTGATTTAATGAATGTCCACATATTGCAGCAGAATATTGGTTCTGCCAATATCATCCTCTACCTTACACCTTTCACATACATCCCACCTGCCTGTGAGAAATCCCTGCTGCACACTGGTTTGGGTGCCTGTAGTGCACTGCTCACCAACTGATTTGGGTACTGGAGTGCACTCCTCTCCAGCTGGTGTGGGTGCCTGTAGTACACTGCTCACCGACTGGTGTGGGTGCTGGAGTGCACTCCTCTCCAACTGGTTTGAGTGCCTGGAGTGCAGAACTCACTGACTGGTTTGGGTGCCTGCAGTGCACTCCTCACTGACTGGTTTGGGTGCTGGAGTGCACTGCTCACCAACTGGTGTGGGTGCTGGAGGGCACTGCTCACCAACTGGTGTGGGTGCTGGAGGGCACTGCTCACCAACTGGTGTGGGTGCTGGAGTGCACTGCTCACCAACTGGTGTGGGTGCTGGAGTGCACTGCTCACCAACTGGTTTGGGTGTTGGAGTGCACTGCTCACCAACTGGTTTGAGTGTTGGAGTGCACTGCTCACCAACTGCTCGGGGTGCCTGGAGGGCACTGCTCAGGCTGTTGCTCTGTTCAGGGTGCAAACCCCTGATGCTGCTGTGCCCCAACAGAAAGCACATTCTGGAGATCCAGCTCAGTTTTGCAATAATGCAGGTAAGGAAGCACATGCTTGGACTGCCCCTCCATGAACCCCTTCTCTTCAGAGCATGTAAGGGATGTCTTTCTGCACAATTCCTTTGTCAAACCAGTGACCTAGTATTTGTATGAAAACTATTTCTATCAACGTTGCAAGTTCAAAAGCCCTATGAAAAACTGGAAAGGAGAATGCCAGATAAAGCCATAAGTAATAATATTTATTACTTAATGAGAAACAGATTGACTTTCCAGAGGGTAAAAATTGAGTGGTAGAAGGGCATTGCAACTTGGGTAACATCAGGGCAAAAAAAGAGGGTATGCAATGAAACAGGCCTTTAAAGAGTGGGAACTGTTGAATGGGCAATCAATCTTACATCAGTGCAAAATTAGGAGTGGCACAGAACTAGGAAGGGAAGCCAGGGCAGTTAGACTACTTAGAAAAGGGTTCTGAAATAAAATAAGAATTCACCATACAAGACCTTTGGTTTTTAAATTACTGTTCTTCAGAGTGTCAGGTGTCTGGTGGTTTTGGAACTCACAGCTCCAGATGCACAACACCTCTTTTGAGCCCTGAGGGCAGATTCATGCCCTGTGTCACAGCCTGAAGCACCTGCCCTGACTTTGCCTGCAGAACTGCTCTTGTGCTCTGCCTGCAGACACCCCTGCATTTCTGTGCCTTTGCAAATAAACAGTCAACAAATATGAGTTTGATCTGAGATCTGTTACTGTAAGGTGGGGTGTGGTGGGAAGATTGCCAGGAACATACTGAAGTCTTAAAGCTTGTCTTCTCTGGTGTCAGGACATACATAATTCCTTCAAATGCTTGTCAGAAGTTCAGAGCACTGTACAGCCCTTTGGAAAGTTTGGGGGTGGGCAATATGGCGAAGCAAATGTTGAAATGACTGTGTGTGATGAGATGTTTGAGTACTAAAACGTATTCTTGATTTGGGGTTGTTACAGCGTTTGGGTTACTTTTAACTTCTGTAATAACACTTACCACCTACCTCATGATAAAATCACAATCCTGGCTTGAGGTGGATTTCACTGAAATGCCAGGGAGAGTGTCAGAAAGTTACTTAGCTGGAGGGAAAGCATGAGTTTTATAAATAAAAGACTGAGGTCTTTGTAGCTGAGTCCACTCAGAGCTGTGGAGGAGCCTCATCTGTTCATGCCCTGCTCTCACCACAGCAGAATGGTTCATGGCAGTGTCATGTTGCAAGGAAATGGTCTTGTGTGTGACACGTCCCAGTCAAATGAGACTAAAATTTTAACTAGTTTGATTTACAGATACACTGAGTTAAGGCAAAAAACTGTCCTTGTTGGATTCCCAATCCATCTTAGAGTTTCACCCATGTCGAATGTGTGGATTCTGCTGTAAAGCATTTATGAAAAGAAAAAGTAAACAGGAAAAAGAGTATAATTACCCAAAGTTATGATTTGGCAATATTTAAAGTAGCAATCAAGACATTTTATTATCTCTGTTTTCCTTTAGAAAATGTCATTCAAGGAGTAAGTGAGTCTTTTTTCTTACTAAGGCTTAAAGGTAGTATGTAAACTTTCTCATAGTGCATGATGTCACCATCCTTGGAGTGATTTAAGGCATGTAGATGTGGGACTTAAGGACTTGGGTTAGTGGTGGACTCAGCAGGTTAATGGTTGGTCTTGATGCCCTTAGGGGTCTTTTCCAACCTAAATAATTCTGTGGTTCTATATAAGTGAGTGAAATAACTAATTGTGGAAGCCAGAATTAACTGGAAAATGTGCTGATGATGTTAGTGCTTGCAGTAATAGGTAAAATTTCAGGATTCAGACTGGGAAATAATATTTAGAAAAACAAACAACCAGGACACTCCACCCCACCCTCCCCAATTTTCCAGTTTCCCAGGTTGAATTTTCATAAAAAAACCCTCTTCTGTCCTGCATGCATCCCTTTGCAGGCATCCTAAAATGATTGATGTGAAATTTCCATGCTTAATTGTTTGCTTTGATTGAGCCCTGCTTTGATTTTACCTTCAGCTGCACATATTGGTGACAGGATTGTAGTTCAGGAATAGCCCAGTTTATTCACTGTTCAAACCTACTGTGCACAGCAGATTGCTACCAAGAGGAATTAGGCAGGGAGGTAAAGTTAAGTGAACTGCCCCAAACATGAAGACTCTGATTTAGCTGTCAGGAATTTCAAGGTTCAATGTCCATGGTTGCTGTAGAGAGAAAACAGCTCTTTTTTTAATTTCAGTGAAGCCTGCACTGTGATGTACTAATTTCATGTATTGAAGGAGCTGCATTGCTGCTTCTGGGTTCTGACAGAGATAAGTTTTTCAGCACTGCAGAGGCCACAGAATTGCTGCAGTTGTACAGACAAACCATATATGACTGAAGAGAAAGAAAATCCTCACAAAAGCACTCCAATTCCACGAGTGTAGTTCTGGTTCCTTTACAGCAAAGGAAAAAGCCACCAGAACCTGCATCTGGCTGCACATCTGTCCTCCTGGGAGTGTGTGTGTGCCTGGGGAGGCTGCAGGACAGGGGTTGGCACATCTGGTTGAACATCTGTCCTCTTGGGAGTGTGTGTGCGCCTGGGGAGGCTGCAGGACAGGGGTTGGCACATCTGGTTGAACATCTGTCCTCCTGGGAGTGTGTGAGTGCCTGGGGAGCTGCAGGACAGGGGTTGGTGCAGAAGGCTGCAAGGATGTGCTGATCCCTAAATTACACATTTACTCTGGTGGAAAATGTGGCACAACCTACAACATAATGATGGCTCTGCAAAAGTCATTTGTGAGCACTGGGACCTTAATGAGCTGTTGCCACACTGGTGGAAAGGTCTATGTTGGCCTGATGGAATCACAGAGGGAGGCAGGAGTGCCACTGTGGAGTGTGGAGCTGTGGCAGAACTGTGGTGCTTGGGCAGAGGCATCTGTCAGTGTGGGCATGGGGAGCTGATGCCCAGCAGGCTTGGCTCAAGCAAAGGGCACTGCTGGCACAGTGACACTCTGGTCCACAGGGTCAGTGATGTGGCAAAGAGGAGCCAAGCAGGGCGTGTTTTCTGGGCAAAAGCTGGCAGGGGAAGACAGAGATACCTGGAGGGTGTCAGGACAGCTGAAAAGTCCTGGCATTTCACACAGAACTCCAGATGAGAACCCACCTTCTCCTGTAACAACTTCAAATGTCAGCCTCTGCTTCATTGCAGGAATTTATTGTTATTCAGGTTTTAAGTGTAAGAGAAGTTCCATAGAACATTTTGTTATGCCCAAATTGCCTCCCTTGTTCCTCTGCAACCATTCTGAGGGAAGGCTGGTTATGGCTCTTCCTTTTGCCAGACTTGGTAGGACTGTAAATCCCACAGTTTTTGTTTGCTTCTTTTCCTACAGTTTGGGAGCAGATAGCCAAATACTTGTTTGATATTTTTCTTTTCTGCTCCTTTTGCCAAGCTTTACACAATTCTGAGCCTCCATGAGCCATAATCTGCTTTGCCTTTTTTCTACTGATGATTTTCTACTTATCTGTCTTCGTCTTTCTACTCTTAGAGAATACTTTGTTTCTCTATTCTTTCCTTGCTTTCTTTGGAAGGTCTGTTTTATCTGCCCTTTCTTGCTATTTGCTGGTATTATAGTGCTCTCTCCCACCTTGTTTTCTCCTTCATGTCTTGCTGCTCCAAGTTACACTCTTGTGCTTTTTCCCCTTCAAGTTACACTTTAATAATCTTGAGCAACAGATTGGGGCACTGGCAGGGCACTTGTCAGCACTCCACAGGGAGGAGCAGAGGGAAGAGCTGGCTCTGTTCATTCCAGCATCCTGGTGACACACATTATTGAAGGGATGCTGGTAGGAGACACAACCACACACAGGAGTTGCAATATTGTGTCAAAGTATCATATGGAGAGTGAATAGCAAACAAAACGAATGTGTGCAAGCAGAGAAGTGCTTTGAAAACCTCTTTTCTGAAAATCTAGGACATTTTCAAGGCTCATCCACGTTTGGTTTAAAGACAGAAATTATAAATATTTATTGTGCTATAAGAAAATTCTGTGCTCATTACCCAAAATAATGTTTGTACAATAATGCTGATCAGTGGGATGGAATTTGGCTTGGGATTGCTCTCCTCCATATGCCAGAGGGGATCTTCTTAAAGGGCAAGGCTGAAGAATGCATACCTGCAAGCTGAGGAAACATTTAGGCATGTTCCAGTTTAATGTCTGTTATGGTGATAACTGTTAGAAATGTTAAGATGTCTTTCAGTCAGTGCCTACAGTTTTCTGTGTTTCATCAGATGAAACCTGGAGGCAGCACTGACCTTTCCTTTGATTGCAAGCATTCTGGCAAGATTGATCTATTTGATGGGCAAAGGCAGGGCAGGGGGCAGCCAGAGGGGTGCAGTGCCCTTTTCCTGCCCTGTGGCTTTAGGAGGCTACTGAAGCAAGGCCAGTTCCTGTGTGTGCTCCAGGACTGGGTGCCAGGAGCTGCCTGTGCCCCTCGGGCAGAGCAGAGCTGCTCTCTGGGGCATTGGGTACCACGACATGGGTGGCAGAGCTCCAACAGCCCCACATGAGGGTGTGTGGCAAAGTCCAGAACAAATTCCATTGGCCCGTTAGCAAATATTTACATCAGTGGCAGAGGATTTCGTGGCCTTTATTCATTGAGGGGCGTTGGATTTCCAGATTTAAAGAGAAGGCAGAAGGCTGTGTATCCACAGGGCACCAGAGAGCACACTGTCCACAGCTGCCTTTCCTCCAGCACTGCTCTGAGCAGAACTTTCTCAAGCATCAAAACCTGCAGTTTAATTCTCTGCCAGCCAGGGAAGATTCTGGCCCCTTGGCCCAGTCTGGCAGTTAAAGCAAAACATGTTGATGTATTTGTAGCGCGAGAGCTGAAAGTAAATTCACAGAACTGTGTCAGAAGGGAGGGGAAAACATTTGAAACTTTCTGGTCAAAAACCAATTTACTATCAGGTTTGAACACTGAACTGGAGCAAATTTCATAAATAGTTATTAATTTAAATGCATAACTAGAAATCTAAATACATTAAAACTGGCAGTGTGTTTGCTCTTTACACCTATTTATAGAGCTGTTTTAATTTAATGTAATCTTGAAATAGAAAGGGAATATTCCAGTCTGATTTTCTTTCCTAAAATAAGTAAGCTCTCTCGAAATTCCTTGAAAAAAGCTGAGATCCTTAAATAATGAATATACGTCAGTGTGGTGATGATTTGTTTTCTGTTCCATAGAGCCAGTGAGTCTTAGAGCTCCATATTCATCAATCCTACCTTGCACTCTGAAGTACTTCATGTATAAACTGAGGATGTATTTTGCTTTGACCAGCATTGACTGCACTGAATGCAAAAGCAGAGTCCAGCTTTTCCCCTGCATCCCTGAATTTCGTGGTAGATTGTTGCTGCTTCTCCCTGTTGTTCTCTGCACTGAACAGCAGCAGTGGGAGCTCTGGACATCCATTACAGACTTCCACTGCATCCAACAATTCTGGTGGCAGAAAATCCAAACAGACTTTTAGCCATTTCTTACCTTCTACTGAAAGAAACTGTATTTAAATAAATGCTGTAAAATTAATCTGAAAAACAAGACTGTTCATAGCCTTTGTGTTTTCTGCTGTTCCTGCCACAGTACTGGAACTCAGAAACCCTCTTTCGTGCTTTCTTAAGGCAAATATCTGTAACTGAAGGCCAGATTATGAAAATTAAGTTTGATTTCTTGTGTAATCTTAATATGTAATTACAAAGACACCTCGGAGGAGTCTTCTGGCTTTCTGTACTGGGCTTAACAGTGAGTGGGTGGTGGTGTCTGAGCAATGCAAGTCCACCATGGAAATCCACCACTGATTTCTTCCTCTACTGTGAAGTTTCATTGAATTCATGCCCTGAATTCAAACCCTGTAGGTTTTTATAAAAACCTACTATTTGAACTGGAAAGTCTCAGGACCTTACCATTTCTAAACCCCCCACAAACAATAAAATCTCTTCCTACTGTAGTAAGCCCCAAACCCTTTTTGAGAAGTGCTGAAGCACATGCACAAGTCCCATCAAGATAAACAGGTGCCCAAAAGTTTCCTTGTTCAGAACACTGAATTCCATGTTCCCACAGCAGTGGAATAAAGTGCACATTCTCATTGCTGTGAGGGCACTCAGGAAGGAATTCCCAGAGCCTCTCATTTCCATAAACTTCTTTGTCTTGTTTCCCTCTGTAACTTTTCATTCTGGAATACAGAGTTCTGTAAGGTCTCTTGATCTGGGCCTCATGGTATTACTTCTTGTTAATTCTTTTCTAACAAACATGTCTTGATCTGTTTTCTTCCATTTATGCTCATAGACTGTTTTCCTTCATTTTAATCCATGTCTCTTCCTTAGGTCTCACTTTCCTCAGTGTTTACATGTTTTGTCAGTGCCTCTTCCATCAGCCAAGGTGTTTCTCTTGCCAGATGCTTTGCTGCCCAGCCCTGCAAGCCAAGAGGAGATGTTTTTATGTGTCTAACTGTGACCCTTTTCTGGTTGTTTGGGGATTTTCTAATCCTGCTTGTTGTTGTAGGAAATTTCTTTTTTTCTCTCATGGATGCACTCTGGTAATTTGTAGGCAAGTTCATGCAGTTCTTCCAAGGCCATGAGGTTTTCATTTAAGGCTCTTTTTTCTTTCTTTTTTTTTTTTTATCCTGTAGAAGCTCTTAATGGGTTGTGTCTCATTTGCTGTAATTCCAATGTGAAAATGTTCTAGCAGTTAATTCCAGCAGTGATAAACAGAGGGAGAGCTGTGCCTCTCAGAGCCAGTGCTGATGCTGCAGGGGAGCTGCAGGAGTAGAATGAAAGCTCCTGGAAATTGTGGGGAACCTGGAGCAGACAGCCCCAGCCTCTCTGGGAAGGGTCAGCACAATCCAAACAGGCTGAGCAGCAGCACCTCAGGAGGTACAGACAAGAACCCCAGAGGCTGAAGGAGCTGAAGGTACAGGTGAGGAAATATCAGCTGCAGGCAAAGGTGGAAGGGAGAGATGCTGTGAGTCCCAGAGCAGGGCTTGAGGGAGAAGTGCAGTGGGGAAGAGCTCAGCCTGGGAAGGGGATCCCCACCTAGCTCCTGTGTCATGCTGGGCTGCACAGGGCTTAGAGAACAACTCCTGGAATTCCAGCGCAGGTCCCTGTCAGTAATCTTTGCATTCATAGTCCAACTGTGTTGTCTTTGGCTTTGGATCACGATGGAAAACCACTGGAGGAACACCAAGTTCTTTTGTCAGTTCCCATCTTTTCTGGATTCTGTTACTGTGCCCAAACTGCTCTGTAGGCCGTGTCCCATCCTTCAGGGACCGTGTCAGACTCGGGATTGACTGAAGGTTTGAATACCTCCATTGAGGTGTCTGTCAGCTCCTGCTGACACAGAGAAGTACCTAAGCTGCAGTCGGGGGTCTGTTCCCCTTCATTCTCCTGGTAGGTATCAAATAACAAATCAAATGTGCACGAACTGGGCCTTCTGGAAAAGTATTTAATGTTTACTGAAGTGTAAGAGAAGAAGCGTTGGGCAATTACAACAAGGAAGCACATAGAGAGGGTACAAAGGGCAGCACAAGAGATACTTCCCAGGTAAAAATTGTTTCAAAACAGTCATCCAAACAAACACAAAGACAACACAGAAACTCTGCTTAAAATTCAGGCATAATGAAAAATCTTGGCTAAAGCAAATTGACTCCCACAGAGTACATCTGTCAAATGTATCCTCCCAGCCCTTTCCACACAACTAATTCCTTCTCCCTCTGAAGGATATTTGGGTCTCAGTCTGTTGGCCTCCAAGGACCTCTCATATGTTTGCTCTAATGGTGCTGAGTCTGTGCTTTTGAACATCTCCTACAAGGTGATTCTGCTGTTCTGGAGTGACCAACCATATTTCTGAGTCTCAGCCTGAAAATGGACATTTCAGCTGAAAAAAGGACTTTAAGCTATTTTTCATGGTACCATCTGAAGGGGGTGAAGAAGTCAATGTGTCATTTTCTTGATTAAATCCCTGTAATGAAACTGTAACATACCCAGCCTAGAATGGAACCCAGCTCATCTTTCAGCTTCATAACCTGCAGACCCTCCAAGGGACCTGTGCAGTCCCTGCAGGGCAAAGGGACCTTCCCCTTGTCTGTTGAGAGGAGAATCCCACTGCTGAGGTCCCCATCCGTGCTCACATGGTGAATACTGGGATCACATTAGACACCTAGGAATTTTACTTCAGTAATTCCACCCACACTGATACTCATCCATGCATTTGGCAAGAAGCAAGTTGATGTGTGGAAATCCAGAAGTAAACTGGTATTGCATGGAGTTTCTTCCCTCTTTAGATGTGCTCACACCTTAAACCAGCCAAAGATAAGTTAAATTTCAACTGAAAGTACTAGTATTTTTTAATGACAGAGGGATTCAAGAAGTGTTCACCCATCCAAGCTTTCCTGTTTCTGCAGTCTTAGAGAATGGCATCTCATCCAGATGGGTGAAACCACCCAGAGAGTTTTGGGATCCTTGTGGTTGTTACCATGAAGTGGTGGATGGCTGGTTAGAGTTCTCCTGGGGGCAGCAGAACGAGGACAGGTAACACTCCCACCAGAGGCAACTCTGTGCCAAAGGCTCAGTAACACAGAGCCCAGAGGGGAGCAACTCCACGGGCACAAGGGGAGCATGAACTGCTTACCTAACATCCCAGAAGCTCCCCACTGGAACAGATGATGACACAAATCCTTCAGCCTGGCAAGAGAGATTAGCAGCTTGCTGGAATTAAAGGTAACACAAAGCACCATCTGCAGTAATTAGTTTTAAATATCATATCTAATTATCTTCAAGGGAAAAGTCTGTGTGTTTTTTCAGGAGCAAATCTGAGCTTTTCAGAGGAGACACACGTGTAATTAAGCACATTTCAACTCATCAAAAGTGATAAGCAAAGTAATTATTCAAATCTTCCTGAAGTTAGCAAAGGGACTTTTGGTAACTCCTGCTTGGTTACAGCATGATTTGTGCACTCAAATTTAGTCTTAGTGTGATGAAACCCCAGAAAATTTTTCTATGAAATCAAAGGGACTAAGTGTGTTTTTGACTAAGTGTTTCTTCCTATCTGTGCATATCTTGTTGGAGAGGAGAAAAAGCCCATCTGACATTCTGATCTGTTCTGTTCTGGAGGAACAAGCTCTGGGCCTGGGTGTGAAAGCATTGAATCCTGACTGCAAAAGAGAAGAGCTGCCATGGCAGTGAATGTCACAAAATCCAACTATTTTCCTTTTAAAATAATACTTTGAAAGCTGTAAATAGATGTACTTAAGGACATCCCTCTTTGAGTTGAAAATAAGATGCAAAATTTGAAAATGAGAAGTAAATTCAGCTGCCTAAACTAAGAATGTTTTTCCACTTTCTTGTTTTTTGTAAAGATATTGAGAAGAAATACCTTTTGCTGAAATATTAAGCTCTACGATTTGGTTTGTTTCGGGTTTTTTTAAATTATTATTAAAACCTCCCGGGGTTTTTGGCATCCACATGAAATACTTCATTTAAATATAAAATGGCTCTACCAGGATTTTCTATTTCATGAACATCCCATGTTTGAAAACAGTCAGCACTGGATTAGATAATAATTCAGTAGTTTATCATATAAAAAGATGCTGCCCTTGCCCAGGACTGGTATTTATTTGCTTCAGCTGCTTAACAGGAAAAAAGAAAAATATGTAGTCCATATCACACTTAAAAATTGATAGAAGCTCATTAAAACTTCAGTGAAATTCCTCTTCATAAATAGGCCCAGCAGGAATCAGGGTAACTAAGAAATATTTCTCGCAGTTTGTGGGTGTACAATTAAAAGGCCAAAATTCTGTGTAAATTGCTGTTGAATTTCTCAATATGCTCTTTGGA
This sequence comes from Myrmophylax atrothorax, assembly GCA_026770055.1. Classification (NCBI taxonomy): domain Eukaryota; kingdom Metazoa; phylum Chordata; class Aves; order Passeriformes; family Thamnophilidae; genus Myrmophylax; species Myrmophylax atrothorax. Next base: position 2,147,698 of record JAOXXN010000175.1, on the reverse strand, counting down.
GAAGAAATGTCTGACCAGAGATCCCCCAAATTGCAGACACAGAGGTGAAGCAGCATCCCAGAGGGGGAAAGGGTAAATCATTCCCCCGGCTCTGGGAAATCTGGGATTTTTCCACTGCCTCACGAACTGAAACCTACTTTTCCTACTTGCTATTTCATAGCTTAATTACTGGCCTGGAGGATACTTTAGAGTGATACATTGGTGTTATCTGTGGCACTGTTTTATTTTAAACAAACATTTGCTAGTATTAATCTGAATTACAGCTTTCTTACCTCTTGCATGAATGCCACAATCCCTAAAAATAGTGGCAGTTTCTTACTGTATTTTGCTCACTTTCAGTGAAAATGGAAAAGAAACCAAGAGAAGAATCACAGGAAATACAATAATATGATTTTTGAAAAGCTTTTTCCTTAAAGAAAAGAAAGATTTATTTTAAACTTACAATTGCTTGGCAAAAATCATGTATTTAATAGGAAGTATTTGCTTGTGAAATTTTGAATTTGGATTTTGGATAAGAACAGAAATAACCAGTAAGTTGTTGTGAATCCTGTTCCCAAACCATCTTATTTTGGTAGCTGTGATAATGTTTCCTTTCCTTGAGGTCTGATTTGCACAACACACTGTCCAGCTACATTTTCATAGGCTTTTGGTGAAGACTACTCAGCATTAAGGTATTTTCCACTGGAATTCCAAATTTAAAGATGTATTTTACCAAACCTAAGTAAACACCACTGAATTAAACAAGTCCTCTGTGCCAGCTGGAAATGCAAGCAAAGCCTTCATCTTTTTTTTCCTTTAAAGAGTTTTTGCTCTCCCTGCCCCCTGAGTCTCTTCTCAGAGTAGGTATTTTATCTGCCTTATGGACAGAGTTCTATTGTTCTCTGCTTTTTGTGCTGTTTGCAACCAGCAAATCCCACTATTCAGACTGCTGTGCTGAGTTGTTTATGTCTCATGTTGGCACAGTGCCAATGGAACACATCCCAGGCATGTCCCAGCCAGAGCTGTGGAGCCCTGGAACGGCCCAGGCTGGGGCTGCCAAAGCCCTTCTGCTCCCTGGAACCCTCCCTGCTCAGCCCAGGCTCAGCTCTGAGGTTGGTTTGAGCTGCTGCAGGGGAAGAGATGATCTGCTCATGAAGAGAAAGCACAGCCCCCAAATGCATTCCCGTGTGACAGAGTTGGATATGGGTTTGAGTGTAGGTGTTGTTTTGCTTTCTGTGTTAAGCTGCTGCAGTCCAGAGTGCAGGTAGGCTGGATGTGCCCCAGGAAGGGCCTATAAACACTAATAGATTATTAAATTAGAATATTATATAGTAGATATTATTAGAGAGAGCAGAATGTTTAAATTACCCACATCTTTGGTGGTGGTGGAAGAGAGGCCATGTGGTACCAAGATGCAGCCTGGAAATTAAACTTCCCCTGTTTGTCCCTCACTTAACCTGTTAATATGATATGACATAGTCATTGTTTTTACCTCTGGGCCAACTCTGCAAAATCATGTTTCAATGTCAGGGAGGTGCCAGACACTAAATTAATAATAAACTTACCTGCTTTTTAGATTAAAGATGGGAGAAAAGGTGAACTTAAAATTATTTTATTATCACAAAATCAGTTTAAAATACATAGACAATGAGATAGTTCCAATATATTTTCTGTACCTGTGAGGGCTTAACTCTTTGAGGTGTTGTTCTGTGTTGATGTGAATGTGAAGTCTCACCTTGGGTGGATTAAAAAGGTGGGTGTGGGAGGAGAGAGGCCCTGTGGAGTGCTGTGCTGGTTTAAAGGTAAACAGGCAGGACAAACAAACCCAACACAAAAGAGATTATAAATCAGAGTTACAATTGAATAACAATAATACAATAAATGCAATGGCACAAAGAGAAATTGGGTTTAACCCCCAAGCCCAGCAGTGTAACCCAGCCCCCTGGGGCA
>JAOXXN010000175.1:2124081-2145669 GCA_026770055.1 Myrmophylax atrothorax | reverse complement strand
CAGCTGCTGCCAATGGGCCATTGGTCCCAGTTGCTGGGCAATGGCCCAGAGGGTTTGGAATGCCCAGCTTTGGTCACACCCACACAGTGGTCTCGGTTGCTGAACCAGGACAAGTGTGTGTGTGGATTTGCTGAGTTTATGAAACACTGAAGACAAAAAGCAAAATGACAGGATGAGCTCATTTGGGTATAATGTGGTTTCTCTCCTCAGCTGTGTGTTCTATTTTGCTTTATTTTGCAGTTTGCCCAGCTGGTGTCTGTCTACAAAGCTCTGGGTCCAGAGAAGTTCCCTCTAATCGAGCAAACGTTCTACCCGAATCACAAGGAGATGGTACGTGCAGAGAGCAGTGCTAAATGTGCTGCTTGTCCCTGTCCAGCAGGCTCTGGGACACACAACCCCTCTGCCCCATTTACTGTGTATTTTAAAAGACATGTGGAAAGCTTTCAGGGGATGAGACTGAGTGACCACTTGAAAGCATTGTGATGGTGAGCTGGAGGAGTCTCAGATGGGAAGGCAGTAATTTTTCAGCTGACCAGTTACAGATCTTAAGGAGATTAAATGCTGACTAAGACACTGAACAACCATTGAAGTGCAAGAGTTACTTTTATGGTTTGTTTTATGGTTTATTACTTTCATGATTTGTCCTTTATACATTCAAAGTGTTTATTATCTTTGGAGATGATGCACAAGGCTTTGTGCTGGTCAGTGCAGGGCCTTGAATTCACCTAAAATCAGGGTGGTTGTGACTTGTGATCTTTAGGTACCTGAGCCAACACTGATCCCCAGTCCTTTACAGACATAAGTGCATTCATAAAAATAATACATACGACCTTTACTCATGACCTGTGTTATGCTGCAGTTATTTTTTCTCACTTTTCTTATGGTTTCTAATCAGAAATTCTTTTCTGAGTACATTTCTCTAGAGGAAACACTTTGAGCACTGAGAGAGACTGGAGGGAAGCTCTTTGCTGATTGAATAGCCTGGCAAAGGAGCATCAATTATTGTAGACTCTAATCCATTCAGCACATGTCCCACAGCTGGGCTTCAAGTACTGCTGCAAGGGCAGGACAAACCTGTGAGTTGGCTGATTTGTGCAAGGTGCCCAAGCTGAGACAAACCTGTGAGTTGGCTGCTTGTGCAAGGTCCCCAAGCTGAGAGCCTGGCTGACACTTGGTGGGACCTCAGGTGAGCCCTGGGGACAGCTGGTGCCTGAGATCCCTTCTGGACTCTTCCTTCTCCCACATCTGTCTCATCTTTGGGTACCAAACACAGCATGGAGCAGTTCTGCTGTGTTTTTAGCAGGAGTGGCAGGATGGCTCTTCATCCAGTTCTCTCTGGTTCCTTTGGACTAGGAACTCACAGATGTAGCCACTTCTCTTGTCACATGTGACACTTCTGGGAGGAGATTCCCCCACTGTGAGGTGTTTAGGGGGGTTGGTACACAGAGGTTCTGTAGAGCCAAAGGTGCTGCTGTGGAGCAGCAGGTCTAAATGCTGTCCCAGACTGTCAAACCTTTCCAGAAGGAAAGGGGGTTTTGTTGATGGATCTGTCACTAAAATATTGCCCAGGAAGTGGTTTTTGCCTCAGGCATTCCTGCATAACAGGTAGAGAGGCAGAACCCCATCTCATAGTGCAAGATGCTTTTTTCAATAGTAATAAGTTTTTATATCTATTTTCCTAAGAATATCCAAGGTTAATGCTGGTTTGTAATTTCCTGTCTGCAATTTTTTGTTCTTTCTTCATTATTTTATCAGCTATTCAGGTTCCCCAGAGAAATGGCCATGGCATCACACCAAGCCTGTCAGAGTTCAAGGAGTATCTGGATGATGCTCTCGGGTGTCTGGTTTAGTCTGAGGCAGTCCTGTAGGGACTCCATGACCCTTAGGGGTTCCTACCAACTTGAGACAGTCTGATTTTACTGAAAAAGCAGGTTTTGTGAATGCATTGCTAAATTGCAGTACAAAGAAACAAAGAGCATATCCTGTAATTTTGGGGCAAGAGTTGATGTGTTAGATTTATAAGTTTATATGGCATATTTTGCTGAGGACTATAGAAACTGTGTCAGTGGTTTCCCCCCTCTTCATTCCCCCACATGCTATTTAAGTCTAAACTGCTAAGTAATTTGCCTTTTGTTTGAACTTTTGAATGTTGTTCTCCACAGCTGAGAAATTTTCTTTACATACTTCTATGTAATGAATGTTAATGTAGAGCAAATGAACATGTGTGGGGTTTTGCAGTGCCATATGTGGCTCACAAGTGCTGCAGTAACTGCCTGGGATGGGGCTCATTTGGTTGGGTTTATTCCTTCTCAAGAAAGTATTAGAAACTTTGTGACTTGGGAAATAATCAGGCAACAAGGAACGAGGTAACATTGTGTTCAGATTTCCAGAGTGGGTTGTAAGATGATCTGGTTACCAATCTTCTAATGCTGAACTGAACACACATCATGCTATTTATTTTTTGCTTTGCTTTTTAAGCACTTCATTAAGAGTTGGCCTCATTTGCTTCTACAGAATTGTGAAATTACAGTTCAAAGTGGTTTTACTGTAGTTCCTCTTGCTTTTGCTCCTTCCTCTCTTGTTTCCTAAGGCAAAGCTGCAGCTCTGGCTGCCCTGCAGTGGGGGCAGCCCAGGGCAGGGTGGGCAGCAGGAGCCAGCCCCAGTGCCTGGGCATGGCATTGGGGCTCAGCCCAGCGTGCCAGGGCCGGGGCTGGGCAGCTTCCTTGGCCCCTCTCATTCCCACCCTCCTGCTCTCTGTGCCAGCAAGAGAAGGTAAATCAACAAAGATGCCATTCTCTTGTGTAAAAATGGAGCTACTTTATTGAAACACTTTTTGAAACAGAAACATTCATCCCAGACTGATTATACAAAATGCTGGAAGGCTTTTGAACTCATTGCTGGTTGAGTCATATCTACAGCCTTTCCCTCAGTAATTAGTTCCCTTTATTTCACCACATTCCCACTCTTATGTTCTCTGTTGTGAACAAAAACCAACATGGCTTTTTCAACATAACTGCTGAACAATTTAATTAAAACTTAAGTGGAACACTGAGAAAAAGCCAGCAATATTCAAGGTGGGGTTTTCTCCCCGTTGACCTGTACAATCTCCCTTCTGTCTTCTATTCCCTAATCTTACCATAAGTTGTGAGTCATTTTCAAATTAAAATGAAGTGTTGTGCCAGGCTACATTCCTGCTCTAACCTTTCATAGAACACATACAGAGTTTCAAGAAGTAAAAATAGAGTGTTGTAAAAATAATCTGCTGTTGATAATATATCAATGCCACTACGGTAAAAACCTGGATAGGAAAATAACATATTCAGGATCCCTCATTGTAGTGAAGCCTTTTCAGAATCTTCCTCAGTGCTGAATCTCAGAGAAAATAGAACCTCATTCTGAGAGGGGTTTTTGTAAAGCTTTGCTTGCCATATTTATTGATATGAGGGGGGAAAAATCGTCTTTGTACCATCTATTGTGGTAAGTTTGGCCAAATTTATGCTCAGCCAGAAATCAAAGTTGACAGCCATTAACTGTGAAACACCTCATGTGGGATATTTTATGGCAGGACAATTACAAAATGTATTTTAAAACTAATTATGGCATACAAATTATATTCCAGTCTGTTCATAAATATTACAAAAGCTCATTCATTTGTAAAAGGCACAAAAGAAGGCAATCTGTGTCGGGTGAGTTAAGTTCTAGTTACTCTACAACTGAAACAGAAACGGAACTATGTTGAGTCAAAAAGCAGAAAATATCTGTTTGCTGCAGAGTGTTGTTCAAAAGACACCATCACATCAAAATGGAATTGGAAACAAATGCTACACTGGAGATGTACTGAATAATAAGCAGCTCTGTGCTTGATTCAAACGTTGTGTGGTTATTAAGCTTCTCTAGGAATTGTTTTAATTTGACATGAGGAAATAAGGCCTGGGTTTAAGTCTTTCTGTAAATTAGTCATGTAAATGCATAGGACTGTTAGTAAATAGCACTGTCAATATTGTCACAGCAATATCGACTCTTTTTGGAAGAATTGTAGCCTTTTTATTCTTTTTATTTCATTTATGTAAGTAGCCATAGTGAGTCTATGGTCCAAATGAATTGTGTTCCTAACTTTTCTTTTGTCTTTACAAATACATGGTGTTTTAATTTAGGATTGTAAATTCAAATAACAAAACTGATTTACAGTGCATAAAAAGTGAAACTTTTACATATTATAGGACATATATTCCTCAAAGGAATAATGACATGCCTTCCTGTTGGCCTTTCACTATCTGCATTTCATTGGAAATGTGTAAGTTTAGCCACAGAAAAAGTAAATATCAATATTTATTCTCAGGAGAGTGTTTTCAAACCTATCCTTCAAATATGGATCCATGCAACTGTCAAAAGAAGCAGAAAGGTGAAAATATGTCACAAAAATAATTTGTGCAGCAGGATTGCAGGAATCAATTTAGAAAAATAAACACACTAAAAAAGTAAAAGGGAAAATGTGTTGTAACACTTCTCTGGTACAAGTTCATGAGCAGCCAAATTCATAGTGACAACCTACAATGGGTATTCCTGAATGAAAAATAATTCAATATGGTCCAGTATTTGGGAGCTTTCTGAACTCACTTGCAGTGTGAGTTATTCAGTATCTATTGCAGGTATCTACACAGGAGTTTCTAAACCCAAGGCTGTTACCAGTGCTGGATACAATGCCCTGGTGGCACATGGAGAGGCATCACCCAGGGCTGCAGCTGCCCTGAGGGTGGCGTGTGGTTTGGAAAAAGGAGCAGTTTTAGCCTGTCATCAGTTGGGTTTGTTCCGTGAAATGCTGAAGCACATCTGGCTTGTCTTTCAGTGAGGTGTGGCTAGTCCACAGGAATGCTGAGCTGGGAAGAGGATTTTGATTATCAAGGCTGTTTCTTAGTTTAGTTATCAATGAATGTTGCAACTCTGTAGATAAAGAAAGCTGTGACATAGGGAACATACGAAATAAGGAGCACGGATTGGTTTAATCCAAGAAGTGTTCAACTTGTTTCAACAGATAAGGACATACTTGAGAATCTTTTAATAGCACATTGTTATAATACTTTACATATACACTGTACAATAATTCTTTTGCATCAAAGACTTTCATACAGAAAAAAAACCAGTTCTATAAAACATTCTGTAGTTCATTGGAAGGGTCTGGAATACAACATGGGGTGCTCTTAATCTGTGGGTTATCAAACAGGGAACAAATTCTGGCAACTCTTTTGTTCTTGTACATTCATATTGGCAAAAGGGAACTTGTTATGCCTTGGAGGACACAGAGGAGCCCTCTCAGCTCCAGCCTCTGTGAAAGCACAGCAGCACAGAGGAGGTGCCTCTGGGAGGTTTGTCCCTCGTCCTGCACCGGTGCCAGTGCCACAGGCTGCACTTCAGCTGGGCAGGAGGACTTGGATGTGTTTGTAAGCAACAGGTACCTTAGACGAGGGCAGTCCAAGGCTGGGAGCGGCAGTGTGGGTGGAATTGGGCTCCAAGGCTTTGGAGGAGGTGCTGGGTTTAAGGTTCACTGATCTCAATGAACTCCTTCTCGGGGGGGGGCCCACCCCGGTACCAGCTGCAGGTGCCATCACTCCTCTTGATGCAGGCATAGTGCTTGGCTTGGTGCCCGTAGAGCTTCCTCTCGATCAGCCAGTCTGTCCACAGGCACTCGTTGGGGGCACTGATGGAGCAGGGCACCATGTAGCACGTGGTGATCTGGGGGAGACAGGGAATGCTTCAGGTTTCCTTAGAATGCTGTTTCCAAGAGAGCAGTTCCCACCACAGGCTCCACCTGAGGCCCCATCACAGGCTCTGCTCTGGTCTGTACTCACCTTGCAGCCACAGCCCATTTGATATCTCTGGTTCAGACTCTTCTTTTGAGACAGGGATAAATCATCCCATGGTTCAATGTAGTTGCACAAATGGATGAGGACTTTACCATCACTTAAAATTTGGCCTGTGGTACAGAAAACATAAAAAATAAGGCAAGCAATTAAAAGTGTTTTCCAGATACTAAAACAGAAATGTAAGAATACCTCAAGTTTTGAACTAATTGCACCAAGTTAGTAATTCTCAACACTTTTTAAAAATTAATTTGATTGTAACTGAGATAATATTCTTCTGATTGCATGGTGTATAAATGTAAAAGATTTAAGAAAGGTATTTTTCAAAAAGTTATTGCCAATCTGCCAGCAAGGGATGGATGCAAATGCAGTCTGTTGAACAGGATTTTAGGACTCTATAAAAAAATCTGTAGTTCCTTAGAACTCCAGGTCTGCACACACATAGGCATGTGTTGTATCATTATACATGTTCACACTCCTGGAAAATCAGTGCTGTTAGTTTGAATCAAATAATAATGGCATAGTTCTTTCTATTTACTAATTACATTATTACTGACCTTCCCTTCCTTTAGAACTGCTTTAAGATTGTTGAATGAAGGATGGAAAACATGTATGAACATACTATAGCTACAGCTTAACACCATTTGTACATCTGACTGTGCTTGCATTTAGTCCACACATACATTCACAGAATCACAGAATCATAGAATCAGTTGGGTTGGAAAAGACCTCTGAGGTCACCAAGTCCAACCTTTGATCCACTTCCACCACAGTTACCAGACCATGGCACTAAGTGTCACATCCAGTCTCATCTCAAAAAAAAATTCCTTTGTAACGAGGACTGGAATATTTTAGGAAATTAAATCTAAAAGGTTACTTGTGGTTTTACATTAGTTTTCAAAGTCAGGGAACATGGTGAGTTTGAAGGGCCCCACATTTTACCTGTCAAAAGATACTGTTTTTTGTTGTTGGCTTCCAATTTCACTCCACAGAGTGACGAATCAAAAGGAGTATAGACATACTGGACATCCTTGAGCTTTTCAAATCCTTTAAACATCTGAAAATGATCAGAAAAAGAAAGTCAGTAGCAGAAAAAAACCCCATAAAACAAACAGTTGCAAACAACATCTGAAAGAAATACACAGTGAGTCTCTTTAAAGAGGGCTCTGAAGTCCAAACTTCCATGAGAAAACATCAGCAATTAGACCCTTTCTCTTCACTGAATGAAACATATACAAAGGTTTTAGAAGGAAATTAGGTAGGTCTTCATATTTTAAATGACAAGTTTGAAAAGGTGCTTTTTCAGTGTTTTTAGTGGATTGTTAAAGCTTTCCCTTCAATTTATATTCTCTTCCATTTAAGAAGCAATGCAGAGCCATCAATCATCTCAACCTTGGTGCTGCAGCAATATGAGATGCAAATGTTTCTCAGTATATTGATATGGGTGTAGAGGTGGGCACCTCCAGGGACACGAAACAGGTTGAGAAATGGAGCCTTGTTCTCATATTTGGTCACTAAAAGAAGCTGCTTTTCCATATCCAGAATTCTGACCCATGGCACCTTCTCCAATAACTGCTGGAAAACAGATTGCAGCTCACAGAATTTACAGCACCAAAGTGGATATTCAGGATCCAAGAAGCAGTTTCCAGACTGGCTGCTCCTTAACCAGTGTTTCCAACTGCAAAAAGCAATCTTCACTAATCCAAACAACTTTAGCTGTGCCCAAATGTGAGAAGGCTCAGCCTCAGAAGGCTCAGCCTGTCATCACCTCCAATGACATCACCAAGCCCAGAGCTCTGGGGTGACATCATGCCACGTGTTGACAGCTGTGGACAATGGAGGACTCAGAGCTGCCAAGGGCAGCTCTCCCAGTGCAGCTGGTGGCACTGGAAAATGTGGTTGTGCTACTCAAGTTCTCCCAGGAGATTTAAATAGCACAGGCCACTAGAAAACACACTGTAATGTGTTGGTTTTTCTGAAGCCTTATTTATAGAAGGAAAAAAGCCAAAGTTGTTGTCACTGGGCTTCTGATCCAAAAATATTAGATGTGATTTGAAACACTGAGAAAAAAACAAGCAGACTGAACCAGAGCAAAACACAAAACAAACTGGTATCCTGTCCAAAGCAGTAGTGAAAATCACAAACCCCCTCAATAATGATGAGGACAATATGCCTAATTTTATTAGGTAAAACTAGTCTGGTATGGCAGAGGTTCATACCTTGATTTAAGCAACTTGAGCCATTATGCAGAAAACACAAATTGATTTATCCATTAAACCCCCTCAATAGATTAATATCCATAGCAAAATATAATACAGATCTAGTTCACATTTAATGAGGTTGATGTTTGTTTTGTTCCAGGTTTTTTGGTTGGATGTTTGGGGTTGTTTTTTCAAATTACAGTCTGGCTTATCTTGGGGTTTGACCTATATATTTGTTAAAGCATTTCTTAAGATGATAATCTTCTGCTTAACTCAATAAATCATATTTGTTCTTCTCAGTCATATTCTCTCATTGCCTAAAAGTGGGGCTATTTCTCTGTAAAGGGATAAAGTGTTTGATTCCACTCTGCACTGCAGTGTGGCCCATGCACATCTGGGCTCCTGAGGGTTTACTGAGGTAGGAAAATAGGTGAGGAACTGGGAGAACAGCAAATGTGAGCCTGGTGCTACAGTCCTTAGGGACACTGTCCCTGTCCTCCTGAGGGGTGTGACCCAGACCATTAACACAGCCACTGCTTTAAAATTTTATAATACTCGTTTTTTCAAAACCCATCTGTATTACTTCCAGTGGCTCAGACATGTTCCTGTTATAATAATTACATTCTTCTGTCTTCTTCCTTCTCTAAGGCTTTTCAACTGCATCATGGCTTATTTTCTTAGCTTTATATAGTGATTAGGATCTAATTTTAGAACTGCAGGTGTCACTGTAAAGTGTAGATACCTTCCTGTTTACCTTGAATATCTCCTCATATTCCCACTAGGAGGGACTCTACTCCTCGAAAGAGCAGTCTGGCTCTGTCTGAGGGTTTCCATCCATGCACCTCATGAAAAATACTTTGCAATTTTGTTTATATTCATTGAATTTGGTAAAAAGTGCTGATTTCATGGATGACAGTAGTATTTTGGGCTGTACTTCACTCCTCTGATGTCCTCTGTCCTACACAGGACAGTGTCCCACGGGCTCACAGCCCTGTTGTAAAGTGGAGCCTCAGGGCCAGTGAGATGACCAAGTCAGTCACAACAATACTATGAAGACACATATTCAATTGCATATAAATCACACATTATCTCCTCTCTTTAGTATAACACTGTAGATATTGCAAGGAAAGAACAGCAATTGATAAAATTTATGGCTTCTGGACATGCCATCCCATCTGTATAGAGTGAATAAACCCCATTGTTAGTATTATTTTACTTCTGAAAATGAATGGGACAATAATATTTAATATTTCTAACTAAAATACCAATGTTTTCAAGTAAAGCCTAATGGACTGGATTTAAAATAGCAGGAATATAATTTTGAAACAGGGTTACCATGAGCAAGCCACACTCCCTTACATGTCAGACAGCCCAGAGAGAGGTACAACAGAGAAACAGCAGCATTCTGCTGAATTTTCACTTGCACTAAAATGTAACCTCCACTGGTTCTGTGTTCCTTTTCCAGCTGGGGAGAAGAGTTGGTGAGGGAAGTGGGAACATGTGAGTGACCTAAAACATATTCACCCAAACTCGCACTGAGTTGGTATATCATAACTGAGCTTGATGCAGCTTTTTGCTCCAAAGAGAGGATTAGAGAGTCTCTTCTTCTATTCTGTGTTACATAAAGCAGATTCTTGGCCTACCCCCCACCCTGCACTGCTCTGGCAGAGCATCAGCCCCAGCCCTGGGGTCAGGGCCATCAGAGCACCCTGCAGGTCTTGCCAGCTGCAGGTCACGGGAGAAATGGCTCTGGAGGACTCCAGAGAAGAGACTGCAACAGTGAACAGAGGGTATTCTACCCTTTGACACACACTGTGGATTCAGATTCTTTGAAATGTTGTCACCTGAGGTAAGAAATGATGTGATCTAGTTATGGCTCTGGCCAACAAGTTCTCAGCTCTCCAGAAACTGAGGCACCTGTAAGGCCACTGAGCCATGAGGTTCCACTGGAGGATCTCTGACAGCCCCACTCTAAGGAGATGGCCCAATCTGGCTGACTTTATACACCATTTTATTATTTAACTCATTATTTTACACCTACCAAATGAGCATGAGCTGTTTAAAATTCCTCTCTCTCTTTACTTTTGTGACTTGGTGAGGACTTTACAGCGTAAACAATCACCTGTTAACCTTCTGTTCATTTGAATGCATTTCTCAGTAATTTTTTCAGCATGCTCAGTCCTATTGAATTTCTCCCTGTGTGCCACCTGGAAATCACAGGCTCAGAACACACTCCTTCTTTGTCACTCCCATGGGATTTATTTGGCACAGTTGCCTTTGTGGGTGGATTTCAGCCCCACAGAGGATGTGCAGCTCCCAGAGCTCCTGTTGCTCTCCTGCTCTGTGTGGTGGAGATTCCAACCCCAAACCCTTCCCTTGAGGCTGCTCAGTGCCTGGAGCAGGGAGCTGCACCCCAGGGCAGCTGAGTGCCAGGGAAGCCTTGGCTCTGCCTCCTCTCAACTCTGGCCAGAGGGAGGAATTCGAAGAGTGGGACAATTAGGACCTATTTTTTGTTAGTCCAGTCTTGCATGTAATGATGGAGGGCATCTTTTATTAGAAAAACATCTCTCTGGTTTGTCCACTTTAGCTGACTTGCCTTCTGAAGCTGAGTGGAATTAAACAAACATCTCTTCCTGATGCTGAGTTTTGAACAGGCTTCCACTTGTGGAAATCAGGGAGAAACTCCCAAGCAGCTTCGAGATACAAATGTATTTCAGAGATTTCAGCGTGCTGCTACTGAAGAACAGGATTATGGGCTGAAAATAAGCACTCAGACCAGACTTCTCATTCTTCTTGTTTGTGCTGAAGGATAAGACAATTTGCATTTCTATAAAGTTACTGAAGTGTTGCCAAGTAGCAACAGAACATTACAGTGCTGATGGGAGGAAAGCGAATTCCTCTGGTATTTATGTGCTCATTTCTGTAAAGAAAGATTTGAATATATCCTTAATATTTAAGAAGACAGAAAGTGGCAGATGGTGAAGAGCTTTAGGGTTTGTTTTAGCAATGTAAGGCTTGTTGAAATTGTTATAAAACCTTAACAGAAGTTGTGTGTGATAACCATCCTTGTGAAAATTTGGAGATATTCTTGTTTACCATAGATTTTTCTTAGATAAATTTCTGTAAGGGGATCTACTGATACAACTTAAAGGACTGAACTTTCTTTTGAAAGCATGTAGCCATTCATAATGATCTTCTTAAGTAAATGTAAAAGTGCAATTAATATAAATAATATTCAATGAAAAATGAGGGGTGAAACCACTGGGGAAACAAAGCCCCCAACTAACCAAACCACCCCACCAAGGTACACTCACTCACACATTTAAATATAGAGAGACTATTTTTGTGTATTCCAGAAACAGGCAAATCATGAATGTTTTAACATCGTGACAGTTCAACAGTAACCTAAAGGGGATCAAGATATGTCTTCTAACAGTACTTTAATGACTCAGCCCTTGTTGGAGCTGAGTGAATAGTGGGACAATCCTGTGAGATTCTGAATGGTGCTCCCCCTTGGGGTTTGCCTTCCCAGCAAAGTTCATACAAATGGAGTTTGGTTTATGTGAATCTGAGGGAAGGACTCCTGTTCTTGCAAATATCCCTATTCACTATGGACAAAGGGCCTTGCTCTTCCAGACTCCTTCTAAGTCTTCTTAAAGCAATTGGGAATAATATAATTTCCATCAAAAGATCATTATTTGACAACAGCTCCTGAATTTAGAACAGCTTTCTTTGCTTTCTCCTTCCTCTGGTTTATTGGGTGCAGCTCACTGTGAAAGCAGCTGAGCCTTTTCCAGCTTCCAGCATTTTGGGCTCATCTAGTCATGGACAGAGGTTATCAGCACTGAAGGTCAAAAGAGCAGAGTGATTCCATGTACCTTTATTTGTTTGATTTCGTACCGGATCATTTTGTGGCTGTCAAGGGGATCGTCACTGGCAGGAACCACCTTCTCACTGGATATCTTTGCTCGAATCACTGGAACAGAGAGAAAGGTTTAAATGCAAATAAGCACCTGCCTCATTTGCAAGCAAAAGTGAAAATGATCTTGATAGATTTTTTAGCATTGTTTTGACACTTTAGATAGAATTAAGGCTCCTGCTATAAGATTACTAGCTTGAGTTAACTCCTGAAAATAAAACTAAGTGTCCTGCCTGTGATGCAAATCTGAACTCCTCCAAATCTGGAAATCTGATTGATGTTGCCACTCAGTTTTGGCAAAAACTGCCCATCAAAATCTTTGAAATACTTGAATCCCATAAAATTTTACACAATACTCATCATTACAATCAGTGAGGAAAGGGACTTCTGCTGATGACAGAGGAATTGTTGATCAATTAAACAGACTTGAAGTAACACCCTGAAATCCTGTGCCAGACAAAATGAAAGCATTGATTTCATGCATGAAATCCAAAGACAAGAAGACTTTTATTCACTTTTCTGAGACTTAACAAAGCACATAATTAATTGTGTAAACCTGCATAAATCAATTCCTCCCTCTTTTGATACACTTTATTTCCTGTGCTTTAATCAAGGGAAGTATGAGATTTTATGAAAGAAGAAATGGATTGTGCTCCTCTCCCCTTTTTTTGGTGCATCTTTCTTGTATATGGTGTTTAAACTATGCCAGGACTATTATGCACAGTGAACAGCAGCGTTCCAAGAACATGGCCAAAATTCCTCTGGGCACTTCTATCCCCCTAAGTTACTGAGAATCCCATTTTTGCTCCATTCTGGACGGCCACAGCAGCAGCTTCTCTGCAGAGGAGGGGCCTGGGAAGCAAACACTCTGTGCCTGCATGGACAGAGACTGGCAAAGGCCACAGAAGAGGAGTCATTTTGGGACACCAGAATCCTGCTTTCCAAAAAGAAAGACATTTCTTTGATGGACTGACCTCATATTTATCATATCTAAAGAAAAAGAATGAGAAGCGCAGATGGAAACCCAGGCAGGCAGAGGTCAGTCCTGCCCACCCATGGGCAATGCCCATTTCCTCACTCATGAGCAAAGGGGGTGTAATAACCAACATGATGCAGATGCTACAGCTCCAAAGCTCGAGTCCTCTGTCCTTTGGCACCATCATCCCTCCCCCCAAGCCATTTAAACCCGTTTCAAGGAGCATTTTAGAACTATGGATTGGAAGGAAAGAGTTCTTTGAAAGTCTGAGCTGCAAATTCCTCATTTCACATGGCAAGTGGCAGCATCTCTTTAATCATCTGCAGATGTGCTGCGTTCCCACAGATTAACAGTGTGTTCTGGGGGCTTTGATCTGATTCCAGAGGAAAAGTGTTGTGGATGGTGTGTACTACATCGCTGGCAGGGACAAATTAGAATCTTGTTGTTTTGTTTCCTTTCCATCATTACTGCCTAAAGAAGTTTTCTCATTAAAGAGACCATTCAATATTGAAGGCAAGGGATGAGAAAACAGGAGTGAGCTCCATTATTTTCTCAGTACCATAACATGGTTTATATGCAGGAACTCTTTTCCTGCCTACTCAACGCAAACATTTTTAGGATAATTAAAATTACTTTCCCCTCTGTTTAATGTTGAAACATTACTCATTTCATATTTTATTAAATTCTATTTGCTAGCCTCTGAGAGAAACATTAGAGATGATCACTGAGAGCTGCAGGGGTCCCCACGGAGTTGGGAGAATCTGAATTCTGGGGTTTGTCATTAAGAGATCTCTCACTGGCTGTGCAGAAGAAAATGAAAAGTATTTTCGTGTTGTGTGTGTTTCATTTCTTTGTTTGTTTAAGACAAAGCTTCCATATGGCAAAGGAAGACCAAATGGAGACTTTCATTTTATTTTTTACCAGTCAGACAGTTTTATTGTTACAGGATGTCTAAATTTTTAGTTATTTGGGTTTTACTTTCCTAATCTCCCGAAACCAGATTCCAATGCACACAGATCTTTTGGGGTCTTTTAATCCTCCTTGGTTTGCTTTTTTCCTGGGCATTAGTATTTTTTTCAGCCAGTGCCACCTTGCTGTCTCCTGAAACCTCTGACTTGTGGCTGCTGCTGTTGTTCCCCACAAGCCCCTCCTGCTGGAGCATCCCTGGCTCTGTCCAGAGAGTGGGCAGGACTGAGGATTGCTGGGCCTGCACTTCTCTGCACGACATGGGTTCAAGTGTTCCATGGCTGCCTTGGCCTCTCCTCTGTGTGCCTGAGAACAGCCTCTGGCTGTTTGGTGGAATAATCTCATTTTATCTGGCAGGCAGTTATTGGTTCCTTATGAGGAATTTGCATATGTGGAATAACAACGCACAGCCCTGATATAGCAGTGCCAGTGATCCTGCCCTGCCTCAGACTCCTGCTGCACTGAAAATACAAACTTCACTCTGGTATTTTAGAGGGAGGATGGGGCTTTTCTGTGGGATTCATCTGCTGCAACTCAACTTTGATAAAATTTAAACTTTTCCCCCACTCGGAGCTGAAGGTTTTCTCAGGTGACCGAACCCAGGGGAAGGCAAGGTGAGTTTTACAGGAGGACAGTGCTCTGCTTAGTAAATCAGCTTTTCCTGAATGAAAGTAATAAACCTCTCCCAGCCATTTCTACATCTAAGAAGGGTCATTTTGAACTGAGTAAAAGACAGAACTTACTTGGTCTAACATCAGGTATATTTGTGTTTAATGCAGCCAGGAGAAAAGGGGTGAGGTTTATGCAACCCAAAACTGTTTATGGACAGCAAGGGTAGAAAGATATTAAGTGCATCTTGCCCAAAGCTGGGTGATTTCTCTCTGAAATTAGCTATACTAATTCATACCTGCAACTAAACTGTACCATCACTTTGCATTAGAGATTTTTAAGATCATGAGGAAGTACTTACACTAAAGGCTTTTTTATAAGAAATTCACTGCCATGGGACTGATTTTACCCCACTTCAGTGGCACACACAATGGAATATGATGGAAGAGAAGCCACACAGAACTGGAGGGCCCCTACCAAGGCACTGAGTACAGCAAACCCTTGCACTTTGTCCATTGAAATTCATATGTTCCCTAAAAGTAGTATCTTTTAGACTCTGAGTTATTTTTAATGCAGTAACAGAGAGAAAACTCTTGAGTGAAGAATTACTCTCATTGTTACAAGTTAGTATTATTAAAACATACATTCTGTATTACAGTATCTTACATAGTATTACTGTACTTAAATAAGTGGTAAGATTATGTTCCTTAACCTACTGGTCACAGTCCCAGTGCTTGAAGACACTCAACTTTACTCATCTAAAGCAATCAACTGTAGTATTCTTTCAAAAAGGGAAGAAAATTGGAGTTTATTCCCCAGATTAACCTCATCATCCTAAGAAACAGAAGGTGAGGGAGAAGGTAAACAACTGACAAACAAATGAGATCTTTTCCCCAGTGTCTGTGAAGTACCAATATACAAGGAGAAATCCTTCTGACCCCTCTGGTGCTTCTCCAGCCCTTTGTGAGCACTGTGTGCCCAGGGGAGAGGAGCCCTCAGTAGGAAAGTGAGAGCAGTGGATCCTGCCCTGTCCAGCTAATGAGAGCCTGGTTTGTGTTTGAGACCAGAAGCAGGATAGCAATGTCCTTCACACAGGCATCTTGAGGAAGAATCTGTATTTCAGTTATTCCTCCAGTGTCCCTTGGACCAAGTTTACAGACCGCAGCACAGCTATCTGAATGGAAAGGGGATCTTCATCACTTTTAACCAGTCTTCCTCTCAAGAAATCAGCAAAGTTTAGTTCCTATCACACAAATCCATAATCAGAATCATCTTTGCTACAAGTACCTTGACGTGAGACTTTAAAAACTGTGTTTACTGGAAAAGCAAGATATGAGTTACTAAAAAGTTATAATGACTCATTAAGCTCTTTTTTTTTCTCTTCTATTTTACTGCCTCAGTTTAGCCCTTTTGTTTAATTACCTAAAATATAAAGAGTAATTTTTCAGCACTTATTTCTACCTGTCTCTTTAATATCTGACACTTCAATCCAGCTGTTGTGAGTTGTTATTGCTCTTTTAGGGACAAGGAATGAATGGCCCAAGAAGAGAGACCCAAATAAAAGCGTATGGTTGTTATCTGATTGGGCTGAGGATGGTGTCCCAGATATTTATGGGAATAGATAGAAGAAAGCATCCAAAAAGTGTTTCTCTGAAATGCTGTCTCAGTCAGAGCATGCAGTGTGAAACAAAGCAGAGCTATGGACACAGAGTATGGATGGACATCATTTTGAAGGCCTATATTCAAATGAATTCTATAAATAAAAATCTGTCCTTTCACCACAATGAAAACATTTACATACACAATATGCAGCTGTTGAAGCTGTTTCATCCTTCTGTTGTAAGATTAATTGAAACATCTATCCATCCATCTACTCATCTGTCTGTCTGTCTGTCTATCTATCTATCTATCTATCTATCTGTCTGTCTGTCTATCTGTCTATCTATCTATCTATCTATCCATCTCTCTCTCTCTTTCTATGTCTATCTATCTATTAGAAATTTTTTCTCTCAGGTGCAGTAGCTTAAAACTTGCTCCCTAAGTATCTCCAATTCCTGGAAGATGACACCCAGAATGTGGGTAAAAGGGAAACACCACTGTGCCAATTGCTGGAGTCCCACCCACAGAGACCTTGAGTTTGTGCAAAACTCACTTTGAAAACTCTTGTCGTCCAAAAGTATTGATTTTTGAGGGGAGAGGAGAGAAGTTTTTCCTCAAAAGCACATACAGAGAATTCTTTTTTTCTCAAAACAATGGCAGAGGATTTGGTCTCATGGCAAACCCTTCTGTGAGCCCCAGTGCCACTTATATATCCAAAAGAAGTGAATCCCAGAAAAGCAGCAATTCCAGCTCAGCTGCCCTTGTGCTGCACTACAGCAGTTTGGTGGTTCTGAAACATGAAACCCAGGCCACTGAAACATGGTTGGAATGTGGCACTGGCTCTGAAGGGTCTTGGGTTTAAACCCTGAGAGGATTTGTCCAAAGAACACTCAGAAGAACAGAGTCTACTTTGGGTGTTTGAGGATAAGAAGGTCAAGTTTCCGGGTCCAGTAAAGCAGGAAGGAACTGAACTCAATCTGGGCTCTGCAGGACAGGCAGTAGTGGCTGTTTCTGGTCCTGGGATGACACTTTTCCTTTGTAATAGTGGGGAAGGGAAGGGCTTCTTATGAAACATTTGTACAGCTGTGTTTATACTCTTTGGCATTTCTGCTCTTTGGGCACCTCCCTATGATAGGGGGTTGTCTGCCTGCTCAGGCAGCTGTAGCACAGTAGAAACCCTTGGGAAACCCTCAGTTTACCTGGTGGTAATTCTTAGTGGGGCTAATACAACTTTATACCACAAAGTGAGGGAGTTTATATAACAAACAGGTCCCTGGCTGCTTTTCAGAGCTTACACTCCTCATTTAGGTAACTATAGAAGGCTTTCTTAATTTTATATTTCGTATGTCCTGATTTATTTTGCAGTATCATAAGGAAAGCTTCCAGAATTGATGCATTAACTAATCAGTGATGTAATACTGATGATTTTCACTGGAATATTGGGATAAACTACTTGGAAATACCTAAAGCCTGCAGGACAGTGGTGGTGGTGCCACAGGTTACTTCGCACCCAGAACAAAACGCAGCCAGGAGCTGTCTGTGAACAAATCACCACAACCAAAGCACAGGGGATTCCCTTCAGTTGGTTACTGTAGGATTCAGAAAGAAGGAGCTTTATTAACATCCTGTCACTTGTAGCATACAATGCTAAAATCTTTGTATTCTGTAAGAGAAGGAGTTGAACTTGATGATCCTTGTGGATCCCTTCCAACTCAGAATAGTCTGTGATTTCACTCCAGAAGAGTGGGGACAAATCTGGTAAGATTTCCAGCAGTGCCCATCTTCAGTTTGGGAGGTGAATTAATCCAAAGGCTTCAGTGTGAGACCAGAGAGGAACCCTGAAGTCCCAGAAGGGACTGGAATTCATTCCTCCTTGTCCCCAAACACCTGCTCCAGGTGCACTGACTGTGTTCAGCATTCCCTGGCCATGGCTGGAGGCAGCTCAGAGGTACTTGCAGTTTAACTTGGGCATCTCCAACAGGCCAGGAACTTAAATGTGAAAAACAGAAGGCAAACTAACTAAAAGTCTGAGCAGAACTGGCCTCACCTACTGTATTCAGGTAACATAATGCAAGGAGTCTAAGGAAAAACCCCAAGGGAGGGTATAGCCACACTATTCCATTGACCTTATTTGCATCCAGAAGCTGTAGCTGCTGTAGCCTCCATGTTTCAGGCCACTCTTACATACCCCTGGTCTCCTGAAGAAGAATACTGGCAAGAAATGCTCTCAGAGCTGCCAAGGAACCCAAGAACACAGCATGGAATCCTTGGGACAGAAAAAATATTCTTTAGATAGGGAACTGGACTTTCCTGCAGAGAGGGAGAAGAGTCAGCAGGCAAGGAGATGAATGGTCAGTCTCAAAAGAGAACAGGAATCTGCACAGAATTTGTCACAACAGAAAAAATTAATGCACGTACTTGAAGCAAGTACTGCACAGGATAAACCAGATAAAAATCCTGGATAGAATTTAAAGTCAAATATGGCCTACTGGCCACTGACTTACATTGCCTAAAAAAGCCTATAATATACAAGAGGTTGCTAAAACCTTCTTGCCTAATTTAGAGCAACTGTCCCATCTGTACAGCATCACCACTGTCCCTTTCTCTGCCACCTTTTTAACTAAACATGCTTAATTGCTCAGGCTTCCTTGCCACATTTGCTTATGGTAAAGGTTTGAGTCTCACTAATGAGGAAAACAAATTAGCTTGATCAAATATTTGTGCACAATGTACTCATGTACATGGAAAATATTCTAATTTCTCAAAATACATACAAAAGGAAGAAAGAAGCATTAGCAATACAGAAGGAGCATTACAACTGCTTGAAACCCACAGTTATCACTAATGGTACCAAAATAAGGCAATTCATCCAAAAGGAGGCAAGAGTTACCAACTGACTGACATTAAAGTAAGTAATTCAATACCCAATGTGTACCTTTACATCCACACTGATATTTTTAAAGCAGATTATTTGAGACACTTAGAAATAACTTGGGGATGAATTACAAAGCCTTTTCAAAGCAAGTCTCAGAACTGTAAATATTCTGGTTTCTCTGTTCATGCTGAAGGATTTGCCAACTACAGTCTCATAAAAATGCCATTATTTTTTATTTTGTTCCCATTTTTTTTTTTTTTTTTCATTTTTCTCTACACTGAGTCCAAAAAAAAAGGGCTCTGCTGATGCTGGAGCTCCATTTACACATTTGGAGTTGAGATGGTCTGTACTGCATAAAAAAGATTTGTACTCTATGTTTTCAAAAGCTCCACTACTTTTTATTGCTTCAGGGGTTTGCTTTTTTAACTTGGTGGCACAGGAATCCTTATCTTTATTTACAATGAAGTATCACATGGTTCACAGTATCATATGGGTTTTTCCTTCTTTGCTTTATTTCTTTGCTTTTGATGCTTTATAATATCCAGGACACTGCAGCCATTCTTTTGCAGTGTTGATTTCTGAATTATCACACAAGCTTTTAATTGTTTCAGACTTCAGCAGAGAGAAAGATGTTTACTTCAGGGTATCCACTGAGATGTTTGTTCATCCTGATTCTTTTGGGAATGGAAACCTGACATTAATCCCTATACTTTGTTTTGTCTTTCAAGAATCAGTCAGTGTTGAATGTTCTTTGAATGCTCTCGAAATAGCTAATAAAGAACAAATGTATTTAGCAAAGAGCTCATCTATCAATTTGCCTTTCAACAGGACAGATGAGCAAACAGAAGGAACAGCAGCAGAGCTGGCCCAGTCCTGACAGTAAATTCTCCTCCTGTGGCTTTCAGGATGGATTTCTTATCTCTAAGTCTACATTGGCAATATTCACTCTTCCTCCACAACTCCTAGACCCAAACTCAAGGAATCTTGAGTTCAAAAGGTGCTTCTCCTAGTAAGGATGTAAAGGCAATTTTATTTGTCCTGCTCCGTGTTTTAGTTTCCTGATATTCCATCCATAAATGCTTAGAGCCACCTGTAAGAGAACTAAAACATCAGTGCAGTAATTAACTGAACCACAGTTTCTGAAATCACAAGAAAGCAAAAAGGAGAACTTTCTGGACTATTTGGACACGAGTATTTTGGATCTGTAAGCAAAGAGCTTGTTGAGGAGTGTAACTAACAGTGGCAGGATTTTTCCCTTTATTCTATGGAAAGCCACGTGTGGATGAGCATTGCCTGGTCCCAGGGGTGTGTCCAGTTCCATGAGAAATGTGGGGAGGTAACAATCATATCTGCAGCTGAAAGAGCAAAGCTTTTGAGTAAAAGTTTGTCACTTGGGCTAAAAGAACTCCATCGAAATGTTTGAAAGACCCATGAACACTTTCCAAGTTGACAAAGCACATACCATGCATGGTTTTTAATTACCATTGGATATCATAGAATCATAGAATCAATATGGATATGTATTTGCACTGTATTATTTTTCAATGGAACTGCTTTGCAGAATTTGGTTGCTCTTTTGAGTTTCATTAACACAGAACTGTGCTATTCTGCATCCAAACTGCATTTCCATTTGAGGCTTTCAGAATGTAGGAGGCCCATATTTAAGCTCATTAGGACTCTCAGGTAGGTCAGAATTTTGTGCATCTCTGTGTTTTTGGCTCAGGATGCAAAAATTCCTTGTGTTGAAGGCAAGAGTTGATTTAGTTTGGCTTCCTTGTTAAAGCAGAAGATCATGTGGTTTTATTTTTTATTTAATTAGAAGAATACATGCAATTTATGAGACTGAGGTTTTAAAATCTAGCTTTTATAAACTTTCAAATAGAAGAGATGATTGTATTTTTAACAGATGTGTGGTATTCTTTTAACTTAAATATTACCTAAAAAACTAGCATGATTTCCTAATGTTGTTCAAGGTCACTTTTATTTTTCTGCACTGTTTTTACAGCTGCTCCTCATGTTACCAGAAATATTTCTCCCTACTTCACAAGCCTCAAATACCACATCATTTGACTAGTAATCAACATCTGCCTAATTTCAGCTGAAGAATAACACTCCTTTATGCTCTGAAGTCTGTAGAACAACATACATGGTGTTATTGTGGATTTCCACTCGCAGTGGTTTGGCCCTTCCTTGGGGCGGAAGGAACCCACATTGCTGAGATGCTTCTTAATGAGAAAGTGAGGGATTAAACTTGGGAGATTAATAGGATTAAAAGTTTGGCAGTCTTTCATGTTCTCTGTTTTATAGTATTTAATCTTTTTTTCTAGGCTTGAATTTTGTTTTCCACCCAGTGTGTGTAGAATGTTGGGTTTGAGGGGATGGGGTTTGGTTTCCCAGCAGTACAACACATGCTTTGAAATAAAAGTTTCTTAGTTTCCTGCATTAAGAACACACTCAGCAACAACTTGAGGTTACTGAGTTACTTCTGAATCAGGCAACCAACTTAATTCTTCTGAGATTTCATTTTACTACACAATAACCAGCTCTGTTTGTTTTCACTAAACCTAAATGAAGTTACAGTTTTC
>JAOXXN010000175.1:2059686-2077409 GCA_026770055.1 Myrmophylax atrothorax | reverse complement strand
TCCTGTATCAAAAGATTCAAAATAAGTATGTAAAATTAGTCATTCATTATCCAGATGCATATTCAGTTATGTAAATAAGCAGACAAATTTTCAACACCCCTTTTTCCTCATTTCCTCTAATTTCTCCTCTTTTTAAGGAAGAATATTCCACCTCAAGATAATAGTCTACATTAAGTTTCATGAAACATTGATTTGTTCCTCTGTTGTTAAGTTATTGCAGCTCAACTATTAACTCATTCTTAAGAATGATAATAAAATTCAATGTTTTTAGAAGGGAAAGAATTCAAATAATGTCTATGGCATCAAGTCAGTTCTTTCAAATAAGCCAGAACGAACAACAGGAAGACTATTCCCATGTTTCATGTTAAGATAGCTCAGGAGAAAGATGTTTGAGGGGGTTTTCCCACAAATTATAATACAAAAACTTAGAAAGAGGATTAATTTAAACAAAATTAAATTAAATTAATGGAATTCGTGTTGTTTAATGGGACTGCAATTTAAACTTCTTTCAGCAGTGGCAGATGTTGTGTTTAAAAGCTGATCCACTCCACGTCCTTTGGCATTGCAGTTTCCCAGTGCAGGGGGTGTGGTGAAGAAGATGGTCCCTGGATTTCTGTCTAAATCTCTGTTCTATGGAAGTGGTGGATGGTAGCAGGTCAAATGGAAGGTTAAGTGGGAGCTAACTCATTACCCATGGATTTTACTAGCATTTTTCTCCTTTTGTATTTCCACTTTACACACATGTGTCTGTTTCTTTCACCAATCCCAATGAGCCAAATTCTACTTCAAACCCTTATAAACTCTGAGAAGCAATTTTTTATTTAAAGACAAGATTTTGAGTTGTTATTATTGCTTTTCACTTCCCAACACTATGAGGATGGTGGCAGTAAGCAGTAAAAAAAATTAAAGCTGACTGTTCATGTTCTTCTCTTGCTTTCTTAACTAAGAATAAATTTTTGGTAAAAGGTGATGTAGATTTAAAAAGCACCTACACAGGCAATACAAAAGAACTGTTGTCTCTCCGGAGGAGAAATGAAAGAAAAGAAACAAGTTGTGTATGTGGGCTGGTACTTAACTATTTTTTATTTTGGGAGCTCCTTCTCAGAAATGTTTGAGTGACAAGCACTTTTCAGAGGTGATGTGGTGACACAGCTTGATCTGCTCCTTCAGCTACAGCAGTTCTGCAGTGAAGAAACTCCAGACAGAACTTCAGATGCCTGAAACTAAAATTGACAAGGGCTGTGCCTCATTCCTGTGCCATGTGCCCTTCTGAGGCTGCAGCAAAACCTAAAGAGGGGCTTTCATTTTCCCAGAAGAACAGTGAAAATGATCCTCCAAAGAACTAACCTGGACCTTGGATGTTGGATTGTCAGCAGTTCTGCTGTTCAGGTAAAGCAAGATAAGCTGATGCTGCTCTTCCCCTACCCCGTACATTTTTCACTTATAATTCTGATATTTTACTCTCCTTAAATTCTGTTTGTGGGAACAAGGGCTATTGGGCAAATTTTGTCAGATAATCAGAAAAATACGTGAGGGAAGCAGATATTTATTTCATTCCCAGCCACTGCAATAAACCCTGAGCATCTCACAGGCCTCCTCCCCTGAAGTGAGGAGGAGTTTTGAGGCACAAAGAAGAGGGGGCAAAGCATCCTTTCACTATGTGCAGGATGCCCTAAGCCAACTCCTCACTTGCCAAAGGTGCTGAGCTGGAGATCTACTGCACAGATCTCTCCAAGTGGTGATTATGTAAATCTTCCAGATGGGCCCTTGAAACAGGAGATTGCTATCCTGACTCTATCTATCATCACTGAATACTTCATCATTTTGGCTGGTTCAAGCCAAACTCCTGCAGTCTCTGCTTCTTGAACGTTTTGCCTCCTTTGCAACCCAAGTTACCTGCAGTTTCATGGGAATGGGGATATCTTAGGCTTGCTTTCCCCAGGGACAGTTCTTTTTACCTTCAGTCATGCACAGCCTGAGCCCACAGACTGCACTGGCCTCAAGCAGTGAGAAACAGTGTGCTGCAAAAAGGCTGCTGCTAAAACTTGGTGTGCCAACAAACGGTGCTGCCAGGAGGGCACATTCCCCCCCAGCCCAGTTGTGATCTGTCTCACCCAACAGATCCACCCCACAGCTCCCAGAGCCAGGGGTTCCAGCTTCAGGAAAAGGAAAGGTTCCTTTGCTCCCCTCTCCTTGTGGGGAAATGGAAACTCGTCTCTCCCAGTGCACTCACTGAACCAGGACTAGTTGCTGCCTAGAAATGAAGGCAAAGCCCAGCTCTGCTCCTGGGGACCATCTCAGGAGCTCAACAAGGAGTGCTGGATGCTTCAGCCCAGAACTGAGGAACTGGGTGGTTTCCATACAGGATGGACTCTGCCTCTGATGTTGTCCCTACACAATCCCAACCACACACTCAGCTTTTAACACTCCTGAAAACGGGTGTTGTGGCCACTGCCACTCACTGTGAAAAGGTCTTTCCTCAGTGCTTGGTGGAATGGTAACAAATTTGGGTCTATGGAGGAGATCTGTAATTGAAAGGCCTCTGCCCCACCTGTTATGGGAATGTCTCTGAACTGGGATCAAGGAAGCATTCTTTTTCTTATTTAGATGTTTTTTGTCTGTTTGCAAGTCATGACTTAATCTATTAAAAAAGTGAAATGGTTGTTTTAGAAGTACAATGTCTCAATCTCTTCTCCCCTGAAGTTCACTTCCAGGTGAACACCACACTATAATATATATTCCTTTACTCAGCTTTGTTCTAAGGTACATTTTGGAAGACATTAGCATTTTTCACACCTTTTTTTACTAGAAAGGGAAAGCATGTGCCTTGACTCTGGGCCATGGAGAGCTGATGTAATTTCATGGCAAGAACACTCCTGCTGCCCTTAAGAATGTCAGTACAAGTTCTGAACTGACTTACCCTCCTCTGGAATAATTATGCATTCCACTCTGGCACATTTTATCATGCAATTCTCCTGCTTTGTAGATTACATGTCTTGAGGAGGTACAAAAGGGAAGAGCAAAGACTGCTTTATTTCTATATATGCACCTAACAAAATTATATATACACACACGCCTCAAATAATACTTTTAAATGTAAAATTATGTGAGAATTTACAGACTTCTTTAATATGTACATTAAATACAGGCATCCTTTCATGCAGCAGGGAGATGCAAGCATCTCTTGGGAGGAACACAGCAAGTATGGGGAAAAGATGTTCTTAAATTATAATTGAACAAGCTGAAACTTGTTCAGGTTAAACAGCCCACCCTCAAACTGCAAAAAGCCAAATTTTGCCCTCAGCAACTTCTGAAAAGCAAAGTGCCTTCAGTGGATTTTGTGAATTTAACTGTCTACAGTCTGCAGCCACATCAGAATCCGTCTGCCAGATCTCCGAGATAAGCAGTGCCCGGCCTGGGAGGGTTTGGAGGAGAGACCACTTGGCAGCTGCCCACAGCACTGCAGTGAGCCAGGATGTGCCAGGGTGGATGTTCACAGCACTGGAGTGAGCCAGGATGTGCCAGGGTGGATGTTCACAGCATTGGAGAAAGCCCAGGATGTGCCAGGGTGGTGCCCCCAGCACTGGAGTGAGCCCAGGATGTGCCAGGGTGGTGCCCACAGCACCAGGCTCAGACACAGCACACGTGCCCACCAGAGAGGTTTAGGATCAGTTTATTGCCTGCCCTTCTCTGACTATAGAAAAGCTTAAAATTGGTTAAAACCCCTCAAACCCCAACAAAAAAAACAGCCAACCAAAAAAAAACCCAAACAAACAAACAGAAGATGTCCCCACCCCCACCCCCCAAAAATCCCAACCAAAACAGACAAACAAGGGAAAAAAAATGAATCCCAAACAAAGAGGAGGCTGCACTAGCCTGAGTTCTCTTTAGAAAGAGCAGACAAGAAAAACTGGCTGAATGAAAGGCTGAATTCAAGCAGAATTTTCAGTTTTGAAAAATGGGAACCAAGGTAATTATGTCCAAGAGTGACCACTGAGCAGGTCAGATTTTAGGCAGAAGACATAAAAAGGGATGTTCCTGGAGTCAGCAGGAGCACCCTGGGAATGCATAAAGTTCCTGGGACACTTGTCCTTCAGGACAAAGCCAGGAAGAGGAACTGTGCTATCCTTTAAGCAGCTCTTCCAGAGGTGTTTCAGTACATCTTTTTGAGGTGAAGGTACTTCAAATCAACACTTTCTGGCCTTCAGTATGTCCTGCAAACAACTCAGAAGGGGAGTAGGTGCACTGACCAGCTATGAATTCTGCATAGTGACCCAAAAGGACTTGGTGCTTCATTTTGAACACTCCTGAAACATGAATTCCACTATTAAAAACTACTACCGTCTTCTACAAAACCCAGAGCATTCCATACAACAAATTAGTGTAGACTGGTCAGTCACACTGAGTGGCAAAGTCCCTGTGTCCCTGTGGGATGGGGGCTGAGACATGGCTGATGTGTATGGAAAATCTGTACCTACAAAGGTTACAAACCCCCCACAAATGGTTTTGATTCCCATCTAATTCTGAACTTCAGATAAACCAACATTTCAATAGCAGAGGGGACAGCTTGGACTCCTGTACCTGTCTATGTATCTGAACTGCTGTGTTTGAAACTTAAAATCCTTCCCACTCACAACACACAACTTCTCCTCATTAGTTGCTTCCTCATCAAACCAAAACTCAAATTTTCTATGAATAGGTCAGATTTATATGGGCGGGGTGGGCAGTGGGAAGAGAGGAATATATAAGGGCAGCACAGAGATCACAGTCACAAAATACAGATCTTCAGTATTTTCATGCTTATTCTCCCCATTAACACACTAAAGACCTCATTGTGATAAACATTTTGAAAAAACCCAAAGTTTCCAATAAACTGAAAGATAGTGTGTTAAGTTGCTAACCACTAGTGATGGGGTTTTGCTCCCTCACACATGTGGCCAGCTGGGAATGTGCAGCAAGTTCAAGCTTGAAATGTACTTTTTTTAAGCAACCAATACACAACTCTAAACATGATTTAATAATGGAAAGACTGGCACAGCCTTAAAGGAATATCATCAAGTAGGCAAGGTATGCCTGTGACTTATTATAAAACAGTTAAATGCAGTCGGAAGCGTAATCCAGATTCTTTGCATAATTATGGCAGAAGGGTGTGGAAGAAGGAATATCAATTGTTTTTTACACTGGAGAGCTTCTAACAGTAGAACCACCAATACATTGATCTCTCACCACTCCTCCCAACTCTCTTGAAAACATCTGTGGTTTTTCACTTGCATGGATGTCAGAGCCAACCTGAATGCCAGTGCAACATTGTGCTCAGTTTTGGTGCAGAGGTTAGTCCAGTTTTAATCACAATTCTTGCCAAGTCAAGCTTGACATTCTTAGGACAGATTCTTCTCTCCTTAATCAGGCTGATCACAAAGTAAGGGAATCAGCATTTCTGGTCCTCATTCCATTGGTAACAAAACATAACTTAGTCACATACAGAAATTACTTAATTAAAATGATACAATCTGATATTATGTACAGAATTAGAGAAGTGACTGAAAATGGAGAACTTGATGGTTTACATTCAGTTAAAGTTTAAATTATTTCTGCTACCATTAAAAGTAGATAATGTTGTGCTCTTTGCCACAATAGAGACCTTTAACTGGTGTTAAGACATACACATCAAAATATTAGAATAGTTTTCCATTCTTAGGAGTGTTTTGCCCTGGATTTCTGTGCATAAGCCACCTTACAGTTCCTGAGCTATCTGCCTTTGAAATGTTGAACCTCCATTCCTGGAGCAGGGGGTTAACCCCAGAAGGCGCTGTGCCCCCGCAGGGTGAGGCTGCGGCACACGAGTCCCCGCTGTTGGCACAGGAGGTGCGGCCGCGGATGTTCCGCAGCGCTGCCTCTGCCCTGGGGCGCTGCCCGGTGACTCAGCAATGCCAAGGAATGCCTTTCCATCGCCTTTCCGGATGGAGATGGCAAACCTTGCCTTCACTTTCTCCTCAAAAGCCACCAAACAGGTGAGCGGGGCTGTTTCAGTCCTCGGCACAGGTCGCAGCCTTTCCTTTATTCCGATCCCGCCGGTCCCGCTGCGATTCCTGTGCTCTCCTCCAGCAGCACCAGGACATTGGTTCCCTCAGCAGTAGCACCAGGACATTGGTTTCCTCAGCAGTAGCACCAGGACATTGGTTTCCTCAGCAGCACCAGGACATTGGTTCCCTCAGCAGTAGCACCAGGACATTGGTTCACTCAGCAGCAGCACCAGGACATTTGTTCCCTGAGCAGCACCAGGACATTGGTTCCCTCAGCAGCACCAGGACATTGGTTCCCTCAGCAGCACCAGGACATTGGTTTCCAGGGCTCAGCAGCACCAGGACATTGGTTCCCTCAGCAGTAGCACCAGGACATGCATCAAAGTAGCATGGTTATCAAAATTCACTATGAAAACCATCTTTTTCTTGTTATCCTCTCATATCTGCCATTAGTCAGAGATAGAATATTGAATTATACTGACCATTGGGTAGACCCAGCAGGACAGTTCTTGGCATGCTTCTCTTCTCCCCTCCAAGCAGTGAGTTTGCAGCCATTACTTTAAGCCAGCCCAGGTTAAAGTTACTGTGGCAGCATTGCCAGGGTTCTTCTGAAGCAGAGCAGGATTGTGGCTGTGCCCAAGTTAAAGTTACTGTGCCAGGGTTGCCAGGGTTCTTCTGAAGCAGAACAGGATTGTGGCTGTGCCCAAGTTAAAGCTACTGTGCCAGGGTTGCCAGGGTTCTTCTGAAGCAGAACAGGATTGTGGCTGTGCCAGTGACTGGTGGGAGGTGACCAATTTTGTGCCTTTCCTCACCAGAAAGGCTTGTGAAAATGGAGCAATTTCACCTGCATAATTGTGTTTAGTGTTCACAGAATTGGCCAGTTTGTGCCAGAAATAGTAAATTCAGGGACAGTTACAGCTGTTTCTGGAGGCTGCTGCTGTTGGGTCTGTCACTGAGCACCAGAGGGACAGTTTCTATCTGTGCCCAGCCTTTGGCAATGTTTCTGCCCCACCATAGCACCAGCTTAGCTTGGCCCCTCTGCTCTCAAACACACCCCTCTGACTAAAACTGACCCCATCACCCCCAACTTTCCCTTCTGTCCCTGCTTTCTAATATTTCAGTCACTTCCCTGACCATGGACAGGAAGAAATAACAGTCTGTGCATATTTCAATATATATCACAAGACCTTAACTAAATTGCATCATCAGACAGTGACAGACCAGACATTTCCTTTGGGCTATGTGATGTTTAAACAGTGGCCTTCAAGAACTGGAGAAAACTAAAAGCTACATTTCCAGTTAGCCTTATTCTTAGAACAGGACTCTGAAAAAAATCCTCAACAATTACAAACATATGGGAATAAAATTGACGCAGACAAGAAAAAAAACCATTCATTTAAACCAATCAATCATTGTCACAAATTGTACCGTGTTCCAGCAAGTCTGCTCCTTCTCCTGCAACAAGAACTTGCACATTCTAGGTCGAATTCATGAAGTTTAGAAGGAACTCTCAAACAATTTTTGAAGTCTGCTGTTTCCTTTGCATCGAGTTCAGTGAGTCTGAAAAAGGCGATGAAATAATGATGAAGTCAAGAGTAACTTTTGTGCCCAGTTTGCACAATACACTTGTAAAATACAATCCATCATCTAATCTAGAAAAGTGTCTTAATGCCAGCTGTGGTTTTCAGCAACATGCCCTTTTGAATCAGCATCCAAAGTGATTTAACAGTAACCCCCAGTTCCTGAGCTTCTGACACACACACAAAAGACCAAGTGGTTTTCTGCTTATGAAGCTGATCTTGCTACAACGGCGTTGAAAGTTGCTTTACAATAATTTCATTAATTTGCCATTTTTGTAGGAGTCGCTCAGTTTTTTGGAACAGAGTGGGCTTGGAGGAGACTGTTTTCTCTGTGAAATATTGGCACCCAATCTGCTGCTAAGGTAAGCAGTTTCTGTTCATGAAACACACACTGAAAGGAGTCCAGTGCATCTTAAAGCCAATTACACTTCCTTAGTATCAATGAAGGCTACAATCATGTGTGTGCTATAAGGATGAGCCAAGTCAGAAAAGGCCATAATGCTGCAGAATTGATTGCTCCCCAGCACAAGGATCACTCACATTTTAAAGAAGTGGAAGAATGGGTTACTCTGTGTACCAGCATGTTCTTGAGGCAGGAAATGCCTCTTTCCCAAATGCAAATACTCTGTTCCATAGTTTCCAAGACACCAATGAAAATTTCAGGACTAAAGAGGGGTTGAAACATGCTACCTAAAAAAACCCAGAAGTTCCCTTTCTGTTCAAAACATCAGCTATCTTCTCAAAAGAGCTGTTTTACAAAAAAAAATCCTGACAAACAGGTAACTGCCAGCTCTGAGCAGTTATGCTGCCATACAGGAAAAATGGCTCTGAGAGGAGCAGCATTCCAGAGCACTGATGGACCAGTTCCATTGTGAAAGACACAAACCTCAGGGACAAAATGCTGGTCAGCAGCGAGCAAGAGGCTGCAGACCCTTCCAAGTCAAACAGGGGCTGCAGGAGGTGATCTGCTCCCTGCCAGAGCCCTCAGGGAATGGGGGTGCCCTTGCACTGGATCCCTGTGTGGTGTCCTCCACCTAAGAGAGCAGCAGGGGGGCCCCAAGTCTTAGCAAGGCTCTCATATTTCTGG
Source organism: Myrmophylax atrothorax (assembly GCA_026770055.1). NCBI lineage: Eukaryota > Metazoa > Chordata > Aves > Passeriformes > Thamnophilidae > Myrmophylax > Myrmophylax atrothorax. The sequence continues at coordinate 2,068,719 of JAOXXN010000175.1, read as the reverse complement.
GGCAGGAAGAGGATTTTCCCAGGAGTAAATTAAAAAATAAATCATGTACATATTTAATATTTTATATCATGTAATATTTTATATAATTTAATATTTTACATAATTTAATATTTATATCATTTAATATATTCACTAATATAGACTGTTCGCCATATAATATGCAATCATTAATACCGTTCTATTTATTTTATTTACTGTTTTATATATTTAATATTTATATATAATATTATTTGTATAAACCAAAAATATAATAAAAAATAAAAAAACCCAATATGCTCTCTGAGCAATGAAATATTTTTCAACCTTATGTATGTACTTTTACTAGCTCTGTGCATCCTAGTCCAAAAACTTGCTTTTCAATTACCAAGAGAAAAGACAGTTCACATCAGCCTCTTGCCTCCCAGCGCACACAATAAATGTAACTCACATGTGATTGCATTCAGTGACCTGTGTTATTTCTCACTCTGAGTACATCAGCTTTTGTGGCAGTGTACAGAAAATGTTTGCCAAAAACTCACTTCAGCATAAAATGCTCAGCCTCTCTCTCCTCTGCAGCAGCCTTGGCTAGAATGGGATTTCCAAGGCCATCCTCTCCCCTGTAACCATCCTTTGCCTGTTGCCTTCCTGATAGTGTTTGAAAAGGAAAACTCACTGTGAAAATTTCTGAAAAAACACTGAATCACATTACGAAAACCAAAAGCAAACAGAGGATTAGTTGGATGCATTAATTAACTTGTCCACTATCTTCTCCCCCCTGCATTGCACAGAGACCCTGAAAGCAGCTCTGCCTCGTGTTGGATCAGTGGTTTGCCATTCCAGCACCGCTCCAGGCACTGCACTGCTGGCTGATTGGAACCCTCTGTCAGGGTTTGCACCTTCGCACCTCTGTCTGCAGTCTGAGCTGCCATTGCCTGTCAGGGACTGTTAGTATGGAAAAACGTAAATGGGAAAGGAAAGGCCAAACTGATGCTTTTTAGGAGATCAGCGCTGTGGGTACACAAAACAAATCCTGGCAAGGCAGCTTTCAGTCCTCTTTTAGTTTTAAAATACAGTTTCCTCTGAGTACCACAACAGCCACTGCTGTTACATTTATTTACAGAGCCCCGCGTTCCGCCGCAGACCAGACCATGCCAGGAGCTGTGCCGTGCCAGGGGCCCTGGATGGATGGCATCGGGAGGGCTCGTCCCGCCGGGAATGCGCGTGCCTGTGTGCCAGGAGATGCTGTGCCGTGCCAGGGGCCCTGGATGGATGGCATCGGGAGGGCTCGTCCCGCCGGGAATGCGCGTGCCCGCCGTGCCCGGCAGGGGGCGGTGGCGCCCTCCCGGCTCCATCCCGGGAGGCAGCGCATCCAGCCTGGGATCCGACACCGGGATCTCCCTGATTCTACTGAATCCCCCTGATTCCGCTGGGTCCCCTAATTCCACTGGATCCCCCTTTTTCCACTGGATCCCCCTTTTTCCACTGGATCCCCTTGATTCCACTGGATCCCCTAATTCCACTGGATCCTCTGATTTCACTGCGTCCCGCTGATTCCACTGGATCTCCTAATTCTACTGGATCCCTAATTCCACTAGATCCCCTAATTCCACTGGGTCCCTAATTCCAGAGCCACAAGCAGACCGGATGGTATTGCCAATGTGGCAAAGCAACGAACCTGCATCAGTTTTTTTTCTTCCAAACTACTTAAAACTTCCTTAGTGTCAAGAGCCCCAGCGCTGTTAAAACTGAAAGCATGATAAAATTCAAACACATATGATCATTTCCTCATTTTTTACTCTTTTGTTAGACTCAGATTGGGCAGCATTAGCTTGGAAACTTCCGTGTCCAGACAATGAGAAATCATATGAAATGGGTTTGCAAAAAGAGGAAATAATGAGTAACAGGGAGAGAGTGGGCTACAAATAACTGAATGACTTACAAAAGTATTGCCAAATCATGCACTATGTTTTACCTTTGATAAAAAAAAAATCTTTTTGAATATGACTGATTATTTTTAAATCTTTCTGTAAAGGGAAAACATTAGATAGAACTCAGTAAAAAACCAAACAAACAAAATAAAAGAGAGGAAAAAAAAAGAGGGAGAGAAAGTAGCCCTACAATTAAACATGTCTCATGAAGTTCTTAGGCTGAGTGCAGACACACACTGCATCTCACTTTCTCCTTTACTGCAGCTGCAGGAAGGAGGCTTTGGGGGTTGTTCCTCCTGCCCCTGCCCAAGAGCACACACACACAACCTCAGTGCCAATTCCCCAGTTAACAACAAGGAGATGAGAGGGAAAGGAGGGAACAGAAAAAGAGAAAGAGGGTTTGGGGTTTTACCCCATGGGCTCTGAACAGGTCTTGGATACAGGAAAGTCACAGCTGAAGTTAAACTCATCACATCAGAGCATCCCAGCTGACAGCAACAAAACACTGTTTCAGACATTGGCACCCTGCAGCTTGTGCATAGGTTCTGTAAGTTCTGCTTTAAAAGGAGAAACACCTTCAGCACTGAGCCTTGTTAGAGGAATAACTCACCCTTTGGGACACAAGACAATTCAGCCCACGTATGCCAGAGCAGTCCTGGGATTGCCTTATACACACACACAAAACCACTCCTGCCGACAGTGACACACTGGGCTGATCTATTGTCTGTGTGTTTTCAGGTGCCACTGCAGCACTGCTCAGTAGGGACTGGGCTGAAACAGAGAGTACCTCGGTAATGCACACTTTGGATTTTAACTGAGTCTCCACATTTGGGTTCTTTGGGGCAGATAGAGCTTAAATGTCATTATATGTTTGCCTCTCTTCTTTAAAACCAAACTCTAGCTGCATACAAAGAGCAATAAAATATTTTGATTTCCCACGTGTCTTAAAAAGGCCAACATAGTCCAGCAAATCCCAGAAAGTGTAGTAGAAAGTGTTAAGAAAAAACTGGTTTTCTCTGTCCTGAAGAACTAAAGTGCTCGGCATCTCTACTTCAGTATACACTGGGGCATCAGAAAGCTTATATGGAATTGGCTGCATAAAACACAAACTATGTTTAAAGCCACCAATGCTTAAAAGAATAAAATAGTATTTCTAATATTTTTCCTCAAAAGTTCATATAAAGTAGTTAAGATAAAAATATTTGATTTCAAACTCTGGTATTCCTTCCCCTCCTCCTTCAAACAGGAGTAAAAGTGATCATCAGAAGCTGCAAAGCAGTTTGATCTTTGTTACATTGGGACTATGGAATCCAAGCAACTATTTTACAAGGCATTGTAATTGTTTGTACTTGCAAAACTGGATTAAGAAATCACTGCTATTCTTAAAACACATTTATCACATCCATACAAAAGTCAGTATATTTCTGCTCCGAGCAGAGCCCTCAGCCAACCAGCGCCAGTTGCCGCGTTCCGCCCACGCTCGTGCTCTCATCCTCCCCTTCCCCAGAGCAATCCCTGCTCTGGCCCGGAGATGGGAAAGGCTCCCCCAGCCTCCCAGGGCACACCTGCCCCAGGGCTGACCGAGTGTGCCTCACCCACCCTGTGCCAGTGCCGTGGCCGTGCCCGGCACCGCCAGTGTCGCTACACACACTGCCAGTTCCCAGCAAAGAAGGGGAGATTATGGGAAGGTTTAAGGCACAAGCCCTGAGCTATTCCAAAGGCACTGGGAAGTAGAGCATTGAAATGCTTCACTGGGGAGCTGAAACGAGGAGAGCAATGACTACAGGGGGTTTCAACGGACCTCTAGAATTTATAAGTTTGGGGCTTTACTGAATTTTCAAAGTTTTATGAACACTTTTTCCCGTTATTTAAATCCATTTGTTCTTTGACTGCAGCATAATTTAAAAAACATGTCTTCTGAGCTGAGTGCAAGTCTGACTAATTCTGCTGTAAATGCTGCTGGAGATGAACAAAACTAACACTATAATTGACAAAAAAAATTAAAAAGGCCCCATACATGCACAACAGCCACACTCAGGCTACTGCCCAAATTATGAGACGGCAGCTCTTGTTTTGTTAACTGACTCAAAATCAACACCCATACTGCTAAAATCTATACCAGACACAGGGAAATTTTAATGACTTAGAATCCAGAAGCTGAAGTTTCTCTACTCATCTGTTCTCTCTTCCTAATTCTTTCTTTCTTATGTGTTTGGCTCTTCTGTTTCCCACTCCCAATAAAGTATCCTCATTGAGTTTTATCCTTCTAGTCCTTTCCTGATACAGTCTCCCTTACAATATGAAGCCAAGAGCATTCCCAGTCCTTTAGCACCTTTATCTCTGTCATTTTGCCCCTAAAAGGGGTTATGGGTGGTCTCCAGACCCCATGTCAGATATGCCATTCTTTCTCCACTCTCCAGGGAAGATGGGAAAGAAGGAGCATGGATATCCTCCTTGCTTCTTACCTCAACCACTCTGTCCTCCCATACAAGAAAAGAATTCCTGGGAACGAGATCAAGGAGCTCCTCTGAAGAGGAGCGTTCTGGTTCATTCCCTGACTGTTCCTATACTTCCAGAAACATCTCATGGGTATTCATGGTATCACAGTCTCTTCCTCATATTAGAATTTCTCTTACTGCTGGTAAACAAACAGTGTGATACACTGCCCATGAACAAGATGTCCTCATATTTTTCATAGACACTCATGTCACCCTCGATTTTCAATGGCATTTCTTGTTACCTACGGTCCGTGGCAGGCTGAGAATTGAGATATCCATAGTTTTCTTTCTCCTTAAATGTTTGAATTCTATCTTTCTTTCCTCTCCCTCTATAGTTTTCTTTCACAAGAGAAGTCACCTTTGCCTCCCCCTGTCCAAGCAAAATGCATTTTCTCCAATGGAACTTCATTGGAGTGCTGGGAGTCCCACAGTGCTGTTGTGCCCCCCTTGCTGGCCAGGAATGCTGTGCAGCCTTACCTATATCCTACCACTGCCAAAGGAGGAAGTCTATTTTTTCCCCCTCTTGGCAACCCTTTTGGAGGTGCACTATTGTGTTCTCGGAGTCCTCGTTCTCAAGGGCTATTGTGAGAACTGTAGTAAACAGAACTTTCAGCATCAGGATCCAAGAAACAGGATCCAAGGCTGGAGGGATTTGCCAAGAGTGGATGTGACCGCTGCCCCATTCAGTGCTGGATGGTACAATGTTCAGCTCAGCTGCTCAATATAGCACACTCTGTAACGAGGAGGACAAAGGTGGCAATTACTGAGCAACCTCATTGCTGGAGAAAACAGCATCAGGATGTACAAAAAATTTCCTTTCCATCAGGCAACCGAACAACAATTGCAGATAGTGGGCTCCAGCCTCGATTTGTGTCAGCAGATTTCCATGTGCTGTTGTGAGCGCCACGATTACGGCAACGGAGCTGATGACAACCGAGAACTTGGCCCACGGATTGACACTGAAATACTCAGAGTATTTCAATTAGTTTCTCTGCTGTTTGGCAGAATGTGTGATGTCAGACATGCCAAATGGTTCACATTTAGAGAAAACTAGATAAGAACCAGAAAGGGGTAAATCTAAACATTTAGGAAGCTGGGATTTAATATGGAATTTCACAGAATTAAACTATAACACAAAAGTATTGTGTAAGGAATAAAATTCTGTGAACAGCTATGGAGATAGTGATGTTCTTTCTTCCAGGTTATGGAAGGAATGAAGGAAATTGCAGGGGAAAAAACCACCAGATGATAAATACCATGAAAAATTAAATTATAAATACAATGAAAAATAATATGAGAAAGATTACACGGATTTTACTAGTTATTTAGCATAGTAGAAAGAATGCATCCAAGCAACTCCAGATGAAGGCAAACAATTGCTTGATGCTACCAATCTTCAGCATTCAGGAACATGAAGAAAGATACTGTGGATGTTAAAGACAGAAAATGCTCTTATCTGATTTGATCTCAATCAATTGCCCTTCACTCTTTACCTTCCATGGGTCAGTCCAAGTCCCTGATGCTTTCAGGTCAGAACAAGGCTGAAAATTGCTCTTGTTTTTCTTCCAGTGCAACTTCCCACACACTTCAGTTGTATCAATTGTCCTCCAATGGACTCTGCAATGTAGAAGCCCATTTAAATTTCGAAGTGATTCAGAAAACATTACCTGTTTTTACTAATATCTCATCACTTCTTATATCACTATTAATTGGATTCTTTGGTGGTGTTGAAATCAAACATAAAGACGCTGCTTGCCATGTCTGTAAATCCATTCTGGCACATACAGCCAAAGTAGATCCCTACATCAATCAAAACGTTTCTGATAACGCAAAGTTTCTGTGCAGAAAATGTCAGGACCTTTTCTTTGTCTTAGCACTTCATCAGGAGCCACCAGCAAAAAGGCAGGCAGAAATCCTGGGCACAGGGTTATCCAGGAGAGAAGATCAAGGAGCTCTCCAGTGCCCACAGGAAGGGAGAAGGCTCAGGGAAAACATGGCCATGAGGAGGACAAGCTGAGGGTCATTTTGAGATACAAATTAACACAAAACAAGTGTGTATAGAACATCTTTTAGAATAGAGTATCTTTTTGCCACTTTGTAGCACCTTCTTCGTTCTCACGGTTGGGCACCACGTGCTCAGAAGCCAAAGCAAAAGTGTCACTCACAGGTTCCATTCTGAAGGCACTTCTTTCTGCACAAGAAGCATGTTTGGGGTTTTAGTGGGAATGGGTTATTTCTGTCTCCTTCCTACCTCTCTCCAGGCAATTCTAGTTGCATAGGAGACTGGAACAGCTTTTCAGAGTTGGGAAACAAAGCTGCGGACAACTTCTTGCTGTTGTTGTTCAGTCCATGAACAGACAACAATGGACCACAATGGACCACAGACCAGTAACAAAACAGAGAGTTGGGTCACAGCACTCCCTCAGAGCCCACCCAGAGTTATGAGAAAGGGAGCAAGGCCCTCAGTTCTGCTCATCTTACTGTCAGACAGAAGCTGAAGTCGTGATTCCTGCAGTCACTGACACACACCAATAACTCGCTGCCTGTGGGCTGTGCCGTGGCAGTGACGTGTGGCCACGTGTGGGCTGGGGGCTGAGTGCTGACAGCACAATGCTGCCTCTAAAATCCATGGAGAACACTTCCTCAGCTTTGGTATCCCCCAAAATACAGCTCTATCCTTCAAGGAAGGCCATAAACAGGTCAAGTCACCTCACTGGTTTAAGGAGCTAAAATAACATCAGAAAGTAATAAGATTTGGTAATGTCTTTTTTCACTAATATTCCAGGAATAACTTACAATTCCCTTGTAAAAGGAATTTCCCAAATTCTGCTTTGAGCAGAGAACATTCTGGAAACTATCACTATGGCAATGCTTTAAAAATTATCCACAGCCTAATTAACATCTCCTTTAGGAGTTCAAGTTATTACAGGGTCATTTATCTACTCTAAGAATCTTGTACACAATGGAGCAGATTTTTAATGTTTAACATTTCTGCCCATAAACCACCAGTAAAAGACATTCACCTGAGGGAACATGTAGTAGGTAATTCAGGTCAATGTTTCTCTGCAATGTGTCTCACTAGTGCCAGTTTTTCTAATCACAGGATACACAACATATGAAAGAAATGCAGTTCTTTTTAGAAAGCTCAAAGCAGACTTAAACTTCGCACCAAAAGAGAAAGCAATGACCAAAAAAAACCCCAAACAAAATCCCCAAAACTTTAAAAACCAAACTAGCCATTCTACAGCTGAAAAAAACTATTCTCCAAGATGTCTGATGGGAATGGTCAGAGATGCACTTGTTGTAGTGGGAAATAACCCTCAAAACATGCATGTCTTGGAGAGGTCCTCTCCAGAGCAGCCTTCCCCATCTTCAGTTGGCTTTTCTGAAACAAGGCTGGCCAGAAGGGGATTAATCAAACTGTAACTATCCTTCTTCAACAAACAGCTATCCTCATTTCTTAGGGGAATTATTCCTCTGAATTCCATTTTCCACTGTGAGATTGGCCGCTTGCTTACAGGAGAAATGGGATGTTCACAGGATGCACCATCCAGGCAGGGAATAAAGACCCAGAACTCAAGAAGATTCATGTCCCTCAGCCCAGGCAAACCTGCAGCACGTACAGAAGTGTCTCTAGGACTCAAAGTCACACAAAAGTGACACACTCAGTGTGTGTCACTAAGGGCAATTAGAAACTTAAGAGGAGATCTCTGTTTAAGTACAAGTAGAATGCAGACCTCGAAAGTTTAAATGAAGCCCTTCTTAAATGTCATTTTGGCTTTGCCTAATGCTTTTACTGTGTGAATCAATCTAAAGACTCTGGAAAGACTTTTTGATCCTTATTCTGACAGTTACTTTACTTCTGGTTTGATGTTTGGAATTTTTGTTCTTGTTATTGCTGTGCCCTACATAATAAACACATATTTCTAGATTAAGGAAGTATTTCTTTTAACTGGTTTGTGTTAGTCTGTAATCCCTTTTAGCAGCACTTTGCAATGTTTAGAACAGAAAAGGTGTCCAATTGGAACAGCAGAAAGAGAATCAGCAGGGGAAAGAGGCAACTGGTTCTTGTTAATGCCCTTCTCTCTCAAAGAAGTGGTTTGAGGTGTGCACCTGGAATCCTGCTGCAAAGTACCCAGGAGAGACGAAAAAACCCTCCTAAGATCCTGGTTCCTCAAGCACAAAGAGCAAACCAAGACAGTTCATGCCACAAGGAGGTCAGAAGAGCACAGAAAATCTGCTCCTCATCACAAGAAACCTCAGAAAGGCTTCTGTGCCTTTTGTGTGTGACCCACCCCATCCATGCACACCCCTTGCCACTCCATCAGAGCTCCCCTCCTCTCCATCAGGGAGCCAACTGGGCACCGGCTCAGCCACACCCCTGGCACTCAGCTGTGCCCTCACAGACCCTGGCACTCAGCTGTGCCCTCGCAGACCCCTGGCACTCAGCTGTGCCCTCGCATGTCCCTGCACCCAGCTGTGCCCTCGCATGTCCCTGCACCCAGCTGTGCCCTCGCAGACCCCTGGCACTCAGCTGTGCCCTCGCAGACCCCTGGCAGCCAGCTGTGCCCTCACATGTCCCTGCACTCAGCTGTGCCCTCACAGATCCCTGCACTCAGCTGTGCCCT
>JAOXXN010000175.1:2026091-2050892 GCA_026770055.1 Myrmophylax atrothorax | reverse complement strand
GGTGCTGTACCGGGGGATGCTCGGCCGGCGGGGCCGCCCCGTGCCAGGCAGTGCCCGCGGCTCGCCGGGCCTCACCTGCTGCCCCGCTCGCAATGAATGAACAGCCTTTTTTGTTTTTTTTTCAATTTCTCAATCGCGGCGAGTCGGGGAGCCTTTCCGAGCCTGCAACAACTAAGATGCTATGTTGAAATACGTTGTGTCTTGCTGGCGTGCCCCAGGTTCGGGGAGCGTGTTGTAATCCCCGCTGTCAGTTCTCGCAGGCTGCTCTGCAGCAGAGAGTGCAAGTTCCTGTGGTGTAACTTTGGCCACTGTGTGCGCACAGTGCACTGATGATTAACAGGGATGCACTTATTAATATCAGTGATGTAAGGCTGGTATTTATTCCGATTAATAGCTCAGGAAATTATCAATTTCTTCATGTAGTGTGGAGTCCAAGTTCCTTTAAATCAGATGGATCAGCTCTAATTCTGGAAATAACTCTGGGTTTGAGTTAGCCTTGAATTTGTGACTTGCTGCCCCGTCTCTGAACAAGCTTTTGCTGTGGAACATGATTCCATTTAAAAATGTCTATAAAATCTTCTTTTTCTGGTCCCAATTAGTCCGTCATTTAATAAGTAAATTACCTTTTAAAGGGTTACTATGATTTGTTACTAGTTAACCCCAAATTCCCAGCGTACACCGAGGGACTGTGGCATCTGATACTCGGCGCTCTCCTTTGAAAAGAAGTTGCATGTGTTGTGCTCTCCTTAATAACAGAATTTGCTGCATGAAGTCATGTGTTTGACATCATTATTCTCTTTGGCTGTCACCAAAAAAAAAAAAATTGCTGCAAAAATTGGTTGGAGATTTAATTATGAGATTATAAGGAATCACTCTTAGGAGTGTGTTAAGGCATGTGGCACAATATAAGCAGGGACTTGTCAGGGGGAGAGGGCTGAAAAAATTGTTGGCATGGACTGTGAATGATAACCAATCAGAAATATAACTTAAAGGTGCTTTACAAAGGAAGCTTTTGACTTCTAGTGTTCTTGGACATCAGTTTTATGAAATATCCCACTAGCTAGTAGTGGTTCAGAGATTCTATACTTGTAATCAAACTTAAGATAGTGTGTGTTCCTTAGAAACGCCTCAATGTCAAATTCCTGGATAATAAAATATATTAAACATCAGCATTCCATGAAACTTTCATTGCAGTATAAAATATACCAATAATTCTTTTTTTCCTCATTTATATTTCATGTAATGAATTCTCAGAAAATTCTCACCAAGAAAAGGAAGGTGGCAAAATACTAGAATTTAATCGAGGAATACTTTTAACCTTCCTTATGGTACTGATAAAAACACCCACTATCAACACTGCTTCTAAATTTGACTCTTTTGTGAACTTTTTTTAATAACCATAAGCCCATTTCTATGTCAATAAAATAAATTTAGGCACAGCTTCAATTACTGTCAGTATAATTTTCTACTTACAGCAATGGCTAATAAAATGAATTTTGAGAAAAGTTGTATTGTAAAAACAAGGAAAAGTTTAAAAGTAGAACAAAAAACCTGTCTTGTACAAAGTTGGACTAAGTAATGAAAAGTATACTTAATTCTTTCACCTTGGTTTGTGAGGCCCTTTTCAGGTTTTCTTACATACAGTCTGTTCAGAATGGAGTTCAGATACTTCCTAGGGATTTTTTGTAGCCTAATTGTGGATCTCTAGTTGAGAATGTCTGTTTGATGTTCAGAATCTGAGTTTCTTTTACAAGCTTTTTTCCTAAGGATTATTCCCACATGCACCTCTGTCATACAGTAAAACAGTTTTCAGTGCTGTTACTCAAGAGAAATTATAACACAATTACAAATTCTCCATGCTAGGTTCTTTTGCAGTCATGGGTACAATGCTTTCCATTAGTTATTGCTACTGGTTTAATTTTTTAATCACCGATAGGCTTATTAAATTTAGGATTTTATTAGATGATGAGTGCTAATCGTTCCATGCTGTATTTCCATAATGATGGGTATTTCTTACCAGCAAGGATCTATCTTTCACAATTTTGTGCCAAATGTTCCTTGTATTCAGATAACTTTTTGTGAATTAACTAAAGAAAAAGTTAGAAATTCCCTCAAGTCCTACCCAAGCAATGCCACAATCAGAAGTTGGGGGTTCCCATTAAGGGGACTGTTCTTAAGGATTTCATTTAACTGTTACAGAGTTAACTCGGGGGAAAAAATCTCTTCTTTACCCCTGTCTTTTTCCCTATGGAGATTTTTCCAAGGCAGAATGAAAGATGAAAGAGCTGTAAGATTTGTCTTCAGGTATTTAGGAATATGAAATGTAAATTGATTCCTGCATTAAATGGAAATCCTCTTATATTTCTTTTGTCTGTTCCCTCCTCCCCTTTTTATTTTATACAAAGGAAATTCTGTTTTGTTTGGGGTTTTTTTTTCAGTTGTGCTTTTTTTAAAATGTAGGATAGCCTATTTTTTTTCAGTTGTACCTGCTTTTGGGTTCCAGTGGCAATGCAGCAAATGCTGGATAGGAGCAAATTGTCAGCCCAGTAGTAGAACCTGTGGTGAGTGGGGCTTGGGATGCTCCACTTCTTGCAGGGATCAGGAGAGATGGAGGAGAAAATACATGTGGCAACCCCAGGAAAGACTGAGCTTCTGCTTCAGCATCAGGTCTTCTCTTCTTCCTGTCACTGCAAAGCTGTCAGCTCCTCTCACAAGACAAAAGTACATCTAAATCTATTGTAGAGTCTTGTTCTTTAAATTTAGAGTGGGGGGAAAAAAAATGCAAGGCCAAGTTTGCAGTCTCCATATGTGAAAACTTTCACAGAACTTCAGTCAATTTGATGATGTTCGCATTTTTCTCCCACTCCACCCACACCTTCCATTATATTTTTTGGCCTGTTTGCCCTCTCATAAACCACTCTATGGAACTGAACTAAACAATGACATCATTCTCCAATTAAAATCCGTGATACATGAACTGTATAGATAGTTTTAATTACCTGTGTTGCAGTGGTGCCCAGCAGCCTCCTCCAGACTGGGGCCATCTTGTTACTCACTCAGATGAAATAATTGCCCTTCTCCTGAGCACTGTATGGCCTGTGACAGGAGAATGCAAATAGTTACACGTTTACAATGGAAACACAATATGGGAGTGAGATTGATGCAAAATACTAAATTTAAAATTTCAGTATGTCCATTTATGCTACCAATAGTAAATGATTCTTACAACAGTAATATATTCTAATTGCATTATGACAAATAAATTGGGTATATGTGTAATTAATCCCCACATTTACAGCAAAAAACTCCTCAATTTCTAAGCAGTACCCTGTTCTCTAAATACAGCTGTTCTTACTTGGCAGTTTCAGTAGCTTTCACTGCAAACAGGAAGAATCTCCTGGCTGGAGAGGGGCAGGTGAGGCAGTGCCTGCAGAGCTGGTGCTGCATTTCTGGGATGGCCGCGCAGGGGATGCTTCGGGCTTGCATAAGCCACCCCTTTCCCCATGACTAAGCAGATCACCTCCATGCCATGCCGGCTGCACTTGCAGGACAAAGTCTAGGAATTCAAGTCTATGAATCCCAAAGTCTACTCTGCTGGTTGATAATTAGCAATTTAAAAAACACAAAGCTCCCGCAGCTCTGTGGATGGATGTTGAGGCCAGGTGGGCTCCGTGGCTGCAGGGGGGAACATGGATGTGCTGTTCCATCCTTCCAGGGGATGTGTGTGTGTGTAGGGGAGGGATTAACCTGTTAGAGAAAGGCCTCCCCTTATCTCAGCAACGCTGAAAGGCTGTATGTAACTTCTGATAATACAGTATAATAAACATTGGGTAATATCTCAACAGAAAAATATACCGAACACTCCACGCTATTAAAGAGATGTTGGTTTGCTGGAAGGTGCATTGAGCCTAGAAAAAGAATTCCAGCTCCCTTGAGGTCAGTGGTGGATCTGCTGTTTCAGTGGGGTCAGGTCTGCAGTCTGAGTGCAGGGATGGAAATCTTGTCCTGTGTACTGTTTGCTTCCACACAATTGCTACTGAATTACTTACTACCCCTTTGGGGGCTCAGTGTGCTGAAAACGCAGGGTCTGACTCCAGAGGAATTGCTGTGTGCTCAGTCAGACCAGAGGCCTGAAATTAAATAACCATGAATATGCATTATAGCAGAAGTCCTACGTGTTTTTCTTTAAATCATGTAAGAAGTGCCAGTGTAACAGAAGGAGTGTATTTGTCTGCCTTTTGTGCTGGAGTTGATGTGGCCCATTTCTTTAAATGAAATCCTAACATTTTGCCACGGACATTGCAGTTGATATTAATTTATTCTGGACCTTCACATTAGACACACGTTCTAGTTTTGGGCTTACAGTGGCTATTACGGGAGAAAACAGTGGACTTGGGGCTGGTTTACGGCTTGGTGGAATTTCAGGAGCTCCATGGGGACTCATGTCTTCCTCTTTATCACAAATCTGATTGTGGCATATTTGAGATTCCCTTTTGCCAGAATTCTGTACTTTTTTTATAGACCCCCAGCTACGATTCCTCTATGTATGCATAAAATTCTAAATACATTCTTGTCATCCAGAAGCTTTGAGCTGTTATGGAATATTCATATACAATAAATCAGAGAAATTGAGGTTTTCTTACTGTATTTGGTGGTTTTCCACCAAGTTTAAGCATTTCTTTTCAGAGAATTTCATATTTGCACAAAGCAGTCCTGCCCAGAATTATGATCCTGTCTTAAACTTTTTACACAATATGTGATTACACTGCATTGCATAAAATAGGATTTTATGTTATAATATTGCATTGTAAGTCCATAGTACTGGTGTGTTTGTTTAGATTTATTGAACAGAGATGTTGTGTAATTCAGTAACTATTTGTGGCTGTGTAGCAGCACTTCTGAAGTCTGAGAGGCTGTGAACTCAGGTTGCTCTCTATCTATACACAGATAGACTGATGCAGATTTTCACTGGCTGTGCTGGGGGAATATTTTAATGCTGCTGTGAAGTGAGTGCTCAGTCATGGTGGTTTGAGAGATATGCCAGGCTACCAAAAGAGTCACTTTGTTACACCAAAAAAAGGAACTATGAAAAGAAAAATGTTAATTACAGGCTTTAACACTCACACCAAGATCTTCTAGTAGGGGTGGTCAGAAAAACAGGTTTTACTACCTCGACCTGGTGCTTTGTGGTGCTATCTAATATGGGGGCTTGTGGAAAAATGTGGCCACTTCTATTTACTGCCTTTCATAATGTACATATTTCCTCATGGTAGGTTTAGGTACTGACTTTTTATGTCTACAGTAAATGAATCTGAGACCTTATCCTTTCATCTTGAATATGTTTTCCTTGGAAATGCTGTTCCCTACAGTGGTATTTCGGCTACAATGTATTTTATGCTGAATCTCCGTTTTTAAGCTTAATGGAAGCTTGTTATTGTGTGGTGTGTTGCTAAATTGATTTTTAATCCCACCTATGAATGTAAAAAAAAAAAAAAAACCAAACCCAAAAATTTTATTTTCAGTTACACCCAGAAAAATCTATAGATAAGCAAGAAGAGAAGTACGTGAGGGCAAAAGGTTCCTTTATTGACACAGAGTTTGTCTGTATTCTCTAACCTTATTCAGGACCATATTTAATGGAATCATGAGAAATTTTGAAGAGGCCACAGGCTGAGGGTCTCGTTCTGAGGGTCTCATTCCTTTCAGGGTAAGGGAAATATGTATTATCTCTTTGCTTTCCAGCCTGTGGTATGTCTAAAGCAGAGCTCTTGCCCCGACCTAATGAGGCAGCCATTCCTCTGACCCTGCTAAAGTTAACATGAGAGTGGGTGGATTCACTTCATGGAGCCCCTGAAGTTCTGCACAGATTTTACTGGATTTTACTGGATTTCTTCCCCCTTGTCACTCCCAGATTCCCCATTTGCACTTAAACTGCATTTCTGAGGTGCCTTATTCGTACATCCAGGCATGCTGGTCTATCAGAGTTGCAAAATTGTTAGAAATACTAAGAAAAGCAGGCTAGTGTTCTATTTATTTTGCATATCCCATAGTAATTGGCAGCATAAATAGAGTTTGACAAAGGAGTACATATTGCAAGATACCCATATAAAGGTACAGACTTTCTGAGTTTTGCTTACAGCATCATTTAGAGTGTGGAAACCAAAGTTCTGCAAATGTGCTTTCACTTTCAGAATTTCCAGCTGTTGCTGAAGATGGCTTGAGATGATAAACAAGATGAAACTTTAAGCTTTATTTAGAACAAAAGGGTTTCACATTAAATCAGTTCCCTGAATGAAATAAGCACCATTTAGGCTTATTTTCCTGCATTGTTTTTTTTTTTTACATTTACACTGAATCTATTGCCAGAATTGCTAAATTGGCCTGGAGTAGAGTATTTAGTAAAGATCTCATCTGAGTATGAGTTGTTACAATTAACTACAGCAGAAGTTTCAAAATCAGTTTTACAAAAGTTTATGATGACACGTCTTGAATTCAAAATAGGAAAAAAAGCAAATATTCAAGAATTACTTTGAAAGATTCAGGTTTTTAACAATGGCTTGAATGTATTTTTCATTATTAAGGCTTTAAACAGTGGCTTGGATGTATTCTTCATTATTAAGGCAATGCAAAAGAGTTTCCAAAAATCTGATGGAAACTTCAAAAGTTCCTCGCTTGCCTTTCGTTTTGTTTTGTTTTGTTTTAATTATTTGGATGTTTGCATTTAAGAAATGCCATTGGAAGCAGATTCCACGCTGCCTTCCATGATTCCCTTGCCAGTGGATCCGGGGGCTGTTTGCAGCCCCCCTGGATATTGGCTGTGCTGGGAGTTGCCTGAGCTGGGGAATCGTTCCTGTGGTGCAGGGAGAACATTCTGGCACGATGAATTGGAGACCCAAGGGGGTTCCTCGCACAGTTCCCTTGGGCACTGCCCAAACCTTGTTCCCCTGCCTGCCCCATGTGACCAGGCTGGGTCACTGTGCCCAGTCCCACTGGGGGCAGTGCACATTTACTATGTTCCCCAGATCTGCTTTAGTTTGGGGTTTATCCAGCAATCCAACCCTTTGTGTGAAATACACCCCTGGAATCATTGCACTGGTTTAGGTTTTACCCAGGTTAGGTAGGATAAAACATCAGGTTATGCAAGTTACATTCTGACACTTGGCAATGACATTTGAGGAATTATTTTCTTAGATCAGGATTACTGATTTATTAAGAAATAGTTATTACAGCACAGTTGGCGTAGGCAGGAATTTTTGACAGTGCTTGAGGTACTGGAAAACCCATCAGTATCAGGAACCCATTTTTCCTACAATAAAGATGTTTTCTTGTAGACACATTCTCTTGAAAATGTTAAATCTTAATCCAAAAATACAATATTAAAGATACCTTTTCCCCCCAAACATACCTTCATGTTTTAATTTATATATAAAACCACTGAGCATGCTCAGGCCAGAGTTCCCAGTAACAGATCTCAGGATGAAAGGAGTCTGTGCCTGTCACTGTTTTCACTGTGCTGTTCACTGGGCTATGGGATCTGTCAAATTTTTAATGAGTCACAGTTTTGTTAAGAAAGGCATTTTTTGTGCAAGGAGAGAGTTGCAGGCAGTGCAGCCACTCTGAGCTGTACATAATATGCTGTTTCATCCTTCGTGATGTAATTCTGAGGATGTGGAAGTCACGTGCGTTTCTGCCCATTCTTTTTCTGGGTCATCAGAGTGACAGTTCTGAGTAGGTGAGAGATCGAATGAAAACCCAGAAAATTGTGTCTGGGGATTTAATCAATTCTTTTTTTAAAAGATAACGATATTACCAACAGTGTTCTGCTTCTTCACAAACAGAAATATTCATGAAACAAAATCTATGCATAATAAGTGAAGTAATGTGCAATATTAAGGTTGGCTCTGGCTTTTTAATCTTGTGAAATAGTGAGATTATCTTTAATCTTAATAGAGGCTACTGGTGTGCAGCCTGATTAGATTAATTGCAGTGGTGGATTAAGGCAGGGATCTGAGGCCAATGTGGGACTTTGGAGGCCCAGCAGAGAAGGGAGTTGGGAAAAAGCTGTCCAGAGTGAGTATCAGGAAAGGAAATGAATTAATTAAATTAATTAATTAAAGGAAATTTTGAAAGAAGGCAGTGGGAAGATTGGCTATGACTGCTGTATATTAATTTAGCCCTTTTTATGTTTGCCAAACAAAGTATTAAAACCCAGGAAAATTCTTTTAAAAATACAGCTGTTTGAATTTCTTTCGCAAAGTTTAAAGTTTACTGTTGGAACCTTCTTGATTTTGAATTCTTCCCTCGGGTCTCTTATGAGATTTTCAGCTTTTCTTGGTTTAAGATATGCTGACAATGCCATAACGTGATCTCTCACTGTATTTTGGCATTCCCACTCATTGTTCTTTTTCTGCCCAAGTTTGTTCTGTTTTTTAAATCTAGCCTTATTTATTACTCCTTTGAGAACAGGAACTGTCTGACATGCTAACAACAAGTGACAGCTTTCCTGTCACTGAGGACAGGAGAACAGGCAGTGAGTATTGCTGCAGTCTGAGGTAAGTTGAGAATAACAATCAGTTGTGCATACCCCGAGTTTGCTGAGTGTGACACCCTCTCTGACGCAGAGTGTGCAACAGATTCCTGTCTCCTCCCCCAGCCACCGACAGGAAGGCACAGCACAATGTCAGACAGCATGTGGCAATCTTAAATTTCTGCTGAGGCTTGACCCTTACACAGGAGGGTGTTTCTTTTGTTGTCCCTAAAGAAATACTCCGACTCTCCGTATAGCATCAGAATGAATGGATTTAAATTAGAAAAACAAAACCACCTTAAATTAGTAGACATGAAAACACTGAGGCAGTGAGACCATCTCTCCCTTTCCTCCCCAAATCTGCATTTTGAAGGGAAGAGGAAAGGGAGGGAAAAGCTTGAAGGTAATAAGGTGAAAGATGCAGTGTAAGAGGAGAGACGAAGTAGAGAGGAACTGTAATTGTCCTGGAAGGAAAGCAGAAAAAAAAGCAAGGAGGAAGAAGATGTGATGCAGGTACAGTTGCCACTTTCCTGACAATTACTCCAGGAAGGGCTAATGAATGTAGTAATTATACCTGGCAGTTACTCTGTGGAAGAAAGGAATTCTCTGGAGTTCAGAACAGGAGGACTGAGAGCGCTCATTCAGCTATGAATATGGAAATCAAATAAAGACAAAGCAGGCTAAATACTAATGGCACTGGTTTGTGATTTTTAGGCTGTCATACAAACTCTTATATAGCTCCTCAAAGAAAACACCTTCTAAATAAGAATTTCTGAAATTAAATAGGAATAAAAAAAATGGACAATCTACTGATGAGTGTTGCACTGGGAAGAGTTGCTGACAATCCCATGGGATTTCCCTCCCTGCATCTTCCATGAGCCATTATTATACCACACTCCCTTTGCCCTTTGGTGCTGCACAGTCCATCTGATGAACAGTGAGTTTTCCCTGCATCCATATGGGATGTGGATTATTTTAGCTGCTGGAAGCCAGGGGTGCTTTAGAGGTGCTTATTGTACCCAGTATGTTGTTAACTATTGTCAGAGCAGAAGGTGAGATAAATGCTAAGCAGTCTCCACTTTGCTGTAGTGTTGCCATTTTTGTGTTGTGGAGTCCTGAAGCAGCAAAATATTTCTTCTGTTTCCATGAGACCCCCAGATAGATGGATAAATGCTCCTGTTAGATATTAATTTCAGGAATTTGATCATTTTACTTGCTTTGTCTGATCGAACATCAAGAATGGAACTTGTATCTCATCAGAGTTTTCCATCTCTGAATGGTTTTTGCACAGATCCAACAGTTCACTGAAATGGAGTGCAAGTTTGGGAAAAATGCTTTGGTGCATTTTATGTTAGTTCTCAGTAAACCAGTGTACAGAGGAAATGCATACTCAGATTTATGAGAGTTCTTGAGTCTTATTTATGTTCACACTGGTGCTGAACACCTTCAGAGCTCCATGTTCCCCCTTTCTGGAAGCTCAGAGTACTCACTGCAGGTATTGCCAGCTTGAGGCACAGGCTGGGGCCACACTGAGAAAGGAAAGGTGGTTCACAATTAAATAGCTGGGTGAATTCAAGGAAAAACAAAACATCCCCCTAAGCAATTATGTTGCCCAGGCTCAGAGAAGCCTAATTGGCCTCAAAGGCTACAACCAAACCAGTAAATCAAAAAGTGCTGTAATTTGGGCACAGGAAGTGGATGGGGAAATTGTTAAGTTCTTAGAATTGTCCCTGGTCCAGTTTTAGCTCTGCCAATTAAGAGCCATTCAATCACTTCCCAGAATTACTTCGGGAGTCATCACAGGCCATGGACCATTTACAAGAGGCTGTTTGTGTTGCCACCCTGTTTGGACAACTGAGAGAGTCCAACCATAAGTGGGACAAGTATGGCCAGAGTGAGAGTCCTGGTGCTCCTCAGTTCATCCATATAACTGAACCCCAATCAGCTTAAATGCTTCTCAGAGTTGTTATAATTTCTTTTTGAGTTTCTTCCTGCCTATGGGGCAAGATGATCTGTGCTTAATGTTCCATTCATAAATTTTTAGCTCTAAAAGATTGATGGTGTACAACGTGGAGATCTTTTTAAATTTGAGAGCTTCTGGCATACAAGAATGAAGTGGAAGTTGTACATTTGGCAAAGTAGAGGTTGGAATTTTATGAAAAGAAAAATCTCTGTAAGTCATTTTAGTCTATGTTTTCTGGTTGTTTGGCTGTCATCTAAATAAATCAAAGGACACAGAACAAAAAGCCCAAGATCTTTTCAAATACTCCTAATTTCTTTTCTAAGCCCTGGTGAAGGAAAAGGTTGGTAGCATGATGGAAAAATTCTTTCTCTATTTATACATCTGTCCTGAGCAGATGTGAGTAAAATACTTGTATATGATACAGCCATTGCTCTGGAAAATATTCTGTTTTATTGTCCTACTGTCTGTTCCAAGAACTGGAGACAACAAACATTGTAACTCACCTGTAAAGAATACATTACAACTTGTTTGCTCTGAAAATTCCTTGTGGCTCAAGTGAAAGCTCACAGGGCAAACACAGTTATGGATTGTGTGCCCAAGGTGTGAGAGAGAGGGTGATACCTGGGTACAGCTCCTGGTCCTGATCCTTCAGGGCACTCAGGGCAGTCTGACCTGTGCTCACATCTCACTGATTGAGTGGGCTGGCAAATAAATATCAGGACCCAGTCAGACTGACTGGTTTGTTCCAAATAGTGTCAACAAATAAACCATAGATTCTTAATTTTTGCTTTAATTAAATGGAAAGTCCAAAAGATGAACCCAGTGATCCTCATGGGTCCCTTTCAATTCAAAATATTCTGTAACTCAGATTTTAAGACTTGAAGATTTGAGAGCTAAAATACATGACCGTGGAGCCACTATTTTAAACTTAATTTCTGTTGTAAAAGTTGATAAATATTTTGACTGTTAAAATCCTTCCAGCTGTGTGATCCTTGATTCGATTAAAGGAGCAGAAAATACCATGTTTTGTTGAGCATCAAGAACCTTTTATAGGTATTTAAACAGGGAGAAAAAAAGAGTAAGTTGTAGGATTTTTGAAGGGAATGAGGCACAGACTTCGTAATAAAACTGACAATTCAGAGACCAAAGCACCATTTAAGATAAAAATTGCACTATTTTAATTTCAAATAACTAACTGGCAACCTCAGAGAGAGTATATACAGGAGAAGCTGTGTTTGCCCTTCTAAGAAGGACAGTCTTGAATGTGGGAAACCAGAGATGGGGAAAAGCACTATATGGTGTCTATATGGTATTTATTTATATAGGGAAAATACACCAGGGCTCCTCAATGCCTTTTGTTATTCTTAATTAAGGAGTAATTTTAAAGGAATTTTTTCAAACACAGCAGTGTCATTTTTAACCCACCTTGTTCCCTGTGGTGTGCAGCACTTGGCCACACTGATCCTCACGGGAGGCTGACCCAAAACAACTGCTGTGAGAGCAGTCCTGGCTCCTGAGCCTTGAAAGCAGAGTTGTCAAAATTGCTCCACCTCAGAAAATCTTAGCTAAAATGGGGATTAAACCCTAAAAAATGTCTATCTGATGTGTTAGTATCAAATGCAATTTTTCAAGCTTAAATGATTTGTAACGAAGCTCACAGTGACACGGAAGGACAAATAAAGGAAATGGTGTGTGAATCATCCTGCTGTTAAAAAGTCTTCTGTCCTTATACAAACAGTTCTTTGAACAGTAGAACCAATTAACTTAGTTGCCTATGGATATGTCTTTTTGGAATTTTGGCATTTTTCATTTGGATTTTCTGATGTGTTTTACCAGGTGAGGTCAAACTCTCTCCGTGGTGGCACCACCAACGGTTTGGGCACATTGTGTTAAAACTCCTCTCCACTGTAGTCAGTTCTGGCTGGAAAAAGCCAATGTTGTCCCAAGCCCTTGGGATGAGGAGAGAGAGACCACCACAATAGGAAACAGCAAATATTATAAGCCTTGTTTCTTTAGAATTACATTATCAACTGAAAAATTAGTTTTTTAATGGGCATTATTTGAATTCATCTGTTAAACAAATATGGATATTTTACAATATCTTTCAAAATTGGAGCTATCCCACATACTTTTGGGATGTGCTGGCCAAATTTAGGAGCCACTGAAATATGGAACTTCTTAGAAAGACCTTTCAGAATGAGGCTGTATCTTAATATTTTACTCCAGGGAACCGGAAGCACCAGAAATCCCACAGGGAAGAATGTTCCTTTTGGTAAATTAATCATGGCTTCCAGAGCAGAAGGCCCAGAAAAGCATCTAAACATTCCCAGTTCAGCCTTAACTCCTTTGTCAATCCTTTGAATTTCCTTCCTCTGTATCTGAACCACCAACTGCTATTCCAAATGGGTTCAAATCATAAATTCATATAGCCTGAAACTTTTCCAAGAGAATAAAAAAGCAGTTTGTGGCCTCTGGGAGAGTAAATTCCACGGTTAATTTATAACTAAAGCAAATGTATCTATAAAAAGAAGAAAAGGTCCATAAGAAATATGTTAACAAATGACAAGAAAAAGAAGCTTGATAAAAGATATCAGAACTTGTTTGGCACCAGTGATTTTATGACTGAGGAATTCAATTATAGGTGTGTTGGGAGTACCAAATCACAATTCTTTAAATTACTAATGGGAGACAAAGCCCTTTATCATGGCCTGAATGTGTTCACATGAAATGTTCAGTCCTGCCCTCTGTAAATAAACTTTTCGTGCTCACATTTTGCATCTGCACGAGAGTCTGTGTCACCCTGCAGAAAAGATACAAGTTCTGTTGAATCACTTCTCAAACACTCCTGCTGATACACCTTCACTGGGAACTGTGTCTGCCAACACATCTCCTCCCGTGGCTTGTAGGTCCTTTCAGCTTGTGATCCTTTCTCTTCTGTGTGATTCCTTTTCGGTGGGATGGTGGTAGTTGGTGTGCAGGGATGCTCCGTGTGTGTGTGACACCAGCAGGAGCTCCATCAGCCTGGGTGGATTTGCTCCTGCGTGACACACAGGAGTGTCAGAGAGCTCTTGGGCTGGTGATGTAGATCATGACTCTGTACTTGCCCAGGAGGGACAGATTAGCCTCGGATCAATGGCAGATTAACTGTGGTCTGCCCATGTCCTGTAATGATTCAAAGGCTGTCTGCTCCCTGCTGTTAGAGCAGTAAACCCATATCTCTTGTCAGCCACTGAAAGAGGAAGGGCTGTTTCTGGAAATGCAAATGTAACTATGGGGGGATCCCCCTGTAGCAGCTGTTGCAGGAAAATGTACAGGAGTACCTTTTGTTTGCATGGCTGAGTTACAGCAGCCAAAGTGCTTCACTCCCTGGGACTCCAGAGCGGGGAAACTCGTAAAGCTGCGGAAGCCGAGGCAGGAATGCTTTGAGTCTCTGGATGGTTTTGTTGGATGTGTCATTGCTGTGACCTTCAAATAGGATCATGGTGAATTTATAATACTTTATATTCTCACGTAACAGCTTTGAATGAATGTTATAAGCACAATGCCTGCCCGAACTACCAAGTCAGCAGAGCACTTACATGAAAAACTCCAGAAAAAGTAATTCCTTCTATTTCATTGTCAATTCCTTTTATTTTGGTATCTGTAGTTGAGCAAAAATTTTTTATGCAGAGGAAAGGCTTATTGGCTGAAAATTTTACCCTGAGTATCCAAAAAGCAAAATTATTTAATTCCTTTTGGTGATCTCTTTATTGACCAACTGACTTTACTTTTAGAGAGAAAATTATTCGCTCCTAAATAAAAACATACTAACAGCTGTTCATTTTTACCACCATTTGAAAATTTAAAAATAAGAGCAACATCATTCAGCTTCTACTTATTTAAGTAATCATCTTTGTGAGCTTCTTTGGGAGAGACTTATTCATAAAGACTAAGAAGTGTTAGAATATTCCTGTCTTAAACTGTTAAATATGTTTACTATGTATAAGTATTTAGACAGTGTGATTGGTAGTGGATAATCAGCCCATTTCACAAAGGCACTCAATAGTTTAGAGCAAGAGGCTTCTTTAGCTGCTCTCAATCAGCTCAGGAGGAACCTCCCTCACTGACCACCAAGGAACCTCAGGTATTATCCCTATTAGCCATTTCCAAAACCTCCCACACAGGTAAACTTTGAGAACTGATTTTTTAACCTCCTGCTTTTAATTCAGCTTCATGAGATCCAAGGAAAAATTACATTAGTATAACAAGCATGAAAATGCTGAAGTGGGTGAATTTGAGAGACAAAATCTGTATCATGAAGAAGAGGAGGAGTGCTGTAGAGGCAGTAAGTGCTCACTCAAGGAACAGGAATGTGTTCCAGAGGGAAGCTGTTCTCTCACAGCCAGTGCTGCCCTGGTGCTCTAAATGCCAGGGCATTACAATTCCTCTGAGCCTTCTCTCAGATGGTGTTCGGAAAAGAAGAGGTGAAAGATTCAGGGAAATACCTTTGTTATGTTGCTGGGGTGTTTTTAGTTAATGTACCACATGACTTTCCTCTCAACCTCTAGGAATGCCTTGGATGTCTGTCAAGCCCACAAAGTTGTCCACACTGTAGAAATGTATGAAAGTTGTCTCTGTACGGAGTTGCCATTTCTCTTTTCCTTATCTGTGAAGGAAACACAGCAACTCCCACCGGGGAAATTTCATCTTAACTTGATCTTAAAATAAGAAATCAAGGGAAAGGTCATATCCTAATAAACTGTGCAAATCTAAATTCCCAGGGAGCTTCAAAATGACATTGTATGACTAGGGCATTAACAATTTTCCAACAATGTATTTTTGAACTGCTTACAACAGTGGTTTTAACATCCCAAGGCAAATAGTAAAAGAAAGACACAACTGGCAGGACCCAAGATGCAGCTGAGTGCTGTGATTCACAGCACACAGCCCATTGATAATCCAGGGGCCTTGTATCTGACACACAGGATGGAATTGGCAACAACTTCTGCTTTCATTGAGATGTGAGTCTGGGGAGGAAGTTTATGTATCAGTGTGATCTCAGTATCAGTAGTTTGTACTTTTTCCTAACCTAGGATTCCAGAGCAGTGATTTCCTCAGAATGTGCCTCCTCAGTGTGGTCTGTGATGGGAATGTTACAGTCAGTTCTAAAGGAGCCACTATGTGTCCCCAAATTCTCTTCTCTGACTCAGTGACCATATACATTAGGGCTGTAAAAAATATTCCATACTTCCAAAATAAACCAAGCCCAGTATCAGTGAACAGCTGAAACAGTTTGGCAATTAGAGTCAGATCGTTGTTTAATTGTATTAGTGTTACACAGCGTTCCACAGGGGTTTGCCAGCCCACCCTTTGTGTTGGGAAGGTGTGTCACAGATTAACACTGTCTTCCTGGAGCCCAATGAACACCAGGTTCTGCTTTTGCAGATGGTTTGGTGTTTAATCTACTTTGTGATGCTCTGTTGGTAGTAGAAGGTGGAGGTGAGAGGTGCAAACCAGGCTCTGAATTCACCATGTCTGCCAGTTTAGGTGGGTGAGATGAAATTTAATTATAGTTGTGCTTATTTTCATCCTCGTGATATCCTTCTACACCAAGTAGGTCCCTGTTGGCAATGGAGCACCTGAGCTGCTGCAAAATAGTTTCTGAGTTAGTACAGAGTGTAGGAACAAGGTTCGAAGGAGATGCTCACACCTTGTTGCCCAGACAGTGCAGGGTGTGGGGAGCTGGTGCTGCAGACCCCTCATGGATTAGAGGTGATGCAGAAGGTTTCAGTGGGAGTTCTGCATAGTCAGTGTCTTACCCTGATATTCAGCACTACACTGCACTGGATGTAATCCAGATGTCCCCTCAGAATTTATTCTTTTTGTTGTAATCTCAATAGTGTTTTAATAGGGTTCTTTTTAAATGCAGCTGAATCTCTGAAGAGATTGACCATCTTCTGGTCATGCTTCAAAATCAGAGGACAGAAATTTGCAACTCTTGATACTTGTTCACCAATTAGAAAAAATTAGAACAGTAAGAAGTCCCAGTAGCTTGTCCTCAGTGTCTCAGAGCCACATGTTTGGTTGTTCACACGCCTGCTTGAGGGTTACAAAAAGTCACAGCAATGACTTTTGGTTCCTCACACTAAACTTGCTTGCCTAGAAAAGGAACCTCCTTAAAAGAACAATGGGGTATGACAATAATAATTTATTATACAGTTAACTGTTGGTATTCTGGTCCAATGGAAGATAAATAGCTGATGAAAAACAAACCAATCAAGGTACCAAGTGTCCCAGAGTATTGCAGGGTGTGATTTCTGGTTTGTATGTGAAGATCACACACGTATTTAGATTAAAGAAACACAGTCACACAGAATTATTCCAAATAACACCTTTCAGCAAGTTAATTAATGTGTTTTTCACTACAATAACTTATTCCATGAATGTCCTGGAAAAACTACAAGAAGTTAGTTATAAATGTAAGTATCTAACTGTACATTTTTGTCTTGAATTGTGGTGTATTCCTCTGATTATCCCAACATGAAACTGAGTGATTTGCTGTTAGCTGTCCTCCTAGATTACTTGCAGAACAAATTCTTACAGTATTTTAAATATAGAACAACCCAAGACGATGCCAAGAACACATGACAGAGAAGGGAACTGAAATTTTCTCAATCTCTTTCTTCCCCTCTTTTTAATGCTGTTAAAATTTAACGTAGCTGCTTTGCCTGTCCCACTATTGTTAATGTTGCATAAGCCTATAATTATTAATCTTACTGAAACACTGTTAGAACTTGATTAGACACTTTTCTCCTCAATTGGAAGCAGCAAATGCTGTCAAAGGCAGAAATGGAGTGGCAGTTCAGATTTGTAATGAAGGCAGGCAGGTTTCCATGGACTGGGATCTCGAGTCCCAGATGCAGGAACAGAGGGGATGGGGCACACTGAGATGTTCCAGCTGAGAGCTGAGAGACACTTCCAGCTCTCCACAACACTTGTGTGCAAAATACAAAGTGCAGTCACAGTCTTTGCTAATTTGGTCAAGCACTGGTAGATTCTTCACAGCTGGAAACACATTGACAAAAATGGCTGTTCAGGATTAGCTGTTAAAAATAGCAGAATTATGAAATTATACATAAATAACTTTCTCCTAAGAGTAAATTGCTGTTAGCTGTGGATGCTCCACTTTCTGTTTGTGCCCTAAAATGATGTCACTTTAACTCTCAAACATTTCTTGTCCAAATAGCACCACCAGTTTCCGTCTTCCTTTAATAGAATGATTTGTCCAGTTCTCCAGTCCCTGTGAGATCAGAGCTCTGCTGACTTGGGGTGGCACAGTGTGTGCCAAGGGTGAGCCACTCTGAATGGGCACTCTGGGCTAAAGATCACCAGTGCCATGACCTGAAGAATAACACCAGACACAGAATTTTACATGTTTAGTTTATTGCAGAGGCAAAGAACAGTAGCAAAAGCCATGGGATGGTAGAGCAGTGCTGTTTATTGCCAGACAGAAACTTGCTTAAATCCTGCTTTTTGGATGGATGATGCTTACAGGAGTGGTGTACACTACACGTGAAGGAATAAGGGACTTGCATGAAACAATTTTCCATACTTTGGCAGGTAAAAATGTTTATTCCTTCATGGGGAAAGCAAGGCAATTCCAGTGGATGAATTGGAAAAACTTCTACTTCAAAATAGAAAGGCTGACAAAAGTAGGGCCAGGTCATAGCAGACATATTCTTAACATGGAGGAAGAATAACCCAAGAGAAAAAAAGATCAAAGAAATTTCTACCTTTAGTTTTCAGACACATCATAAAATCCAAACCTTGCCAGATCTCTTATTAGGAAATGCAGGAGGTTTATGTACCACTAATAAAGTCAGGACTTTGGAGATTTTTAGATTAATGTATCATTATGCAGGTTATATTTAAGTGCTTTTTGAAGAGCGTTAATGATTTTGAAATTAAATAGAAGATGAACTTGTGTTCTTTCCCCACAAACATTTTGCCTCTTTTTCCCTATAAAAGGGCTACCGGGAGAATATTCATCTTTTCATTCCAGTTTAGACATCGCTTCCCCGTTGTGATTTTAGTAAGTTACTTCTGTGGTTTTGAGGGAATGGTATCTTGGGGTTTTTTTCCTTGAAAAATACATTTGGAAAAGAATTCAATATCTCCATCAAAATCTTGTGTCAGATTCTCTGCAAAATATGTGACAGGGGACCCTTTTCACAGCAGACTGTGAGGGATGGGGACAGGAGGCTTCAATAACCTTCTGTTACTGCATGGGCCCTTTCCAAGTATCATCTGACATCTAACATTAATTATCATCTAACATTATCTAATGACAATCCTCTATCAGGGCACATGTACTGGGGCATTTGCTTTTGGAGTGGTAGAGGTAGTTTTGCTTATTAGTATGAGATGGTAGGAATGATATAATTGAAAATAAATTGATTTGTCTGATGTATAATCTGACATCCAGGACTACTCAGAGATTTTTAGGGAAGCTGTTACCCTGTAAACTTACAATTTTATTTATTTAGTTTAGAACTCAGTTCTCTTCTAGGGCTTTCTGGTATTATTTATTGCACACTGACTCAGACTTTGGGTGCTGCATCTGAGGCTGTGTTGGGTTTAAGGACCAGTCTGCCAGAAGTTTTTTTGGAATATGCAAAACAGAAAAATCCCATTGAAATTCCTGTATTTTTTGTTGAAAGTAAGAAATACAGTGATGTGAAAGGAGGTATGTTGGTGCTGAATTAATGCTGGGGGTTTATAGGTACTGTTCTAGTTCTGTTTCTCAGGATGTTATTGTTTAGTCATATACAGGCTTCAAAAATATATGTAGTTCTTTCAGAGATTTTCTTCAGAAAGTTGTCACCCATTTTCCTTCTGGAATAAAATACTGAGCACAATGTTATATTGTGTTGTGTTTTATACTGGCCCCAAAAAAACAAGAATGGGGAGGATTCTTTTGATGCCTGTAGCCCAGTAGAAGATTCAGAAGTGAAACTGTTCAAGGCAACTTAGAGCACAATTCAACATTAATTTGCTGATGTTCATTAAATGCTTCTCATAGTGTTGTAATTGCAGTTAGAAAAACATGTTCTTGTGTCCTGAGTCCACACTCCCTGTGCAGGCAGCCTGAAGTCCCCTGGATGGGACAGTTTGAGGCTGTCTGGAAAATTAATTATGTGGAGAGAAGGAGTTCATGAGATGCACAGAACACTGATCTGAATATGTGATAAGTATCTGACACCATTGAGAGCAATAATTATGGAATCACCTGTGAAAACATGTCAACATGTTGTAGCTGGGAGTTTTTTGGAGGGTCAAAAGTACAGCAGTCAGGTGACAGGAGGTTGCTGTGGAGCTGCAAAGTGGCTGAGCAGGTTGTGAGCTCTGCAGCTCCTGCAGCTGAGACGTTAATTTTTCTCTGCTCATTTGAGAGATGAAAGAGATACATTTGTGCAACAGATGATTGGTGTACAAAAGTTCATGTGTCTTTATTATTTAAGTGTTTAGCAGAGTCTCCTACTCTGGGCTGGTGGAAAGCTGCTGTTGCATGAAATCAAACTCATCTTTCCTTTGCCTGGTGTTTATCTTGTCAGAGCAATGACAACAATTGCAGGGGGTTGAGAGCAGAGTCCTTCGGCTCTGCCTGGGCAGCTCTGGGGAAGGTCTGGTGGAACATTTCAGCAGCTAATGAAAAGACCCCTCCATTAATAAATATCTAAGTAATTTCATTTTTTTACAAAGTAACTGCACTGCCCACAAAATCCAAACGTATTTTTGTGCTGATTAAATTCAGGAGCATTTAAAAGAGAGAAATGGTAAATGTTTAGCCCTCTTTGGTGCTGTTTATCTACTTTCTCAGGCTTTGATGTGTTTGAATTATCTTGACATCACAGTTTAGTGGCTGTGTTATACATGGCATGTATCAGAAGTTATATCTAGCTATGGATAGGAAAGTGTGTCTTATTGTTATCCTGAGATATTCTCTGTGTTTAATGCAGAAATAGTGCAAAGTGTCCTCACATTAATGAATGAATTTTGCAACATGGTGCTTTTTAACTCCTACAATTTGACGATTGTCCAACAGATTAAAATATTTTGGCAAAATACAGCACTCAGCCAGTTGTGGGCCCTACACAGAGTCTTGCCATCTCCAAATCCATTTTACATTTTTAGCATTTGGAAGATGACAGCTTTGGGATGAAAACGCCTCATCCCAATTTGAGAGATGCATTTTTATGGATAATTTTTTCAGTGTGTTTGACTGCCAGGAAAAACTTTAAAAGTGGGATTTAATTCAAGGAATGAGTTTAAACTCATGTGGCGTTTTTTCCTCCTCCTCCTCTTCCTGTGGGAGTATTCAGTATTCTGCCATGGCAGGGAACTGCCTTGAGGATATTAA
This sequence comes from Myrmophylax atrothorax, assembly GCA_026770055.1. Classification (NCBI taxonomy): domain Eukaryota; kingdom Metazoa; phylum Chordata; class Aves; order Passeriformes; family Thamnophilidae; genus Myrmophylax; species Myrmophylax atrothorax. The sequence goes on along the minus strand of JAOXXN010000175.1, from coordinate 2,030,003 downwards.
TGAGTGTATTTTACCCTGTTACAGTTCTGTGCCTTATTAGCTCATCTCTTGGAAACAATCCTTAAGTTTACTGTCTTGTGAACATTAAAAAGCACTGACATAACAGAGGAAGGGAAGGAAAGGAAAAAATCCCAGGCTTTTTACCAACAGTATTCTGCATCTGTAAATCCTCTACCACTACAAAGTGGATTGAGAAATCTTTATGTGGTTATTTAAGTATTAATGTTATCAAACTTCTTCAGTGTTAGTATCAAATTTATTGTAGCTACCACGTATTAGAAGAAGAATATTAACTGGATACAGTGCACATAACATACAAGATTTGCTATTACAGTTACTGGCAGTTCAAGAAGAAACACAGACTTTGCATTCAGATCTGAATTCCATAAGGGAGTACAACTGTTCTAAAATCTCTTGTTAAATTAGCACCATAGTTGTTAATTATTGGCTAAGCACCATTTCCAAAGAATGGAGTCTGTTATTAGTGTATTAAAACACATTAAGAGACATGGAGATAATGACCTAATGAAACCAGATAAGCAGTGGAGCAGAAGATTGCCTTGTAAATAGTTGCAGTGCTTACACACCTCGTGGATGTTTTGCCACACTACTTGCAGAAGCCTCTGGTAATCTCACAGGGGCTTATGAAGCCCCAGAGGAACCGGCAAATTTTCATGTTACACATCAGGTGTGAGTGCAGCATAAACGTATTAAAGGGCCTTTCTCCCGTCCCTGAGCCGTGAGCAGCTTCAGGCACTGCTGTTGGCTGTGGGAGCACAGCAGGGCTGCAGGGCAGGGCATGGAGCTCCCTGGCACTGGCAGTTCTCTGTGTTAACACAGGGCATTTTAGGAGAGCCTCATTTCTTATGGCTCTCTGCTACAACATGTATTGATTTATTTGTCTGTACAGATCTGTGTGATATGTAATTTAATAATAATTATGCCTCTTCCTTAGCCAGGAACTGAGTTTTTGACAGTGCTTAACTTCAAGCAGGTGCTGCAATACCAGTAGCACTAATGCACTATTCAAAGTAAAGCATAGAAGTGAGGGATTTGCTGAACTGTGGCCTAACCACTGAATTTCTGTTCAAGCTGGAAAACTTTCTATTGACTTCAGAGGGTTTGACCTCTGAAAGCACAGTCACAAGTGGTGCACAAGTCTGCATATGAAACTTCTGAATGGGTAATTTGCTCATAGAATACTTTTAATGGCAAATAGGACATTTTTGAATTCCATGAATTTCCTGTGGTTGGTCAAACCTTTGCTAGACCCCAGCAGTACAAAGCCTCCCCAGAATAAAAAATGCCAGTTATAGAAGGTGTGTTGAGACTTGGAGCCAAACAGAGTCCTGAGACTGTTTACACTCTTGTCCACTGAATTGTGTTGTGTTGTTGTAGTTGATAAAGCTTTGCTATCTTGTGTACCACACAGCATTCTTGGGGTATTTTAAAATCAATGACTTCCTTCAGAGTTGGGAGGCAGCCTCAGCTGTCCTGCTCTGCCAAAGGGGGCAAAGGGCTCTCCCAAGAACCAGCTCCTGCTGATTACAAAATGCACCGTGATTCATTCCTATCTATCAGGATCCTATTTTAAATCACAATGATTCATAGAGAGTAACGCCTACATTTTATATAATGAGGTTGTTTTACAATGCTGCCAGCACAAGCTGGAGACATGCTGTTTGTTTCTGGTTTCCTCAAACCCCCCCAACCCAACATGAGCCAGCTTTGAGTTCTACTGAGGCAAGTAGGCAGATTGTGGATGCCAATATATGGTCCTTGCCCACTGAAGTTCTGCAGGGGTTTATCCTGGTTTATGTCACCAGTCAGATGATATCTTATTTTTCAGATTTTTATGCTTCTTGGGGTGGCTTTCTTTTAGTTCAAAGAAATGAAATAACAATCATTTCTACTTCAAAGAGTGGGAGGTATTTTTAAGACATTTTTGAGCAAGAAGCACTGGAAGGTGTTTCATTAGGATTAATTTTAATTTTAGTACATGGTGCCTCACAAAGCATGATTGCAGCTGCCTGGAACCAGAAAAATTCAGCTTTTCTGGTCAAGTATTTCTAAGAACAATGTGAGGATCCTTTCCCACAACCTCTGAATCTGATGTAACAGAGCAGGAATTACCTCCTCAGCTCAGTGTTTTGCCAGTCCTGTGGCAGAAGTAGAACACTTATTTCTGTTGCAGTCAGACTTTTCCCACTGGGAGCCCAACCCAGGTCACTTCCAGGATTTTGTAGTTGTGCTCCCCATGATTTTGAAGTGTTCTTCCTCTTAAATCTGAGCTGTCTGTCTATGAGCTTTTCAGACACATTAAACAGTATTTCTAATACAGAAATTTCCCATGGTCCAATATTCTCTGTTTAAGCTATCTGAGCACAGCCTTGCTATCAGTTCTCTGTATCCTGAAATAACTTGAAGTTTCATCAGTGTCTGCCCAGTATCAGAATGCAGCAAACCCTACAGTAACTACTTAAAATAGGATGGTATAACTAGTAGCATCAAACCTGAGTAGCCTGTGGCATTTTGAGCTTGTCTCTTATTTACATTTATATTTACAATGGTTTATGTTGCTGCTATTTCAAATAAGAACCCAGACCACTTACAATTTTGTGTGAATTACATAGGCATAATATAGAAGATACATTTAAAATTTAACAGCTCTATTATTCCCTGAATGGCCTATTTTTTCCCCCTCTTTCTATTAACAGCTACCTCTTAAACATTGCAGTAAATTTTATGGACTGTGCTTTTAGTGAACACAGCTTGTAGTTATAACTCAGTTACAGGAATAAACTACATTTCCTACTGATTTATGAGTTGCTTTTTTTTTGCCTTTTTGGGTGTTTGGGTTTATGCAGTTTCTCCTGATGTTTTGCTGTGCAGCCCTGCTGGCAGGGGGAGTGGGCTGGATGCCCCCTTGCTTTTTATTTGGCTTTTTGAAGGCTGTGGGTGTCCCTGGTCTCTGCAGTGCACAGTGGATGTCTCAGCACTGCTCCATGGCTGGGACTGTGCAGATGGACAGAAATGTTCATCAGGTGTTTCAGGCTGTTCTGGGAGTGCCTGGTTTGTTGGGATGCCTCTAACATTCCCCTCAGTCCCAGCTTGCTGCTTCTCTGTGCTCCCAAACTTTTGGCCCTGTGCTGGTTCTGCAGGTTGGTACAGTGGATGGGAAAGGGGACTTTCCTGAGCTCATCCCCCTCCTACTCGGGGATTAACCCCTGAGGTGTGCCCTTGGCTGCAGCCTGGTACAGCCTTTCTCCTCCTCCTGCTCCTCTGCTTAGAGCCAGCAAATCCGTTTGGTCCAGAACCACTATGCTTGTTTTATATGGAATGTTTATTCCCATTCTTTCAGAAGTATATTCTCTATGTGGCATCTTTTTGGTATTTTCAGGTGTCTTTCCTAATGGCAATGTTGATTTTTTTGGCCATTTTCAGATGGCTTGAGGGTTGGACCTGAGGAACAGAGAGGAAAATGTCATCTATTACCTTTATGTGCTTTTAACACTGTCTCTGTTAAAAGATGACATTATCAGTCATCAGTGAACTTCCTGCTTTACTAAGTCACTTCTTACTGCAGAGCTGGTGGTGTTTTCTGTGTTTTTGCAGGTAAATTAAGAGGCAGAGAGCTTTAGTTTAGAGTTCTCTAACTGAAACAAATCCATAAAAGTTGGGTTCTTTTGATTTGCAGTGAGCTCCATTTTAATTGCAGTCAATAGTTTTGCTGAATTCATGCTTGAAAAGAAAAGCAGCAGGTCTGGTGAGACAGTGGTGCCCCCAGTGGTGCCCCCAGTGGTGCCCCCAGTGGTCCCCCAGTGGTCCCCCAGTGGTCCCCCCAGTGGTCCCCCCAGTGGTGCCCCCAGTGGTCCCCCAGTGGTCCCCCCAGTGGCCCCCCAGTGGTCCCCC